>JBBGZY010002215.1:10000-175982 GCA_037952925.1 Lithobates clamitans
GTGTTTAGTAGGGTTGAGGTCAAGCACTGATGTTGGATGAGAAGACCTGGCTCACCATCCGTGTTCCAATTCATCCCAAAGGTGTTCAGTAGGGTTGAGGTCAGGGCTCTGTGCAGGACACTCAATTTCCTACACACCAAACTGGTCAAACCATGGTTTTGTGGAGATCCTCCACCCCGGACAGGTCACACCATGTCTTTAAGGAGCTGGCTTTGTACACAGGGGCACAGTCATGCTGGAACAGAAAAGGGTCTTCACCAAATTGTTACCACAAGGTTGGAAGGTCTCAGTTGTCTACAACTGACCCAATTTAGTAGTCCCCAAAACTCTGCGTACGGTGAATGTTTTATACCTGCTACATTGTCCACACTTTGGGTATTGTGGGAAACATCTGCTTGCTGGAAAGCGTTTGTGAGCTCCATATTTCAGGAATGTTCTTCTCCAAAGCAAGGTTCCAATTTAGTCATAGGCTTTACTACGTTTTGGTTCTTTTGCATCATTATTACAATAAAAAGGAAAAATAAAAATGTTTTTTGGGTGGCTTTACCTCCTAGTTATAGCTTCAGCTTCATTTGATAAAGCCAACGCCTGGAAAGGAAGGTGTTAATAGCGTACGCCTTGAACTCACGTGGCATTTCTTGGCACACACGTCCTGTATGTGTGTGCGCGTATCTCGGTTGCCAGGATCTTCACACCTGTCTTTGTTTGCCCTGCGTGACATATAACACCCCCAGAGGTGGTGTCATTAAGCAGTAAATGCTCGCGGGGATTAGGAAGGTTTTATTTTGAGTGTCGGTCCCACCTGACTCCGGGCGCAGACAGTCTGAGGCCCCGCAGCTCAGGTACAGGGACTGTTTATAGTCAGAGGAGGAAACGTTCTTGGCTTTCGCGCTCAGGCCGGTGGAGCTGACAATATTGCGAGTCTGATTAGAAGGAGCTTTGCTGTTTTTTTTTTTTTTCTGAGAACTCGATGCCAAATCTGCTCTCCAACGCCCTCTCCAAGGACTCACCGTCGATAATGACCACTGGGGGGGGTCCCTTGTAAAACTGCAGCGGATCAATGTTTGCTATTGAACAATGGTGGGCGAAAAAAAATAAAAATAGACCGGCTGGATATTTCACGGGCCAATTAAACCCGCAGAGGGACTTTTATTGCTAGCGTGCTTTGCACCCGACGTGTGATGGCTACAAAGGTGCGCGCCCATTATCGGCAGAGAACACACATTTTAGGCTTAATGTTCTAAAGATCGGCGTCTGTGCTGACTGCCCTCAATGTTCCCGCCCAGTGGCCATTTGCGTTGGTATTTTTGTTCACAAGGACTTTTCTATTAAATGCTAATTGTCTCGTTCCAAAGGAGATACAGAGGTTTGGCATTGGTGCCGAAATACAACAGCTCTCTAAACCAGTGGTCTCCAAACTGTGGCCCAAGTGCCGTTTGCGGCTCTTTGCTTGCCTTTATCTGGACCTTGGGGCACTATTTTTCCCACTGACATCAACAGTGCGGCCTAATTCTTGCCACTGACACCAACAGTGGGGCACTGTTCCTCCCACTGACACCAATGATGGGGCACTGTTCCTCCCACTGACACCAATGATGGGGCACTGTTCCTCCCACTGACACCAATGATGGGGCACTGTTCCTCCCACTGACACCAATGATGGGGCACTGTTCCTCCCACTGACACCAATGATGGGGCACTATTCCTCCCACTGACACCAATGATAGGGCACTATTCATCTTAGGGACACCAACGGTAGGTCACGATACCTCCCACTGACAGCAATGATCGGGGATTATTCCTCCCATTGACACCAATGATGGGTCACTATTCCTCCCACTGATACCAATGATGGGGCAGTGTTCCTCCCACTGACACCAATGATGGGGCACTGTTCCTTCCATTGACACCAATGATGGGGCACTGTTCCTCCCATTGACACCAACGATGGGTCACGATACCTCCCACTGACAGCAATGATCAGGGATTATTCCTCCCACTGACACCAATGATGGGGCACTATTCCTCCCACTGACACCAATGATGGGTCACTATGCCTCCCACTGATGGCAATGATCAGGGATTATTTCTCCCACTGACACCAATGATTGGAGAGTATTCCTCCCACTGACACCAATGATGAGGCACTGTTCCTTCCACTGACACCAACCCTGGGTCACTATTCCTCCTACTGACACCAATAATGGGGAACAATTCCTCCCACTGACACTAACAATGGGGCACTATTCCTCCCACTGACACCAAGGAATGGGCACTGTTCCACTGATGCCAATGACTTGGGAACTATTCCTCCTACTGACACCAACAGGGGAACTATTCCCCCTACTGACACCAACGACAGAGGAGCTATTCTCCCTACTGACACCAACGATGGGGCACTTTTCCTTCCACTGACACCAATGATGGGGCACTGTTCCTCCAACAAACACCAAAAATGGGACACTATTTCTTCCACTGACACAAATGATGGGACTTTATTCCTCCCAATGACACCAATAATGGGGCACTATTACCGTTGCTAGGACATTTTCTACTACAACTGGCCACAGTCCGGCCAGTCAGTGTAGAGTAAAGTGTTTTACTTCTGAAGGTACCTCTCCATCTGTGCTCTGGCAACATGCGTCTGCAAACTGATCCATGTTTAATCCACCCTGGATTGGGAAAGAGTAGCTAGGAAAGGGTTAAGGAAAGCTTCAGGCCCATACTTGACGTGAAGGTTCACTTATATAGTCGGAGAGGGCTGGAAAATCTTCAGAGCGTTGGTTGAAATATTTACGGTGAGCGTCTTTACAAATGTCAGTTGCCGCGTGGACAGTCACCTGCAGAAGAGGGCTGCAGATACCCCCCCGGTGGTGCTTCATCTCTGGGGAAAAGATAGGGATCGGATGAAGAAGGCCGCCTCAGATGTTAAGTCCTCTTCGACTTTAAACATTCTAGGCCCGGCTTAAAGCTGGTATTGCAGAGGCCGCTAACGTGACGGATCTTTTGTATCGTTTGACCCTGGCGGCCATGTTGTAGGAGGCTTGGCGTGTAAGCTAGGCCTAGGTGTTTTTTTTTGGCAGCCCGGAATCGGAGGTACGTGATGCTTGCAGCGGGGCTGTTTGCACAGGCTGATAAGCAGGTGCCAGAGAAGAAAAAAAAAAAAAGGGGGGTCTTATCTCCACTCCTGGACGAGATTCAGCTCCCGGCTGGGGCAAAGTTGATGAAATATTCATGAAGCAGAGATGGAACGCGGCCAGAGGTGAGGCGGTGATGGAAGAACCTGCCAAGCGGCAACTGGTGATTAGGAACGAGAGGGCCCATTTCACACGCCGGTAATCAGCAAGACAGCCACCGGCTTACGAACGCCGGAACTTTTAAGGGGAAGATGGAAACGCACTTAGAATTCCTCCGTGGAAAAAGGAGCGAGGATAACTCGAGATGTATGGAAAAGTCCCGCAATTCTTCATCTGCTGTCTCCACGTATCTCACGTTTGTCGATTTGAATGTGATATCTACACAACGAGCCAACCTTCCTATAAGGGCATCCATACCCCACAGGGGCCATGATTGCAGGACGGCACGGGGGCCTAGCAACGATTCAGATGCCGCTGGCTTCTACAGACTTCATTGTTGGGTCATCTTTCAACGTGTCCATCCAAACAAAGGGCTACCTAAAGGTCATTCCAAGACCTTCTCTTTCTGAGACTGACCACAGTGAGTCACCTTCACTAACGTTGCGAATCCTGATAAAATCGACCCATGGGGATGGTCAAGGCATCAGATAACTTTGTGGTATATTGAAAAATCTCTGCGCTTGAAACCATTGTGTGACTCTGGAAGAGAAGATACGATGGCGCTATCCAAGCTAGACCTGGTAGAACTGCAAGTGAACATGGCCTTCATGGAGTCATCGGCCAATATTTCATTGTGGTTCTTCAGGATTTTCTATCATTTTGGAAAGCCTTGTGACTATATAAAGGTTGTTAAATACAATAATGTGCATTTATTGAAAAAAAGAAAAAGTGCAAAGATATTCATCTTCTAAAACAGCATGTACATTTGTTCTGTCTGTGTGAATAGGGGTAAAAAGCAATGTTATTAGGCAGTTTTTTCTTCTGGGTGTGGAGTGTGTACGACGTTAGTTCATCTTTTCATTTTTTCATTTTCTTAAATTTTTTCTGAAAAAGGTGAACTTACACCTTAAGCCCCCCATTAACACATGAGCAATCTGTCGCACATCTCCTAAAGTGTGACCACACTCATTATGAAGATTCACATCATATTCTCAGTAGTGGTTCTCAAAAAATACATTTTATTTTTTCAAAGCACAATTGCGCATTTTAGTCTTACTTCTCTTCCTCAACAACAACAACCTCAAGATTCAAGTTTGTTTATGCTGTGGAAATTTTCGTCCACCTGGTGATGTCATTACAAGAACCTCTAGGACCCCAGTGATGCCCACTAAGAGAACCTCTATGACCCTAGTGACACCTGCCACAAGAAACTCTACGCCCCCAGTGATGTCCGCCACCAGAACCTCTATGACCCTAGTGAGGCCTGCAACAAGAACCTCTACGCCCCCTGTGATGCCCGCTACTAGAACCTCTATGACCCTAGTGAGGCCTGCCACAAGAACCTCTACGCCCCCAATGATGCCCACTACAAGAACCTCTATGACCCTAGTGAGGCCTGCCACAAGAACCTCTACGCCCCCAGTGATGCCCACTACAAGAACCTCTATGACCCTAGTGAGGCCTGCCACAAGAACCTCTACGCCCCCAGTGATGCCCGCTACAAAAACATCTATGACCCTAGTGAGGCCAACAACAAGAACCTCTATGCCCCCAGTGATGTCCGCTACAAGAACCTCTACGACCCCAGTGACACCTTCCGCAAAAACCTCTACGCCCCCACTGATGCCCACTATAAGAACCTCTACAACCCTAGTGATGCCCACTACAAGAACCTCTGCGACTGCAACAGTAAAAGGTTTGACTGCACTCACAGGTTTGAAGCAAAAGTGAAGACTTTATTGAAGATAAAAATTATCAAACATCGTAGACATCAATGCAGACCCGGCAGAGATTAACGCGTTTAACGAATTAGAATTTGCTTAGTCATAAGCAAATTCAGAACCTCTGCGCCCCCAGTGATGTCCTTTACAAGAACCTCTATGACCCCAGTGATGTTCACCACAAGAACCTCTACAATCCCACTGATGCCCACCACAAGAACCTCTACAACCCCAGTGATGTTCACCACAGGAACCTCTACAGTGTCAGTAATGCCCACCACAAGAACCTCTACGACTGCAGTGATGCCCATTACAAGAACCTCTACTAACCCAGTTATGCCCATTACAAGAACCTCTACGACCCTAGTGATGCCTACCACAAGAACCTCTACGACCCCAGTGATCTCCATTACAAGAACCTCTACGACCCCAGTGATGCCTACCACAAGAACCTCTATGACCCCAGTGATGTCCACCAAAAGAACCTCTACGACCCCAGTGATGCCCATTACAAGAACCTGTACGACCCCAGTGATGCCCGCCACAAAAGCCTCTGACCCCAGTGATGTCCACCACAAGAACCTCTAGGACTCCAGTGATGCCCATTACAAGAACCTGTACGACTCCAGTGGTGCAAATTACAGAACCTCTACGACCCTAGTGATGTCCACCACAAGAACCTCTACGACTCCAGTGATGCCCTTTACAAGGGTGCCCTTTACAGTGATGCCCTTTACATCAAGACAGTCAGCAGCCTTGTGGTTTCGTCTTGATAATCACTTGGATTTTACAGCCATAGATAAAAAGAAAACATGTATTTTTTTAAGTCAATTTTTGTCTATCGTTCTTGTATAGGGCATGACAAAAAAGAAACATATCAGAAGCGGGATCCTTCAAGGGGACCTGTCCTTTTACACACACACACACACACACACACACACACACATAATAGTTTCAGATATTAATTAATTCTCACATAGATCACAGTACTTCCCCACCCCACAAAGCCTTCATCTGCTTTTATCTCCAGAAGGATGGAGCCTTCTTTATTCAGGCATCAAAGATTTCTGTAACGTCTAGCAGGGATTCCTTGTAACCAATCAGATCTTCTGGGGTCTGCAAACTTTTCAGTTTGAGGGCCACACTGTATATTTTAAAAATATTTTTACTTTTACATTGGGGTCCACATCAAAGCTCCCACCTTACATCAGGGTCCCTATCAGAGTCCACCCTTACATCAGGGCCCCCTACATCAGAGTTCCCATCAGAACACTCCCCTTTACATCAGGCTACATATCAGAGTCCACCCTTACATCAGGGTCCCCATCAGATCCCCTCTTTCACGTTACAGTTCTCATCAGAGCCCCCCCTTAGTACATGATGGTCCCCTTTCTCCCAATACATCAGGGTCCCCATCAGAGCCCCCCTCTTACATCAGGGTCTCCGTCACAGTCCCTCCTTAAATCAGGGTCCCCTCAGAATCCCCCATTACATCAGGGTCACCATCACAGTCCCGCCTTATACCAGGGTCCCCTCATTACATAAGGCTCACCATCACAGTCGCTCCTTGCATCAGGGTCCCCTCAGAGTCCCTCCATTACATAAGGGTCACCATCACAGTCCCTCCTTGCATCAGGGTCCCCTCAGAGTCCACCCCACCAATTACATCAGAAGCAGATGCCATATGCACCCTTTGCTGACCTTAGTCCTCAGTGCACATTGAGGATACGGACTGACCCTAGCTGCTGGCAGAAGGTGGTCCATGGCCATGGTTTGGAGACCTCTGTTCTAGAGAACCCATTCTCCACTAGGGTTCATTGGATCCCCAGGGTTCCTCCAGGGGTTGCTAGTGGGCTCTTTGAACTGTGGCTCATTGATTTCCCATTTGATGGTTCATCATTCCGGGGCCAACATCACTTGGCAGCAGGATACCAGAGATCTTTTTAGCTCTCTGTGAACACACAGAACACATCTACGAATCAATCCATCCTGACCAACCAGAATTATTTTAAATATAATTGGATCAGTGCCGCGGTATGTGTCTTTTCCTCAATTCATAGATCATAGAATCATTTGATCAGATTCTGGGCTGAATCGTTCAGATAATTACGTGTATGGCCACCATTTTGAGTGGCATTCTGACCACTACTGGAAGGAGGGAGGGGGGTTATTTTTTTCCCCTTGACCACCAATAAAATGGTTTCTGCTGGGGCTCCCCAAGACCTGAAGATTTATTCAAGGGTTCCTCTGGGGCAGGGGTCTCCAAACGTTCTAAACAAAAGGGCCAGTTTACTGTCCTTCAGACTTTAGGGGGGCCGGACTATGGCCAGTAGGAGTAGGAATTATCCTGGCATCAGTATGAGTAAACAATGTCACATCTTTGGTATTGGGGGGATTATTAGTGCCCCATCGTTGGTGTCGGTGGGAGGAATATTGCCCCATCATTGGTATTATTGGGAGGAATAGTGCACCATCATTGGTGTCAGTTGGAGGAATAGTGCCCCATCATTGGTGTCAGTGGGAGGAATAGTGCCCCATCATTGGTGTCAGTGGGAGGAATAGTGCACCATCATTGGTGTCAGTTGGAGGAATAGTGCCCCATCATTGGTATCAGTGGAAAGAATAATACCCCATCATTGGTGTCAGTGGGAGGAATAGTGCCCTATCATTGGTGTCAGTGGGAGGAATACTGCCCTATCATTGGTGTCAGGGAAGAAAGAATCCCCCACTCCAGGTGTGTGCAATGACCCAATTGGCTCGCCCCGGCCCGCCTCCGTGGAAAACTTGGAAAAAGAAGAAATAGCTGCATATCCAAAGGTTCCAAGATAGCTTCCTTTATTGAAAATCACCAGGGACACCAGATATTTAGTCACGACGACGCGTTTCACACATCCAGCCTGTGCCTAATCATTACAATGACTGTACTAAAAGCTGAAGCTTATATAAGAACCGCCCGACATCAACAGGTGTTCATTAGGCTGTCAGAACAAGCGGCAGCTCCACAACATGATCAGTAATTACATATATGAGAGAAAACGCTCTATCCTCCAAATTGTGAACTGTATATGAGAAATGCATATAAGCACATATATCAAAAGTGAATACACATATATATAAAAAAAGTGCATCATTAATACACATACATATGAATAAATACATGAATGCATTAATTAATGGAAATAATTATTATTAAAGTTAATGAGTAATGTATAAATAAACCCACAAGGGGCAAAATCTATCATATATCGAGTTTATCCATATGTCACATTCCTCCCACTGACACCATCATTGGTGTCAGTGAGAGGAATAGTGCCCCATTGTTAGTGTCAGTGGGAGGGATAGCGCCCCATTGTTGGTGTCATCGGGAGGAATAGTGCCCCATTGTTGGTGTCAGTGCTAGGAATTATGCCCCATCGTTGGTGTCAGCGGGAGGAATAGTGCCCCATTGTTGGTGTCAGTGGGAGGAATAGTGTCCCATCGTTGGTGTCATCGGGAGTTCCCCAAGGGCCGGATAAAGGCAAGCAAAGGGCCCCAGTTTGAAGACCACTGCTCTGGGGTAAAAAGGTTTAGAAGGACTGCTCTAGGGATGAATTTGTCACTCTAACTTTGCCTTAAAGCGTTATATAGGGTACAACTGTTCGATTGCGTCACACATGCCACACATACATAGACAGATCTACAACGATCGGAATTGTCTGAAAATTCCTGAGAACGTGAAGAGCAATTTATAAGCCGGGACCCGAGAAATGTCTCAGAACAGAACTCCTTCCATGTAGACGCAGATTCATCACCGCCTCGAAGGACGTGTAATGCTCCTCTTGGAAGATGTCCACGCGAGGGTCTCGGACACCTTGAAGCTTTATCAAGGACCCTGATTATCTGTCGCCAGGGTGACCGCGGTAGAGTGCGGGAATTAATGGACTCGGAATGGAGGAGGACAGTCTGTTTTCCTGTAAGGCCCCAATAATGGAAGCCTTCCTGAGTGCTCGGTCTATAAAAAGAAAATAATTAGACAATCCGAGCTGCTAATGAGATCAGCCGCAGCCGGCCCACTCCAGATCTACAAAGAGCTGGGAGAGAGTTCTTTCGTCTGTCAATGATTCTGCCTTTCTCTGGGAGGTTTGAAGAAAGATTTAGCGTTCTGTGACAAAGAGCCAGCATAGCTGGGGAGATGTTCCACCATAAAGATGCCATCCCGCCTGAAGGTCATCAGTGACCTGCAGGGTGTCTCCTCGCAAGTGGACTCTTCGTTCTTTTTTCTGTTCTAGAAATAAGGACTAATTACTCGGACTTTCCAACGTGCTGGAAAATCTCTGTGGTGGGTCATTCTAAAGCTCACAAGGGGAACTTCACCCCCTCTTAGCTATTGTTCAGAATTGTCCTCTATTCAGATACTCACCTGCCCAGCAAATCCAGCGTTGTCCTGCTGCGATCCGCAGCTCAGGTGCCTTAGCCTGGGTCCCGTGCTGCCATCTTGGTCCACCTCCTTCATCAGAATCTGGCTACCTCTTCTGGGTTCAGGCTGCCAGGTGTCCCACGATGATGGCCTCTGTGAGTTCCTGCTGCTGCTCCAGGAGGCTATGGGAGACAAAAAAAAACATAATTGTTACATAGACAGGAATGGCGATGGGATTGGAGAAATGGAGATCTACATTGCAGAGGCTGTGGGGGGGGGAGCTAAAGTCCGCTTTAACTCCTGGTTTGCGCAAGACATCTGTTGCATTGCTTGTGCATATCTGGTTGCATATGATCCCTCAAGCAGCCCACCCTCATGGTTGGTTCATAAGGCAACACACATTCTCAACCAGGGTTCTGTGGAACCTTAAGCCCGGTACACACTACAGAGAAAAAAAAAACTGACCGCTCCGGTCAGGAGCCGCTGTACTAACCATGCGAGGTTAGTTCAGCGATCTCCCCCCGCTGAGCTGTTGTGTTCTGACGGAGACGCTCGACATACACACAGGACAGACCGACATACACACGGGCAGAATGTCGGCCGGTATTTTTGGTACCTACAAATGTTCTGACATTCTGCCCGTGTGTACAGGGCTTTAGGGTTCCTCCATAGGTGGATAGGGGGTTCCTTGAGCTGTGACTGACTGACCGCCCATCTGATGGTGTCTGCATAGTTCCAGGCCTGACCCTACTTGGTAGAGCTAGCCTGACTCTAAGGGTAGCATTCTGACCACCACCACTACCAATCTAAGCAGCATTTTCCCATTGCCCCCCCCATGGACTAATATTAGTAGGAGTTCTATGAGCCCTGAAAATTATTTCAAGGGTTCCTCTGGGGTTAATAAGGTTGGAAAAGCCTGGACTAGGCAGGAACAGAGTGTCTTAAACCTTAGGCTTCCTCCAGAGGTGGCCAGGGGTTCCTTGAGCTGAGGCTGCCTGACCTCCCACGTGATGGTGTCTGCATAGTTCCAGGCCCAACACCACCTGATAGAGACAGCAGCATGGGTGGCATTCTGACCACTAGCAATCTAAGCGGGATTTGCCCAATGACCCCCAATGAACTAATCTTAGTAGAGGTTTCCTGAGACCTGAAAGTTATTTCAAGCGTTCCTTTGGGGTTATAAGGTGGGAAAGCCTGGACTATATCATGTGCAGGAACAGAGCATCTTACACCTAAGGCTTCCTCCAGAGGTGGCCAGGGGTTTATTGAGCTGTAGCTGACTGACCTCCCATGTGATGGTGCCTGCATAGTTCCAGGCTCAACACCACTTGGTAGAGCCAGCAGCATGGGTGGCATTCTGACCACTACCAGTTCAAGTGGCATTTGCCCAATGACATCCAATGGACTAATTATATTAGGGGTTCCGTAAGGCCTGAAAATTATATCAAGGGTTCCTATGGGGTTATAGGGTTGGGAAAGCCTGGCCTAGGCAGGAACAAAGTGTATTAAACCTTAGGGTTCCTCCAGAGAAAGCTAGGGGTTCCTTGAGCTGTGACTTACTGACCTCCCATGTGATGGTGCCTGCATAGTTTCAGGTCCAACACCACTTGGTAGAATCAGCAGCATGGATGGCATTCTGACCACTACCAATCTAAGCAACATTTGACCAATTACCCCCAATGGACTAATCTTAGTTGCGTTTCCTTGAGACCTGAAAATTATTTGAAAGATTCCTCTGGGGTAATGAGATTGGGAAAGCCTGGACTAGGCAGAACAGAGCATCTTAAACCTTAGGTTTATTTCAGAGGTGTGGCTAACTGACCTCCCATGTGACGATGCCCGCATAATTCCACTCCCAACGCCACTTGGTAGAGCCAGCTGCATGGGTGGCATTCTGACCACTACCAATTCAAGTGGCATTTGCCCAATAAACTAATTATATTAGGGGTCCTGTAAAGCCTGAAAACTATATCAAGGGTTCCTATGGGGTTATAGGATTGGGAAAGCATGGCCTAGGCAGGAACAAAGTGTATTAAACCTTAGGGTTCCTCCAGAGAAAGCTAGGGGTTCTTTGAGCTGTGGCTTACTGACCTCCCATGTGATGGTGCCTGCATAGTTCCAGGTCCAACACCACTTGGTAGAATCAGCAGCATGGATGGCCACTACCAATCTAAGCGACATTTGACCAATGACCCCCAATGGACTAATCTTAGTTGCATTTCCTTGAGACCTGAAAATTATTCGAAGGGTTCCTCTGGGGTAATAAGATTGGGAAAGCCTGGACTAGACTATGTGCAGGAATAAAGCATCTTACACCTTAGGCTTCCTCCAGAGGTGGCTAAGGATTCCTTGAGCTGTGGCTAACTGACCTTCCATGTGATGTGCCACTATAGTTCCAGGTGCTGGTAGAGCTAGGAGCATGAATGCAAGGGCGGGATTCTGACCACCACTACCACTACCAATCTAGGTGCCTGCATAGTTCCAGGCCCAACACCATTTGGTAGAGCCAGCAGCATGTGTGGCATTCCGACCACTACCAATCTAAGTGGCATTTGCCCAAGACCTCCAATGAACTAATTATAGTAGGTGTTCCGTAAGGCCTGAAAGATATTTCAAGGGTTCCTCTGGAGTTATAAGGTTGGGAAAGACTGGATTAGGCAGGAACAGAGTGTTTTACACCTTAGGCTTCCTCCAGAGGTGGCCAAGAGTTCCTTGACCTGTGGCTGGCTGACCTCCCATGTGATGGTGCCTGCATAGTTCCAGGTCCAAGACCAGCCCACAGCATGACTGCAAGCGTGGCATTCTGGCCACCGTCAATCTAAGTGGCATTTGCACAATAACCTCCAATGGACTAATATAAGTAGGGGTTCCATAAGGCCTGAAAATTATTTCAAGGGTGCCTCTGGGGTTGTAAGGTTGAGAAAGCCTGGACTAGACTATGCGCAGGAACAGAGTCTTAAAACTTAGGCTTCCTCCAGAGGTTGTTAGGGGTTCCTTCATTTCTATACAATCGGGCAGACCCTTGTAGAACCAGATTGTAACATGTGGGGGTCATCTGTAGATGGGAGGAATATACAACACACTCATCGTACAACCGTTTTCTCTTTGCACTCATTGTGAGGAAACATATGACCGGTGGTATCAAAAACTGGAATTTAATCTCAGAGACCAGCTGATCCTTCCCGTAGGATTCCTGCGTCCGTAGTTACCGTCTTTTTCCATCACATACAATTACGGATACAATGTATTCCGCTCTTCACGCTTTGTGCTTAGCTGCAGGAAAAGTAACAACTCAGAATCCAGCCGTCATTTTCTTGGACACATCAAAGATTCGCTCGGTCAGGAAGGTATCCGCGGCTCCCTTTAATCATAACCCCCCCCTCCCCCCCTTTTTTGTCCTCGCTCTGTTCAGCTATGGAAGCCGCTTACAGATTCTGCCTAATTGATATTTGGTTTCTTCGGCTACATTGTTAACGAGCTCAGGTGCAGATTATTAATTAATTCCCAGCAGCTCAGAGCTCTGTGTAATCCCTTCAAAAAAAAAAAAAAAAAAAACCCCATCGCCTGGACAGTCGGTGGCCAAAAATGCCCGTTGTCCAATCCCGGCTCTCATCACTGGCACCAAACATCAGGACGCAGTCCAGGCGGATTCACACTCTGCGTTACCATTTAAGACTCATTTAGATCCATGAGTGTGCGTAAAGGTGCGTTTGGACATGTTTCGACCTGCGTTATTGACCTGCGTTTTTTCATTTACAATGTTACAATACATTGTAAATAAAACAAAAATCTATCTATCCATAAAATATATATACATATGTATAAAATAATAAATCATGGATAATTTAAATAAGTAAATTATATATATATACACACACACATTTCGTGAAACTAAATTTTTTTGTATATTTATTAAAAAGAATACATATATACATTATATATATATATATATATATATATATATATGTTTATTTTTTTACAATATACAGTGTTGTTACACTTGTCTCTTGTTCAAATGTGTTCACTTTTCAAAAACAATCTATCTATCCATAAAATATATATACATATGTATAAAATAATCAATCGTGGTTAATAAAATATATAAGTAATATATATACAGTGGGGAGGGAAAGTATTCAGACCCTCTTAAATTTTTCACTCTTTGTTATATTGTAGCCATTTGCTAAAATCATTTACCGGTAAGTTCATTTTTTTCCTCATTAATGTACACACCGCACCCCATATTGTACACACCGCACCCCATATTGTACACACAGCCCCCCATATTGTACACACAGCACCCCATATTGTACACACAGCACCTCATATTGTACACACAGCCCCCATATTGTACACACAGCACCCCATATTGTACACACAGCCCCCATATTGTACACACATCACCCCATATTGTACACACAGCACCCCATATTGTACACACAGCCCCCCATATTGTACACACAGCACCCCATATTGTACACACAGCACCCCATATTGTACACACAGCACCCCATATTGACAGAAAAACACAGAATTGTTGACATTTTTGCAGATTTATTAAAAAAGAAAACCTGAAATATCACATGGTCCTAAGTATTCAGACCCTTTGCTGTGACACTCATATATATAACTCAGTTGCTGTCCATTTCTTCTGATCATCCTTGAGATGGTTCTACACCTTCATTTGAGTCCAGCTGTGTTTGATTATACTGATTGGTCTTGATTAGGAAAGCCACACACCTGTCTATATAAGACCTTACAGCTCACAGTGCATGTCAGAGCAAATGAGAATCATGAGGTCAAAGGAACTGCCTGAAGAGCTCAGAGACAGAATTGTGGCAAGGCACAGATCTGGCCAAGGTTACAAAAACATTCTGCTACACTTAAGGTTCCTAAGAGCACAGTGGCCTCCATAATCCTTAAACGGAAGACGTTTGATATTTCAGTTTTTCTTTTTTTTAATAAATCTGCAAAAATGTCAACAATTCTGTGTTTTCCTGTCAATATGGGGTGCTGTGTGTACAATATGGGGGGCCGTGTGTACAATATGGGGGGCTGTGTGTACAATATGGGGTGCCGTGTGTACAATATGGGGTGCTGTGTGTACAATATGGGGTGCTGTGTGTACAATATGGGGTGCCGTGTGTACAATATGGGGGGCTGTGTGTACAATATGGGGGGCTGTGTGTACAATATGGGGTGCTGTGTGTACAATATGGGGTGCTGTGTGTACAATATGGGGTGCTGTGTGTACATTATGGGGTGCTGTGTGTACAATATGGGGCGCTGTGTGTACAATATGGGGTGCTGTGTGTACAATATGGGGTGCTGTGTGTACATTATGGGGTGCTGTGTGTACAATATGGGGTGCTGTGTGTACAATATGGGGTGCTGTGTGTACAATATGGGGCGCTGTGTGTACAATATGGGGTGCTGTGTGTACAATATGGGGTGCTGTGTGTACAATATGGGGTGCTGTGTGTACATTATGGGGTGCTGTGTGTACAATATGGGGCGCTGTGTGTACAATAATGAGGAAAAAATGAACTTATGTGATTTTAGCAAAAGGCTGCAATATAACAAAGAGTGAAAAATTTAAGGGGGTCTGAATACTTTCCGTCCCCATTGTATATATATTACTTATATATTTTATTAACCATGATTGATTATTTTATACATATGTATATATATTTTATGGATAGATTGTTTTTTGAAAAGTGAACACATTTGAACAAAAAAAAGTGTAACAACACGGTATATTGTAATATATATATATATAATATAATTTTAACAAATATTTAAAAAAAATCTACAACATCCATAACAAAGTGTAAAAAATGTAAGGGGGTCTGAATACTTTCTGTCACCACTGTATAGATAGATAGATAGATAGATAGATAGATAGATAGATAGATAGATAGATAGATAGATAGATAGATAGATATAGATTAATATGTTGTATTTTTCAAAATGCACGGGAACAAGTGATATTCAGAAATAAATTATTATATATATCTATATATATATAAAATTTATTTTAAATAAAAGATATATCTAGCTATTCTCCGCCCATCAGTTATAGACGGAGCGATGAGTGATGGCCGATCGGAGGGCGGAGGATTAACCATCTTCAATAGACATCAAGTATTTAAAGCAGGAATTACGGAGATCAATTAGCAGGAGGAGGAATCAATGGCAGAGATCTGTATTTACACATTCTATTGTCTGCCAAAGACCCCGATCTATACCCGTAATACAGTGCCGGGACTTCATACACACCGTGTGTCCAACCTTCACTCCGACTCCGGAATCCTCCCTCCATCCTCTGGCAGTATTGAATCCTCCCCCTGGATTGAAATCCTCCCTACATTCTTCAAGAGGTACCAACTCCTCCCCCTGGACTGAAATCCTCCTCCATCATCCGGAGGTACCGACTCCTCCCCTGGACTGAAATCCTCCCTCCATCCTCTGAAGGTACCGACTCCTCCCCTGGACTGAAATCCTCCCTCCATCCTCTGAAGGTACCGACTCCTCCCCTGGACTGAAATCCTCCCTCCATCCTCTGAAGGTACCGGCTCCTCCCCCTGGACCAAAATCCTCCCTCCATCCTCCAGGTGTACAGGCTCCTCGCCCTGGACTGAAATCCTCCAGGTGTACCGGCTCCTCCCCCTGGACTGAAATCCTCCGGGTGTACTGGCTCCTCCCCCTGGACTGAAATCCTCCTCCATCCTCCGGGTGTACAGGCTCCTCCCCCTGGACTGAAATCCTCCCTCCATCCTCCAAGTGTTCAGGCTCCTCCTCCTGGACAGAAACCCTCCCTCCATCCTCTGGGTGTACAGGCTCCTCCCCCTGGACTGAAATCCTCCCTCCATCCTCCGAGTGTACAGGCTCCTCCCCCTGGACTAAAAATCCTCCCTCCATCCTCCGGGTGTACCGGCTCCTCCCCCTGGACTGAAATCCTCCCTCCATCCTCCGAGTGTACAGGCTCCTCCCCCTGGACTAAAAATCCTCCCTCCATCCTCCGGGTGTACTGGCTCCTCCCCCTGGACTGAAACCCTCCCTCCATTCTCCGGGTGTACAGGCTCCTCCCCCTGGACTGAAATCCTCCATCCATCCTCCGAGTATACAGGCTCCTCCCCCTGGACTGAAATCCTCCCTCCATCCTCCGAGTATACAGGCTCCTCCCCCTGGACTGAAACCCTCCCTCCATTCTCCGGGTGTACAGGCTCCTCCCCCTGGACTGAAATCCTCCCTCCATCCTCCGAGTATACAGGCTCCTCCCCCTGGACTGAAATCCTCCCTCCATCCTCCGAGTATACAGGCTCCTCCCCCTGGACTGAAATCCTCCCTCCATCCTCCGAGTATACAGGCTCCTCCCCCTGGACTGAAATCCTCCCTCCATCCTCCGAGTATACAGGCTCCTCCCCCTGGACTGAAATCCTCCCTCCATCCTCCGAGTATACAGGCTCCTCCCCCTGGACTGAAATCCTCCCACCATCCTCCGAGTGTACAGGCTCCTCACCCTGGACTGAAATCCTCCCTCCATCCTCCGAGTGTACAGGCTCCTCCCCCTGGACTGAAATCCTCCCATTCATCCTCCGGGTGTACAGGCTCCTCCCCCTGGACTGAATTCCTCCCTCCATCCTCCGGGTGTACAGGCTCCTCCCCCTGGACTGAACTCCTCCCTCCATCCTCCGGGTGTACAGGCTCCTCCCCCTGGACTGAAACGGCTTGCTCTGATTTCACTGCACGCTGTGAGCTTCTCACAATGTGCATTAGAAGCTGCAGCAAGTCAGATAGAGCCCCGCCCCATTTCCTGGCTAGAGGGCGCACCCCCTTTCATTTATTGGATGTCAGTTCAATCATGGAGGCATCACATGTGGGCGTTCAAATGCAGCCTGTCTAGGAACACCCACTCCTCCAGACTGATACCCGCCCATCAAGGCATTTTGATATTTGCATAACTCCTCCCACTGCTTGCATAAGGACTGAGGGCTCTTCCTTTTCATTGGATTTCAGTTCTTCCAATCATGGAGGCTCGGTATTGAATGTGGGCGTTACCTATGCAAGTACATCCTGCCTAGGAACACCCACTTCTCCAGACTGACTCCCGCCCATCAAGGAATTTTGATATTTGCATAACTCCTCCCACTGGACTGAGTGCTCTTGAGAGGAGTGCTGAGGCCGGGGGCTGGGATGTTTTCAGGAAGCCCCTCCCACCAGCTATGATCTGCCTGCATGGCATAGAGAATTACTCTGTCCTGATGCAAGCAGTGGGAGGAGTTATGCAAATATCAAAATTTATTGATTTGCGGGTATCAGTCTGGGAGGAGTGGGCGTTCCTAGGCAGACTGTATTTGCATAGGTAACGCCCACATGTGATGCCTCCATGGTTGTCAGAACTGAAATTCCCTAACATTACTGGGGATAAAATAAGTACGCCCCCTCCCACCAGCCATGATCTGCCTGCACTGCACAGAGAAGCGCAGAGACCCAGTGATGACATCATAAAGAAAAACAGGTTTTATTTAAGACATTAATTACCATGTTGACGACGGAAGAGGGGGAACCAGGGAAGGCAAAATTCGAACAAATGAAACTTTATTATTTCACTGTGGTGCATCCGTAGTGTGTAGAGCAGCCAATCAGATTCAGGCAAATGCCGGACCCAAATTATCATTAATCCAGATTTACAGTTCTGTCCACATCTGCAGAAAAACCCTCGTTCTGTAGAGTTCAGAGGTCACACTTCTGCAACACACAGCGAAGATGTAAACGGATGGAAGGGGCGGGTGTTACTCTGGGTGCCCCTCCCCCACAGCGAGCGTTACATTGTACAAATCTTCTGGTTGGGGTCGGCTCATCTTCTCCCGGATCATTACTGACAACATCGGGTCCGTGAAATAATCTGAAAAACAAAATAATTGGTCATTGGTTGTGCTCCGCCCCAAACCCCGCCCCCTGCTAAACTGGACCTGTCACTCACTTTACAGGTCAGCCTGAAGAAATTCCTGACATCTCATAATATACAAAACAAGGAGTCCTGACTCTGCACAGGCCAAGAGGATGTCATCAGTCTGCTGCAGGCAGGGGGAAGCATTTCCTCAGTCTCCCCTCCCCCAGTGATCAGACTGTACATTGTAACTTTGTAGAAGGAGGAATTTCCCCAGTCTCCTCCCCCAGTGATCAGACTGTACATTGTAACTTTGTAGAAGGAGGAGGAGTCATTTCCTCAGTCTCCCCTCCCCCAGTGATCAGACTGTACATTGTAACTTTGTAGGAGGGGGAGGAGTCATTTCCTCAGTCTCCCCTCTCCCAGTGATCAGACTGTACATTGTAACTTTGTAGAAGGAGGAGTCATTTCCTCAGCCCCCCCATCCCCAGTGATCAGACTGTATATTGTAACTTTGTAGAAGGAGGAGGAGTCATATCCTCAGTCTCCCCTCCCTCAGTGATCAGACTGTACATTGTAACTTTGTAGAAGGAGGAGGAGTCATTTCCTCAGTCTCCCCTCCCCCAGTGATCAGACTGTACATTGTAACTTTGTAGGAGGGGGAGGAGTCATTTCCTCATTCTCCCCTCTCCCAGTAATCAGACTGTACATTGTAACTTTGTAGGAGGGGGAGGAGTCATTTCCTCATTCTCCCCTCTCCCAGTAATCAGACTGTACATTGTAACTTTGTAGGAGGGGGAGGAGTCATTTCCTCAGTCTCCCCTCCCCCAGTGATCAGACTGTACATTGTACCTTTGTAGCAAGTCACAAGGTGAGAGGCTCCAGGGTATAGACATGGGCGACTGTTGCCTACTCTCTGGCATGCTGGGGGTTATCGTCATGTAATGTGGGTACAATGGGTGAGGGGCGCTCGGTGGTAGAGACGGGTGAAGTGCGGTTTGGCATTGATGGAGTAAGGAATTAATACCCCCCCCATGCCTAGCTCACAAGGGGTTAACGCCTCCTTGTACCGGCACTGATGGGGGGAGGGGGAGGGGGGGTGAATGGCGCCTGGACTCTGGCACTTGCAGGGTTACTGCTGGCGGCTCTCCGGTACAGCTGGGGTTAACGTTGGGTGCTGGGAAAGGCGCGCTCTTCTCGCTCTCGTCGCCATGGTAACAGGTGCCTGTGCGTTCCCGTATAACCGCATTACATGCCTATAATATGATTTAATAAGGGGCCCCTATTGGATCTTCTGGGGCCGTCTGGTTCCTGTCAGCAGGCGCAGCTCGTCACCAGCTGGAGTCGCCGTTGGTCGGGGGAGGAGGGGGGTCCGATACGGCCCGAGGAAAGACCCCGGTCAGGACCTCCCAGAAAGGCGATTTTCTGACGCCTGTAAGACGTAACGTCAGTTATTTTCCTCCCTGGATCACCAGGGACAAATGTCCAGAAGCAACAGCCACTCCCCCCCCCCCCAATTACCCCACACATGTACGGTGTGGCAGCGCGGTCACCCCAAAGTTTACTGGGAGCATGTGATCGCCATGATTAGAATTAATGTTAGTCATGTGACCCATCCCCCATCTCTCTATAATTGGCACATTATCTAACACCATGTTCCAGATATAAAGCCAATCACATCTCCTTCCCTCCTCCTGCATTCCTAATCTTCTCGCATCCCTCGCAGGATTTGCTCGTATCCCTCCAGCCCCGCCTTCTTTTTCATTTTATTTTTTTCTAGGGGTCTACCAGCGCCCCTCTTGTCTGTCCAGGGAGACCAGCACCATTCAGTAATGTCTCTTTACATTGGAGCAAATAAGACTATTGGACTATCTACAGCCCTGATGAAGGGGGATATCTGACCCCGAAACATTTCGGTTTCCTCTCTTAATTCCTTCATATGCAATAAAGATTTGAGTGAGGCGCTCTCATCCTTGTTTACATTTTTCAGAACACTCCAGGGACCCCCCGAGGTGCCCTGGTTGATAGAGCGCTTCCTATACAGTTTTGATTTTAGGCCCCCTCTAAGAAACTGATCCCTGACGAAGGGGGGTGTCTGACCCCGAAATGCGTCGGCTTCTTCTCCTCATTTCTTGTCAGATGCAGTAACAACTTGAGGGGTGCTCTCATCCTTGTTTACATTCTTCAGACTTTCCCTGGGACCTCCAAGGTGCCCTGGTTGGCAGAGTGCTGCCTATACAATTTAAATTTTAGGCCCCTTCTGAGAATCTGATACCTGACGAAGGGGGGTGTCTGACCCCGAAACACGTTGGCTTCTGCTCCCCATTTCTTGCCACATGCAAAAAAAAAAACTTGAGGAGTGGTGCTCGCATCCTTTACATTCTTCAGACCTTTCCCGGGACGCCCAAGGTGCCCTGGTTGACAGAGTGCTGCCTATACAGTTTCAGCCCCCAATTTTAGACCCTCTCTAAGAACCCGCACCCTGATGAAGGGGGGGTGTCTGATTCCGACACATCGTCTTCTTCTCATTTCTTGTGAGATGTAGTAACGACTTGTGGGCCACTCTCATTGTTGTTTACATTCCTCATACCGTTCCCGGGACCCCCAAGGTACCCTGGTTGACAGAGCACTGCTTATACAGTTTCGGTTTAAGGCCCCCTCTGAGAATCTGAGCCCTGAAGAAGGGGGGAGTCTGACCTCAGGATGTGTTGGCTTCTTCTCCTCATTTCATATCAGTAATGACTTGAAGGGGCGCTCTTGTCCTTGTTTACATTGTTCAGACCACTCCAGGGCCCCCAAGGTACCCCAGTTGACAGAGCACCGCTTATACAATTTTGATTTTAGGCCTCCTTTGAAAGTCCAATCCCTGACAAAGGGGGGTGTCTGACCCTGAAACATGTTGGTTTTCTTCTCCCCGTTTTGTGACACATGCAAAAAAACTTGAGGGGTGCTCTCATCCTTCTTTATATTTTTCAAATGTTTTCCGGGACCTCCAAGGTACCCTGGTTGACAGAGCGCTGCCTATACAGTTTAGATTTTAGGCCCCATCTAAGAAACTGAGCCTTGATGAAGGGGGGTGTCTGATCCCAAAACGTGTTGGCTTCTTCTCCCCATTTCATGACAGATGCAGTAACGACCTAAGGGGCGCTCTCATCCTTGTTTACATTCTTCAGACCACTTTAGGGCTGCCCATGGTACCCCAGGTGATAGAGCGTTGCCTACACAATTTTGATTTTAGGCCCCCACTGAGAATCTGATTCCTGATGAAGGGGAGGGGGTGTCTGACACGAAACGTGTTGGCTTCTTCTTCCCATTTTTTTACCATGTTCAAAAATGACTTGAGGGGAACTCTCAACCTTGTTTACATTCTTCAGGCTTTCCCTGAGACCTCCAAGGTACTCTGGTTGGCAGAGTGATGCCTATACAGTTTGGATTTTAGGCCCCATCTGAGAAACTGATCCCTGACGAAGGGGCTTGTCTGACCCCAAAATGTGTCGGCTTCTTCTCATTTCTTTGCAATAAAGACTTGAGGGGCGCTCTCATCCTTGTTTACATTCTTCATACCTTTCCCAGGATCCCCCAAGGTGCCTATACAGTTTTTATTTTAGACCCCATCTGAGAATGTGAGCCCTGATGAAGGGGGTCGTCTGACCCCAAAATGTGTCGGCTCCTTGTCCTTATTTCATGCCAGATGCATTAGCGGCCTAAGGGGCGCTCTCATTCTTGTTTACATTGTTTCAGACCACTCCAGGGACCCCCAAGGTACCCTGGTTGACAGAGCATTGCTTATACAGTTTCGATTTAAGGCCCCGTCTGAGAATCTGAGCCTTGATGAAGGGAGGTGTCTGACTCCAAAACGTGTTGGCTTCTTCTCCCCATTTCTTTGCAATAAAGACTTGAGGGGCGCTCTCATCCTAGTTTACATTCTTCAGACCACTTCAGGGCTCCCCAAGGTACCCCAGTTGATTCTTCTCCCCATTTCTTGCCATGTGCAAAAAAGACTTGCGGGGCGGTCTCATCCTTGTTTACATTCTTCATACCTTTCCCAGGACCCCCAAGGTGCCCTGGTTGGCAGAGCGCTGCCTATACAGTTTTTTTTAGACCCCATCTGAGAATCTGAGCCCTGATGAAGGGGGTCGTCTGACCCCAAAATGTGTCGGCTTCTTCTCCTCATTTCATGTCAGATGCATTAACGACCTAAGGGGCGCTCTCATCCTAGTTTACATTCTTCAGACCACTTCAGGGCTCCCCAAGGTACCCCAGTTGACTCTTCTCCCCATTTCTTGCCTTGTGCAAAAAAGACTTGAGGGGAACTCTCATCCTTGTTTACATTCTTCAGACTTTCCCTGGGACCCCCAAGGTACCCTGGTTGGCAGAGTGTTGCCTATATAGTTTGGATTTTAGGCCCCCTCTGAGAATCTGGTCCCTGAAACGTGTTGGCTTCTTCTCATTTCTTGTCAGATGCAGTAACAACTTGAGGGGCACTCTCATCCTTGTTTACATTCTTCATACCACTTCAGGGGCCCCAAGGTACCCCAGTTGACAGAGCGCTGCTTATACAGTTTAGATTTTAAGCCCCAGCTGAGAATCTGAGCCTTGATGAAGGGGGGGGTTTGTCTGACCCCGGAACATGTTGGCTTACTATGAACTCATGGGGATTGCCCCATCCTGGGCCGTGCATAGTTTAGTTCTCAGCAACCTCAGGAGAGGAGAAGCAGAGCATGCTGGGAGCTGCACACCCATGTGACACCAGAATCTGGGAATCACAGAGTCATATTAGGAAGGAAATGATAGAAAAGTGAGGTGTAACTAAGAAGTGTGGCACCCAATGACCTCCAAATGGTCCAGACTGCTATTGAACCCGACCCGCTACTTCATAAGTGTTCAACGGGCACACCACCTGAATGTAGAACCAGGAAGATGGGCGATTGCCCAATTTTTCAGGAACAGCAGACTACCCCCCCCACCACCACCACCACCACCCAGTCATAATTCCTGTGTTATTAGACAGCAAAGGGCGATCAATATTTTCCCAGCAGCTGCTCCATTCTAAGAAATCCTGACTGACGATGACAAAGGAGCTGCTAGACCGAACACATAGAAGGTTCTAGCGGTGAAGGCCAGACAAATCACTGCCATTCGTTTTCCCGCTTCCTCTACTGCCTCCAAATCTTTTCCGGAATTAGGAAAAGTTGAAGCATGATGGCGGGAAACAAATGGCCAAAAAGAGGAAAAAGATTGGATTTCACCAAGTTACTAGACTACCATAACCCCGTGCAACCCTCCACAGAAGATCCCTTCTTCTGGATCACCACTTCCCAGTCACAAACCCATGCTGCCCTCCACTGGATCTCTCTTCTTCTGGATCACCACTTCCCAGTCACAACCTCAATGACTTCTCCCATGCGGCACTTCTCTGGATCTCTCTTTGCCCCAGGTCAACACTTCCTAGTCACACCTCCAAGACTTCTCCCATGCTGCACTCCAAATTTCTCTTCCTCTTAGTTAACATTTCCCAGTCACACCCCAAGGACTTCTCCAGTGCTGCCCTCCTCTGCATTTCTCTTCCATCAGGTCTCCATTTCCCAAATACAACCCTAGGATTTCTCCCATGTTGCACTCCTCCAGATTTCTCTACCTTTGGGTTACCACTTACCAACCACAACTCCAAGGACTTCTCCCATGCTACCTTCCTTCTCTGGATCTCTCTTTCTCCCATGACTTCTCCCATGTTGCACTCCAAATTTCTCTTCCTCTGGGTTAACATTTCCCAGTCACACCCCAAGGACTTCTCCAGTGCTGCCCTCCTCTGGATTTCTCTTCCATCAGGTCTCCATTTCCCAAATACAACCCTAGGATTTCTCCCATGTTGCACTCCTCCAGATTTCTCGACCTTTGGGTCACCATTTACCAACCACAACTCCAAGGACTTCTCCCATGCTGCCTTCCTTCTCTGGATCTCTCTTTCTCCAGGTCACCACTTCCCAATCACACCTCCAGGACTTCCCCCCGTATGCTGTTCTACATCTCTGGATCTCTCTTCCTTCAGGTCACCACTTCCTAATTACAACCTCAAGGCTTCTCCCATGCTGCCCTTCTTTTCTGGATTTCTCTTCCTCTGGGTCACCACTTTCCAATAACACCCCCAGGTCTTCTCCCTTGCTGCTCCTCTTCTCCAGGTCTCTCTTCCCCTGGTTCCCCACTTCCCAGTCACGCCTCTAGAACTTCTCCCAGGCTGCACTCCTCCAGATTTCCCAATCACACCCCAGGGACATCTCCAATGCCTCCCTCCTTATCTGGATCTCTCTTCTTACAAGTCACCACTTCCCAATCACACCCCAGGACTTCTCCCATGCTGCTCTCCTTCTCTGGATCTGACTTCCTCTAGGTCGCCACTTCAGAGTCCCACCTCCAGGACTTCACCCATGCTGCACTCCCCTAGAGTTTTCTTCCTCCAGGTCACCATTTCCCAATTAACCCCACAAAGATTTCTCCCATGTTACTTTCCTTCTCTGGATCTCTTTTCCTCCAGGTCACCACTTCCCAATCACAGCTCCAGAACTTCTCCCATGCTGCACTCCTCAAGATCTCTCTTCTTCTGAGTCAGCATTTCCAAATCACACTCCAAGGACTTCTCCCATGCTGCCTTCCTTCTCTGGATCTCTCTTTCTCCAGGTCACCACTTCCCAATCACACCTCCAGGACTTCCCCTCGTATGCTGTTCTACATCTCTGGATCTCTCTTCCTTCAGGTCACCACTTCCTAATTACAACCTCAGGGCTTCTCCCATGCTGCCCTTCTTTTCTGGATTTCTCTTCCTCTGGGTCACCACTTTCCAATAACACCCCCAGGTCTTCTCCCTTGCTGCTCCTCTTCTCCAGGTCTCTCTTCCCCTGGTGCCCCACTTCCCAGTCACGCCTCTAGAACTTCTCCCAGGCTGCACTCCTCCAGATTTCCCAATCACACCCCAGGGACATCTCCAATGCCTCCCTCCTTATCTGGATCTCTCTTCTTACAAGTCACCACTTCCCAATCACACCCCAGGACTTCTCCCATGCTGCTCTCCTTCTCTGGATCTGACTTCCTCTAGGTCGCCACTTCATAGTCCCACCTCCAGGACTTCACCCATGCTGCACTCCCCTAGAGTTTTCTTCCTCCAGGTCACCATTTCCCAATTAACCCCACAAAGATTTCTCCCATGTTACTTTCCTTCTCTGGATCTCTTTTCCTCCAGGTCACCACTTCCCAATCATAGCTCCAGAACTTCTCCCATGCTGCACTCCTCAAGATCTCTCTTCTTCTGAGTCAGCATTTCCAAATCACATCCCAAGGACTTCTCAAATGCTGCCGTCCTTCTTTGGATCTCTCTTCCTCCAGGTCACCACTTCCCAGTCACACCCCCAAGACATTTCCCATGCTCTCCTTCTCTGGGACTCTCTTTTCCCCAGGTTACTATTTTTCATTCACACCTCCAGGACTTCTCCCATGCTGCACTCCTGCAGAGCTCTCTTCTTATTCTCTTTCAAAATCACACCCCAAGGACTTCTCAGATGCTGCTCTCCTTCAGGTCACTACTTCCCAGTCACACTTCCAGAACTTCTGCCATACTGCTTTCCTTCTCTGGATCTCTCTTCCCGAAGGTCACCACTTCCTAATTACAACCTCAGGACTTCTCTCATGCTGCTCTTCTCTGGATCTCTCTACGTCTGGGTAACCATTTCCAAATCACACCCCCAAAGACTTCTATATATAGCTGCCCTCCTCTGGATCCCTCTTCCTTCAGGTCACAACTTCCCAATCACTACCCCAGAATTTCTTCCATGCTGCTCTGCTTCCCTGGATCTCTCTTTCTTCAGGTCACCACTTCCCAATCACGACCCCAGAACTTCTCCCATGTTGCTCTGCTTCTCTGGATCTCTCTTTCTTCAGGTCATCACTTCCCAATCACGACCCCAGAACTTCTCCCATGCTGCTCTGGATCTCTCTTCCTCCAGGTCTCCACTTCCTAATTACAGCTTCAGGATTTCTCCCATGCTACCCTCCTCTGGAACTCTAATCCTCTGAGTCAACACTTCCCAGTCACACCCTAAAAAACCTTTCACATGCGGCTCTCCTTCTCTGGGACTCTCTTTCCCCCAGGTTACTATTCCTCATTCACACCTCCAGACTTCTCCCATGCTGTGCCTTTTACCTCAAACCTCCCACCACCCTCAGTGTTTGGCACTCATCTTTCTTCAATAGTTTCACGGCTACAAAACTACTCCAGTCATATTGTACCTCTAGCACTCATCACCATTCCTTTTATACTGTAAGCTCTTGGGGACAGGATTCACATCAGTACCTTCCCCCGAAAGCACTTTAATTCTCATGCCCCATCCCAGTCTTATAATCTTTAGTGACACTATCCTCCAGACATGGAGAAGGCCATGCATACTACAGCCAGCTGGTGTCTCTGCTGGGATGTGTTTCCAGGACCCCGGTGTGCCCAATGCAGAACCGTGCCGCTCTTCTGGATGTGCGCCGGCACACGCCCCCCCCCCCCGGACGTCGTGTTTATCCTGCCCGCCGTCTCCTACACAGAGCCCAGAGCTGTGTTCTGCCAGTAATTGAATTCATTAAGGTTAACATCCGCCTTCCTCGCCGGGCTCAGACGGAGAGAGATGTCTATTTTTCCCACTCACGCCGGCCTTCCCTGCGGACATGAATATAATACCCACCCAGCGCCCATGTCTCCTAGCTGGGAGGACTTAACCGTGTCCCTGCCAGGGAGGTCCTTGGGCGGTGTATGGTCAGCTGCAAGGAAAATTGGTCACCATTGGGCTTCTGGAGGAATCTTACCGTTAAATTAGACACAACCCGGATCACTAATATTTCTGATAAGCTTTGACATGGGAATGTCATTTTCAATCCCTTTTCCTAATATAACGCCTGGTGATCCCGCCATGGAGGTCCTTGCTCCTGTTATAGGGTGACAACGCTCTGTCCCCAACTCCCATTTGTGCTTCTGCATTGTCACCGTGTCACACAGGCTTCCAAAATGGAGACTATAAGTCCCTCTCAATACACATCGCCAAGGCATGGTCCACTGTTGTCACCGCCAGGAAACCCGCCCTGAGAAATGCCGTGACTGGCAGTGCCGGGACAAAGTCATCTAGAGCCCAGGGTGAACATGCCAACCTGTCCCACCCTCCCTCCAAACGACGTATGAGCATTATGTGTCAGCAAAATACCCCCCACAAAACCACTGAGCACTAACCTGCATGCCTACCCCCTAAGCATAAGTAGGAGGGGCCAACCGGGGGCTGTACAAAGCTTCCTGAAAACATCCCAGTACTCTTTCTCAAGAGCCGTGGGGGAAACCCACGTTAATAGCCCTTACGGGTGTTTCCTACCCTATCAGGGGTTTGGTTTGGCTCCATGCTTGAGCCTCCAAAGGGATTATATTTTATACACCATTATAAGGCTTTTTTTTATCCTTACTTGGTGACCGGCTAATTAAGATCCAAGATCATATGAAAGAGACTGTTCAATTTCGTAGCTCTTGTAGAAATCTCGGCCACCCCATAGGGTGGATAATTTGCCGGTTCAGGTGCCCCACATGGGATCAAAACACCATTAATTGTTGACCTTATCGTCTGGAAGGATTGGTTTGGCTCTCCGCTTGTTTTATGTGGTGTCCCCCAATATTTGATGTTCAAGCCCAATCAGCACCTACCCATCTTTGTCCTGAGGAACCAATTTGATGCGAAATGCGTTGACAGGCAAGCATGGAGGAGCTCATGGACCCAACCATACGTTTTTTCATTATATATTTATGGACTCTCTATCAATTTATTGGGATCCATGCCTCCATGTCTCGTTATTTGGGAATCTGTTGACCTTGTCCAGTAGAGGGTGTTGTTTTGTTCTATTACGTGTAATTTTTTTAACATTTAGTAATAAAATTTTTTTTTATTTTTTATCCTTGCCCTCATGTTGTGCCCACAAAGTCCTTTTCATTCTTTGAGAGAGTTTTACTCTTTCAATCCTTTTTCTACATTTATTGGATGTCGGCATGGTGGGGGTCTCCCCTTCTTATGCTTCTCAAGAGCCCTCAGTCCCGACGCAAGCAGTGGGAGGAGTTATGCAAATAACAAAATGCCTTAATGGGTGGGTGTCAGTGTGGAGGAGTGGATGGTCCTAGGCAGGCTGTATTTGCATAGGTAACGCCCACAATGTGATGCGTGTTTAAAAGAACTGAAGTCCAATGAATGAAAGGGGGGCCAGGGACAGCCAGACTGACATCCTCCAGCTAGGAAATGGGGCGGGGCTCTGACTTGCTGCAGGTTCTAATGCACATTGTGAGAAGCTCACAGTGTGCAATGAGATCAGAGGAAGCCGCGTCAGTCCAGGGGGAGGAGCCGGTACACCCGGAGGATGGAGGATTTCAGTCCAGGGGGAGGAGCCTGTACACCCGGAGGATAGAGGGAGGATTTCAGTCCAGGGGGAGGAGCTTGTACACTCGGAGGATGGAGGGAGGATTTTCAGTCCAGGGGGAGGAGCCTGTACACCAGGAGGATGGAGGGAGGATTTCAGTCCAGGGGGAGGAGCCGGTACACCCGGAGGATGGAGGATTTCAGTCCAGGGGGAGGAGCCTGTACACCCGGAGGATAGAGGGAGGATTTCAGTCCAGGGGGAGGAGCTTGTACACTCGGAGGATGGAGGGAGGATTTTCAGTCCAGGGGGAGGAGCCTGTACACCAGGAGGATGGAGGGAGGATTTCAGTCCAGGGGGAGGAGCCGGTACACCCGGAGGAAGGGGGAGGATTTTAAGTCCATGGGGAGGAGCCTGTACACCCGGAGGATGGAGGGAGGATTTTAGTCCAGGGGGAGGAGCCAGTACACCCGGAGGATGGGGGAGGATTTTAAGTCCAGGGGGAGGAGCCTGTACACCTGGAGGGACGATTTAAGTGGTATGCTCAGACTAAGCATGTAAATCTCTGCGAGGAAGTGAATATATATATATATACACACACACACAAACATATACACACACACACACACACACACACAACAACACACACACACTTTATTAGGTACACCCGCTTGGTAACACGAATTGCTCATCAGCCAATCAAATGGCAGCAACTCAATGCATTTAGGGATCTAGATGTGGTGAAGAGGACTTGCTGAAGTTCAAACTGAGCATCAGAATGGGGAAGCAGATGGTCTACAGCAGCAGAAGACCACACCGGGCGCCACTCCCATTAGCTAAGAACAGGAAACTGAGGCTACAATTGGCACAGGATCACCAAAACTGGACAATAGAAAATTGGAAAAAACATTGCCTGGTCTGATGGGTCTGGATTTCATCTGCGACATTCAGATGGTGGGGTCAGAATTTGGCGCATGGATCCATCCTGCCTTGTATCACCGGTTCAGGCTGGTGGTGGGAGTGTAATGGTGTGGGGGATGGGGTATCACCGGTTCAGGCTGGTGGTGGGGGTGTAATGGTGTGGGGGATGGGGTATTACCGGTTCAGGCTGGTGGTGGGGGTGTAATGGTGTGGGGGATGGGGTATCACCAGTTCAGGCTGGTGGTGGGGGTGTAATGGTGTGGGGGATGGTGTATTACTGGTTCAGGCTGGTGGTGGGGGTGTAATGGTGTGGGGGATGGGGTATCACCGGTTCAGGCTGGTGGTGGGGGTGTAATGGTGTGGGGGATGGGGTTTAATCACCACGGCCTACCTGAGTATTGTTGGTGACCATGTCCATCCCTTTATGACTACAGTGTCCCCATCTTCTGATGGCTCCTTCCAGCAGGATAATGCTCCATGTCACAAAGCTCCAATCATCTCACCACTGGACAATGAGGTCCCTGTACTCCAATGTCCTCCACACTCACCACATCTCATCCAATAGAGCACCTTTGGCATGTGGTGGAACGGGAGATTGGCATCATGGATGTGCAGCCGACAAAATCTGCAGCAACTGTGTGATGTTATGTCACTATGGAGCAAAATCTCTGAGGAACGTTTCCAACACCTTGTTGTATCTATGCCACCAAGAATGAAGGCAAAAGGGGGTCCAACCCGCTATTAGCAAGGTGGACCTAAAAAAGTGGCCGGTGAGTTTGTATAACCAGAATTGTAATGATATAAGATCGACTCTTCAGATTCTTGCCTATGCCCTGCCATGACCGGTCCTCTTGAACCCGCCGTGACACAGACGATAACCCCGCGCTCGCAGCTCTAACTTACATTCTGATGAAATATCTGCACACACTTATCAGCGAGATTAATTTCCCAGACGTCTCCCACTTCTTAATTACTTTTTGTTTCGCAATGTTAATAAACTTTTTCATTATTGCCGGGGACGAACGCGCCTTTCCGTGACTTCGGAGCACAGCCTTAGTTAAGACTGAACGCGCACTGAGATTGGACGGTGGGAACTCCCGACAAATGCTGTTTGTAGTGGAAACAATTCAATATCCGAAGATGTAAACGTGTCGTAAGAAAGATTTGCTCTCGCTTTCTGTCCCGGTGACACCAGGATAAGAGAGGATGTGGGTGTCACCAGAATAGGAAGATACAGTGAGTAATAAAATCCTAAGGGATGTCCTAACCTTTCCCCTCTCTACTAAGTAGATGTGATTTGTTGCTGTCTCTGTCCCCATTGGAGAGATATCCAATCTCTTCCTGTTTTTGTGACACCATGTCATTGGCGCAGGAAGTGAGGGAAAGCCTCCCCAATGAACAGTCAAGCAGAGTGCTGGAGACCTGGGAATGATGGTGGAGAATGTTGGAGACCAGGGAATGATGGTGGAGAATGCTGGAGACCAGTGACTGATGGTGGAGAATACTGGAGACCAGTGACTGATGGAGAATACTGGAGACCAGGGATTGATGGTGGAGAGTCCTGAAGACCAATGATCGATAGGGAAGTGGAGACCACTGACTGATCAGGGAGAGTGCTGGGAACCAATGGATGATCTGAGAGGGTGCAGGTGGTAAAAACGATCAGAGAACAATCAAAGACAGTGCTGGATAACAAGGAACGATAGTGGAAAGAGCTGGCGACCAAAAAAACATCAGAGAGAGTGCTGGAGACCAAGGAACACCTGTGGAGAATGCTGCAGACCAATGACTAATTGGGGAGAATACTGCAGACCAATGAACTGTCTTGGAGAGTGCTGCACACCAATAGCTAATCAGTGAGAGTGCTGGAGACCACTGACCAGTCAGGGAGAGTGCTGGAGACCATTGACCAGTCGGGGAGAGTGCTGCAGACCAATGAGTTGTCTGGGAGAATGGTGCAGACCAATGAATGGTCGGGGAGAGTGCTGCAGACCAATGAATGGTCGGAGACAGTGCTGCAGACCTATGTACTGTCGGGGAGAGTGCTGCATGCCTATGACTAATCAGTGAGAGTGCTGGAGAACATTGCACAGTCGGGGAGAGCGCTGCCAACCAATGAATGGTCGGGAGAGTGTTGCAGACCAATGAATGGTCTGGGAGAGTGCTGCAAACCAATGAATGGTCTGGGAGAGTGCTGCAGATCAATGAATGGTCAGGGAGAGTGCTGCAGACCTATGAACTGTCGGGGAGAGTGCTGCAGACCTATGACTAACCAGGGAGAGTGCTGGAGACCATTGCACAGTCGGGGAGAGCACTGCCGACCAATGAATGGTCGGGGAGAGTGTTGCAGACCAATGAATAGTCTGGGAGAGTGCTGCTGACCAACGAATGGTCAGAGAGAGTTCTGCCGACCAACGAATGGTCAGAGAGAGTGCTGCAGACCAATGAATGGTCGGGGAGAGTGCTGCAAACCAATAGCTAATCAGGGAGAGTGCTGGAGACCACTGACCAGTCAGGGAGAGTGCTGGAGACCATTGACCACCCGGGGAGAGTGCTGCAGACCAATGAGTTGTCTGGGAGAATGGTGCAGACCAATGAATGGTCGGGGAGAGTGCTGCAGACCTATGAACTGTCGGGGAGAGTGCTGCATACCTATGACTAATCAGGGAGAGTGCTGGAGATCATTGCACAGTCAGGGAGAGCGCTGCCAACCAATGAATGGTCGGGAGAGTGTTGCAGACCAATGAGTGGTCTGGGAGAGTGCTGCAAACCAATGAATGGTCTGGGAGAGTGCTGCAGACCAATGAATGGTCTGGGAGAGTGCTGCAGACCAATGAATGGTCTGGGAGAGTGCTGCAGACCAATGAATGGTCTGGGAGAGTGCTGCAGACCAATGAATGGTCAGGGAGAGCGCTGCCGACCAATGAATGGTCGGGGAAAGTGTTGCAGACCAATTAATGGTCTGGGAGAGTGCCGCCGACCAATGAATGGTCAGAGAGAGTGCTGCCGACCAACCAATGGTCAGAGAGAGTGCTGCCGACCAACGAATGGTCAGAGAGAGTGCTGCCGACCAACGAATGGTCAGAGAGAGTGCTGCCGACCAACGAATGGTCAGAGAGAGTGCTGCCGACCAACGAATGGTCAGAGAGAGTGCTGCCGACCAACGAATGGTTAGAGAGAGTGCTGCCGACCAACGAATGGTCAGAGAGAGTGCTGCAGACCAATAAATGGTCGGGGAGAGTGCTGCAGACCAATGAATGATTTGGAAGAATGCTGGAGATTGAGGAGCAATTGGGGAAAGTACTGGAGACCAATGAATAATCAGGCAGAGTGATGGAAACCAACAACTGATTTCAGAGAGAGCTACAAACCAATGAACAATCAGGGAGATTTCTGAAGTTCTGAAGACCAATGAGCAATTGGGGAGAGAACTGCAGACCAATGAATGATCAGGCAGAGTGCTGGAAACCAATGAATAATTGGACAGAGCTCCAGAGACCAATAAAAGATAAAGGAGAGCGCTGCTGACCAATGGACGATTGGTGAGAGTGCTGGAAACCAGTGAATGATAGAAGAGAGATCTAGAGACCAATGAACGTTCTGGAAAGTGCTGGAGACCCAAAAAATTTTTGTCTGACGTTTAGCCATAATCTTCGCTTGAATGTCCACTGATGTTGGAGAGAAGCCGGGAATTGGGTTTTCTTCCTTGGTGGTTTATGAGCGCCGACGTTCATAGCGCAGACCAGAAGGATATTTGTGTCCCGGCGTTAAATACAATTCCTGAAAATTACGAGGCCTCAGGGAACGCAGGAAACGCATTCTCCTCCGTCTCTCCCGGGATCAATACGGACAGACGTCTCCCTAATCCATGAGGATCCACATTATTCCTGCGATTTGTCTTGACAGCTTTACGATACAAAGTATCCGTCATTGACGCGCCGCTGCGAGCGTGATGGACGAGGTGTGAGCGGAGATAATGTGTTTCTGTCCTGTCGTTCCGCGTCCTTCCGAGTGATGAAGTGCCTCTACCCCCCTCCTAATCTCGAGGACGGTATGTCCCTCCCTCCGCGTCCTTATTAATGGGAGCGCAAACGTATGCGGGGACTGGTCTACCTGGCAAAAGATTCATAACGCAATCAGCGCCGTCCTGTGATTGGCTGGTCCCTTTCCTGTGCTATAGGGAAGTGGTGGTCTACTTACTAGATATAGAAAGCCTCTGCTGCGGCCTCTGACATTCCCATGGGGGACACACATAATATTCAGTCTATGTTGTATTACGAAAGATTGGCAGAGACTGCTGTCATATTACAGGAGATGATCAGAGACTGCAGACATAGTACAGGAGATGGTCAGAGACTGCAGACATACTACAGGAGATGATCAGAGACTGCAGACATACTACAGGAGATGGTCAGAGACTGCAGACATACTACAGTAGATGGTCAGAGACTGCAATCATCCTACAGGAGATGGTCAGAGACTGCAATCATCCTACAGGTGACAGTCAGAGACTGCAAATATACTACAGGAGATGGTTAGAGACTGCAGACATCCTACAGGAGACAGTCAGAGACTGCAAACATACTACAGGAGACAGTCAGAGACTGCAAACATACTACAGGAGACAGTCAGAGACTGCAAACATACTACAGGAGATGATCAGAGATGGCAGACATCCTACAGGAGACAGTCAGAGACTGCAAACATCCTACAGTAGATGGTCAGAGACTGCAATCATCCTACAGGAGATGGTCAGAGACTGCAATCATCCTACAGGAGATGGTCAGAGACTGAAATCATCCTACAGGTGACAGTCAGAGACTGCAAATATACTACAGGAGATGGTTAGAGACTGCAGACATCCTACAGGAGACAGTCAGAGACTGCAAACATACTACAGGAGACAGTCAGAGACTGCAAACATACTACAGGAGACAGTCAGAGACTGCAAACATACTACAGGAGACAGTCAGAGACTGCAAACATACTACAGGAGACAGTCAGAAACTGCAAACATACTACAGGAGACAGTCAGAGACTGCAAACATACTACAAGAGACAGTCAGAGACTGCAAACATACTACAGGAGATGATCAGAGATGGCAGACATCCTACAGGAGACAGTCAGAGACTGCAGATATCCTACAGTTGACAGTCAGAGACTGTAGGAGGCATACTACAGGTGATTGCAGGCATTCCTACAGGAGAAACTTGGAGGCTACACACATATTACAAGAGATTAGCAAAGACTGTTGTCATACTACAGTGACTTTCACAGACTGCTGACCCACTACAGGAGAAAGTCAGAGACTGAGCACAAGCGTTGGTGGACACTGGAGCAGGACATAGAGATTGTTTCATGAAACTGCCAGTACAGGCCTTTCCCCCAGTACCTACTGCCGGGGCGGTCCACCACACAGTTAAGTACCAAGGAGCCACATGCAACCCTCGGGCTACAAGTGGTGGACCAGGGGAAGACTGCTGACTGTCAATGAATGATTGGGGAGAGTGCTTGAGACCAATAAACCATCAGGAAGAGTGTTGCAGACCTTTGATTGGTCTGGGAGATTGTTGTAGTCCAATGACTGATCAGGAAGAGTATTGCAGACCAATGATCAATTTAGGAGAATTCTGGAGAGCAATAAATGATCAGAGAGAGTGTTGGGGACCAATGAAGGATCAGGGAAATTGTTGGAGACAGATGAAGGATCAGGGAGAATGCTGGAGACCGAAGAAGGATTGAGAAGAATGCTGGAGACCAATACGGTTGGGGAGTGTGTTGGAGACCAATGAATTATCAGGGAGATTGTTGGAGATGGGTGAGGGATCAGGGAGAATGCTGGAGACTGATGAAGAATGCTGGAGACCAATACGGTTGGGGAGCATGCTGGAGACCAATGAATGATCAGGGAGATTGTTGGAGATGGGTTAAGGATCAGGGAGAATGCTGGAGACCAATGAGGGATCAAGAAGAATGCTAAAGACCAATGAAGGATCAAAAAGAATGCTGGAGACCAATGACCAGTTGGGGAGAGCACTGGAGACCAACGAACGATCAGGGAAAGGGTTGGAGATGGATGAAGGCTCAGGGAGAATGCTGGAGACCGATGGAGGATCGAGAAGAATGTTAAAGACCAATGAAGGATTTAGAAGAATGCTGGAGACCAATGTATGCTCAGGGAAATGGTTGGAGACAGGTGAAGGGTCAGGGGGAATGCTGGACACCAAAAGAAGGATCGAGAAGAATGCTGGAGACCAATGAATGATTGGGTAGAGTCCTGAAACTAATGAAGAATCAGAGAGAGTGCTGGAGACCAATGAAGGATTGGGAAGAATGCTGGAGACCAATGAACGGTTGAGGAGAGTGCTGGGGACCAATAAATGATTAAGAAGAACACTAGAGACCAATGAACAATTGGAGAGTGTGCTGAAGACCAATGAAGGATCAGGAAGATTGTTGGAGATAGATGAAGGATCACAGAGAGTGCTGGAGACCAATATAGGATCGAGAAGAATGCTGGAGACCAATGAAGGATCGAGAAGAATGCTGGAGACCAATGAAGGATCGAGAAGAATGCTGGAGACCAATGAAGGATCGAGAAGAATGCTGGAGACCAATGAAGGATCGAGAAGAATGCTGGAGACCAATGAAGGATCGAGAAGAATGCTGGAGACCAATGAAGGATCAAGAAGAATTCTGAAGACCAATGAATGATCAGGGAAATTGTTGGAGATGGATGAAGGATCAGGCAGAATGCTGGAGACTAATGATTGATCAGAGAGATTGTTGGAGGTGGATGAAGGATCAGGCAGAATGCTGGAGACCAATGATTGATCAGGGAGAGTGTTGGAGACCAATGAACAACCAAAGAGAGCCCCAGGAACCAATGAACAATCAGTGAAATTCCTTCCCACCCCCCACCCCCAGTAATCGCAGTGATATCAGTGAGATAATGTCTTACCTGCTGCAAACTCACGGATGTTCTCAGGACGGTGGAGCAGAAGCTGCCTAGAGAGACACAGAGAGATGTTATTGGTTGGGGTCCGGGACTCTGGGGCCCGCATTCAGTATAAATCTGTGTGTTATCAGACTGTGTATGGGGCAGATGTCAGTGTTGATGAGATTGTAATCACCGTGTAAATGCAGACAGCAGCAGGCGCACTTCCTGGTGCCTCCGGAGGTAGCTCTCATTATCGATCCGGGTCTGGATCTGCAGGAGGAGAGATCACATACATAGGGATCAGAGATCCACCCAATGACAGGAGACTACCGATATACGTGTCACCATAAACCACCGATCAAAGAACATGACCATGGGAAAAAAATAATCAGATATTAGTGAGGTCAGATTGCTCGTTTTAGACGATTGATTGATCAGATCTCCCTAGATCATTGGAGGGTTATATTACATGATCGATTGATCAAATCTCTCATGGGGGAGGGGGGCAGTGGTTATATTAGATGATTGATCTAATCTCTCAGAGTCATGGGGGAGGGGGGCAGTGGTTATATTAGATGATTGATCTAATCTCTCAGAGTCATGGGGGAGGGGGGCAGTGGTTATATTAAATGATTGATCAGATCTCTCAGAGTCATGGGGGAGGGGGGCAGTGGTTATATTAAATGATTGATCAGATCTCTCAGAGTCATGGGGGAGGGGGGCAGTGGTTATATTAGATGATTGATTGAACAGATCTCCCTAGATCAGGGGTCAGCAACCGGCATCACTTCTGGTCTGTAAAGGGGGACGCCTAATGTAAAGGGGGACAGAGGTGCGGGGGCTGTGTAATGTAATGGGGGACAGAGGTGTGGGGGCTGTGTAATGTAAATGGGGAGAGAGGTGCGGGGGCTGTGTAATGTAAAGGGGGACAAAGGTGTGGGGGCTGTGTAATGTAAAGGGGGACAGAGGTGTGGGGTCTGTGTAATGTAAAGGGGGGACAGAGGTGCGGGGGCTGTGTAATGTAAAGGGGGGACAGAGGTGTGGGGGCTGTGTAATGTAAAGGGACAGAGGTGTGGGGGCTGTGTAATGTAAAGGGGGACAAAGGTGTGGGGGCTGTGTAATGTAAAGGGGGGACAGAGGTGTGGGGGCTGTGTAATGTAAAGGGGGGACAGAGGTGTGGGGGCTGTGTAAAGTAAAGGGGGGACAGAGGTGTGGGGGCTGTGTAATGTAAAGGGGGGACAGAGGTGTGGGGGTTGTGTAATGTAAAGGGGGATAGAAGTGTGGGGGCTGTGTAATGTAAAGGGGGACAGAGGTGCGGTGGCTGTGTAATGTAAAGGGGGACAGAGGTGCGGGGGCTGTGTAATGTAAAGGGGGACAGAGATGCGGGGGCTGTGTAATGTAAAGGGGGACAGAGGTGCGGGGGCTGTGTAATGTAAAGGGGGACAGAGGTGCGGGGGCTGTGTAATGTAAAGGGGGACAGAGGTGCGGGGGCTGTGTAATGTAAAGGGGGACAGAGGTGCGGGGGCTGTGTAATGTAAAGGGGGACAGAGGTGCGGGGGCTGTGTAATGTAAAGGGGGACAGAGGTGCGGGGGCTGTGTAATGTAAAGGGGTACAGAGGTGCGGGGGCTGTGTAATGTAAAGGGGGACAGAGGTGCGGGGGTTGTGTAATGTAAAGGGGGACAGAGGTGCGGGGGCTGTGTAATGTAAAGGGGGACAGAGGTGCGGGGGCTGTGTAATGTAAAGGGGGACAGAGGAGCGGGGTTGTGTAATGTAAAGGGGGACAGAGGTGCGGGGACTGTGTAATGTAAAGGGGGACAGAGGTGCGGGGGCTGTGTAATGTAAAGGGGGACAGAGGTGCGGGGGCTGTGTAATGTAAAGGGGGACAGAGGTGCGGGGGCTGTGTAATGTAAAGGGGGACAGAGATGCGGGGTGTTGTGTAATGTAAAGGGGGACAGAGGTGCGGGGGCTGTGTAATGTAAAGGGGGACAGAGGTGCGGGGGCTGTGTAATGTAAAGGGGGACAGAGGTGCGGGGGCTGTGTAATGTAAAGGGGGACAGAGGTGCGGGGGCTGTGTAATGTAAAGGGGGACAGAGGTGCGGGGGCTGTGTAATGTAAAGGGGGACAGAGGTGCGGGGGCTGTGTAATGTAAAGGGGTACAGAGGTGCGGGGGCTGTGTAATGTAAAGGGGGACAGAGGTGCGGGGGTTGTGTAATGCAAAGGGGGACAAAGGTGTGGGGGCTGTGTAATGTAAAGGGGGGACAGAGGTGCGGGGGCTGTGTAATGTAAAGGGGGGACAGAGGTGCGGGGGCTGTGTAATGTGAAGGGGACAGAGCTGCGGGGGCTGTGTAATGTAAAGGGGTACAGAGGTGCGGGGGCTGTGTAATGTAAAGGGGGACAGAGGTGTGGGGGTTGTGTAATGTAAAGGGGGACAGAGGTGTGGGGGTTGTGTAATGTAAAGGGGGACAAAGGTGTGGGGGTTGTGTAATGTGAAGGGGGACAGAGGTGCGGGGGCTGTGTAATGTAAAGGGGGGACAGAGGTGCGGGGGCTGTGTAATGTGAAGGGGGACAGAGGTGCGGGGGCTGTGTAATGTAAAGGGGGGACAGAGGTGCGGGGGCTGTGTAATGTGAAGGGGGACAGAGGTGCGGGGGCTGTGTAATGTAAAGGGGGGACAGAGGTGCGGGGGCTGTGTAATGTAAAGGGGGACAGAGGTGCGGGGGCTGTGTAATGTAAAGGGGGGACAGAGGTGCGGGGGCTGTGTAATGTAAAGGGGGGACAGAGGTGTGGGGGTTGTGTAATGTGAAGGGGGACAGAAGTGCGGGGGTTGTGTAATGTAAAGGGGGACAGAGGTGCGGGGGTTGTGTAATGTAAAGGGGGACAGATGTGCGGGGGCTGTGTAATGTAAAGGGGGACAGAGGTGCGGGGGTTGTGTAATGTGAAGGGGGACAGAAGTGCGGGGGTTGTGTAATGTAAAGGGGGACAGAGGTGCGGGGGTTGTGTAATGTGAAGGGGGACAGAAGTGCGGGGGTTGTGTAATGTAAAGGGGGACAGATGTGCGGGGGCTGTGTAATGTAAAGGGGGACAGAGGTGCGGGGGTTGTGTAATGTGAAGGGGGACAGATGTGCGGGGGCTGTGTAATGTAAAGGGGGACAGAGGTGCGGGGGTTGTGTAATGTGAAGGGGGACAGAAGTGCGGGGGTTGTGTAATGTAAAGGGGGACAGAGGTGCGGGGGTTGTGTAATGTAAAGGGGGACAGATGTGCGGGGGCTGTGTAATGTAAAGGGGGACAGAGGTGTGGGGGCTGTGTAATGTAAAGGGGGACAGAGGTGCGGGGGCTGTGTAATGTAAAGGGGGACAGATGTGCGGGGGCTGTATAATGTAAAGGGGGACAGAGGTGCGGGGGCTGTGTAATGTGAAGGGGGGACAGAGGTGCGGGGGTTGTGTAATGTAATGTAATCTTCATACATTGAATCCGGCCCCTAAGTGGAAAAAGATTGCTGACCCCTGATAGAGATCATTGGAAAGTTATAGATGATCGATTGATCCGATTTCCCCAGGTGGTGGGGGAGGGGGGGTTATATTGGATGATTGACCTCCGGGGGTCACTAGGAGGAATGATGGTTATATTGGGGGGGGGGGATTATATTGGGGGTATATATATATATATATATATATATATATATATATATATATATATATATATAGGAAGGGGGCTCCCTCTATAATCACCCCACCTGCTGAATGGTAGGCGTGTCCAGTCTAGACCCTGCACCAATCAGGAGTGCTGGCCGGGATTTCTGTCCCAGCATGCTCATCGGGGGTCCCCCTCTCACCTTCCAGGCCCCCAGCCGGCTCTCCTGTTCGGGGTTCAGAGCCCCGGGATCCGCCATCTTCCTCTCCTCTCTGGGACGCTCTCCCGGTTGCTAGGGGCGGGGAGTCACGTGGACTGGCTGCGGCCCCGCCCTGTTGTTCTCGGGAGATTGTTACCATGGAGACGGCCAGGGGGAGCCCCACGTGTGACGTCACTAAACAGGTCTCTGGGCGGAGCCTGACTATCGGCGCCGTGTCCTGGGGGCAGCCAATCAAGATTGTCCTTCAGATGAATGGGGGGGGGGTGGGGTTACCAGGGGCAACAGAGGAGGAAACTGAGCCGTCTCCAAGGTGACACTTCCTCTGGGGTGTCCCCCCTCCCCCCATACATTATATACTGTGCTGTCCCCTCCCCCTATATATTATATACTGTGCTGTCCCCTCCCCCTATACATTATATACTGTGCTGTCCCCTCCCCCTATATATTATATACTGTGCTGTCCCCTCCCCCTATACATTATATACTGTGCTGTCCCCTCCCCCTATACATTATATACTGTGCTGTCCCCTCCCCCTGTACATTATATACTGTGCTGTCCCCTCCCCCTATACATTATATACTGTGCTGTCCCCTCCCCCGTACATTATATACTGTGCTGTCCCCTCCCCCTATACATCATATACTGTGCTGTCCCCTCCCCCTATACATTATATACTGTGCTGTCCCCTCCCCCTATACATTATATACTGTGCTGTCCCCTCCCCCCGTACATCATATACTGTGCTGTCCCCTCCCCCATACATTATATACTGTGCTGTCCCCTCCCCCGTACATTATATACTGTGCTGTCCCCTCCCCCTATACATTATATACTGTGCTGTCCCCTCCCCCTGTACATTATATACTGTGCTGTCCCCTCCCCCTGTACATTATATACTGTGCTGTCCCCTCCCCTGTACATTATATACTGTCCCCTCCCCCGTACATCATATACTGTGCTGTCCCCTCCCCCTATACATTATATACTGTGCTGTCCCCTCCCCCTGTACATTATATACTGTGCTGTCCCCTCCCCTGTACATTATATACTGTCCCCTCCCCCGTACATCATATACTGTGCTGTCCCCTCCCCCGTACATTATATACTGTGCTGTCCCCTCCCCCCGTACATTATATACTGTGCTGTCCCCTCCCCCGTACATTATATACTGTGCTGTCCCCTCCCCCTGTACATTATATACTGTGCTGTCCCCTCCCCTGTACATTATATACTGTCCCCTCCCCCTGTACATTATATACTGTGCTGTCCCCTCCCCTGTACATTATATACTGTCCCCTCCCCCGTACATTATATACTGTGCTGTCCCCTCCCCCTGTACATTATATACTGTGCTGTCCCCTCCCCCTGTACATTATATACTGTGCTGTCCCCTCCCCCTGTACATTATATACTGTGCTGTCCCCTCCCCCCATACATCATATACTGTGCTGTCCCCTCCCCCTGTACATTATATACTGTGCTGTCCCCTCCCCCCATACATTATATACTGTCCCCTCCCCCTATACATTATATACTGTGCTGTCCCCTCCCCCTATACATTATATACTGTGCTGTCCCCTCCCCCTGTACATTATATACTGTGCTGTCCCCTCCCCCTATACATTATATACTGTGCTGTCCCCTCCCCCGTACATTATATACTGTGCTGTCCCCTCCCCCTATACATCATATACTGTGCTGTCCCCTCCCCCGTACATTATATACTGTGCTGTCCCCTCCCCCTATACATTATATACTGTGCTGTCCCCTCCCCCCGTACATCATATACTGTGCTGTCCCCTCCCCCATACATTATATACTGTGCTGTCCCCTCCCCCGTACATTATATACTGTGCTGTCCCCTCCCCCTGTACATTATATACTGTGCTGTCCCCTCCCCCTGTACATTATATACTGTGCTGTCCCCTCCCCTGTACATTATATACTGTCCCCTCCCCCGTACATCATATACTGTGCTGTCCCCTCCCCCGTACATTATATACTGTGCTGTCCCCTCCCCCTATACATTATATACTGTGCTGTCCCCTCCCCCTGTACATTATATACTGTGCTGTCCCCTCCCCTGTACATTATATACTGTCCCCTCCCCCGTACATCATATACTGTGCTGTCCCCTCCCCCGTACATTATATACTGTGCTGTCCCCTCCCCCCGTACATTATATACTGTGCTGTCCCCTCCCCCGTACATTATATACTGTGCTGTCCCCTCCCCCTGTACATTATATACTGTGCTGTCCCCTCCCCTGTACATTATATACTGTCCCCTCCCCCTGTACATTATATACTGTGCTGTCCCCTCCCCTGTACATTATATACTGTCCCCTCCCCCGTACATTATATACTGTGCTGTCCCCTCCCCCTGTACATTATATACTGTGCTGTCCCCTCCCCCTGTACATTATATACTGTGCTGTCCCCTCCCCCTGTACATTATATACTGTGCTGTCCCCTCCCCTGTACATTATATACTGTCCCCTCCCCCGTACATTATATACTGTGCTGTCCCCTCCCCTGTACATTATATACTGTCCCCTCCCCCGTACATTATATACTGTGCTGTCCCCTCCCCCTGTACATTATATACTGTGCTGTCCCCTCCCCCTGTACATTATATACTGTGCTGTCCCCTCCCCCCATACATCATATACTGTGCTGTCCCCTCCCCCTGTACATTATATACTGTGCTGTCCCCTCCCCCCATACATTATATACTGTCCCCTCCCCCTATACATTATATACTGTGCTGTCCCCTCCCCCCATACATTATATACTGTCCCCTCCCCCTATACATTATATACTGTGCTGTCCCCTCCCCCTGTACATTATATACTGTGCTGTCCCCCCCCCCTGTACATTATATACTGTGCTGTCCCCTCCCCCTGTACATTATATACTGTGCTGTCCCCTCCCCCCATACATTATATACTGTGCTGTCCCCTCCCCCTATACATTATATACTGTGCTGTCCCCTCCCCCGTACATTATATACTGTGCTGTCCCCTCCACCCATACATTATATACTGTGCTGTCCCCTCCCCCGTACATTATATACTGTGCTGTCCCCTCCCCCGTACATTATATACTGTGCTGTCCCCTCCCCCCATACATTATATACTGTCCCCTCCACCTATACATTATATACTGTGCTGTCCCCTCCCCCTGTACATTATATACTGTGCTGTCCCCTCCCCCTATACATCATATACTGTGCTGTCCCCTCCCCCGTACATTATATACTGTGCTGTCCCCTCCCCCTATACATTATATACTGTGCTGTCCCCTCCCCCGTACATTATATACTGTGCTGTCCCCTCCCCTGTACATTATATACTGTGCTGTCCCCTCCCCCCGTACATTATATACTGTGCTGTCCCCTCCCCCCGTACATTATATACTGTGCTGTCCCCTCCCCCTATACATTATATACTGTGCTGTCCCCTCCCCTGTACATTATATACTGTGCTGTCCCCTCCCCCCGTACATTATATACTGTGCTGTCCCCTCCCCCCGTACATTATATACTGTGCTGTCCCCTCCCCCTATACATTATATACTGTGCTGTCCCCTCCCCCTGTACATTATATACTGTGCTGTCCCCTCCCCCTGTACATTATATACTGTGCTGTCCCCTCCCCCTGTACATTATATACTGTGCTGTCCCCTCCCCCTATACATTATATACTGTGCTGTCCCCTCCCCCCATACATCATATACTGTGCTGTCCCCTCCCCCTGTACATTATATACTGTGCTGTCCCCTCCCCCCATACATCATATACTGTGCTGTCCCCTCCCCCTATACATTATATACTGTGCTGTCCCCTCCCCCTGTACATTATATACTGTGCTGTCCCCTCCCCCCGTACATTATATACTGTGCTGTCCCCTCCCCCTATACATTATATACTGTGCTGTCCCCTCCCCCTGTACATTATATACTGTGCTGTCCCCTCCCCCTGTACATTATATACTGTGCTGTCTCCTCCCCCCATACATTATATACTGTGCTGTCCCCTCCCCCGTACATTATATACTGTGCTGTCCCCTCCCCCTATACATCATATACTGTGCTGTCCCCTCCCCCTATACATTATATACTGTGCTGTCCCCTCCCCCTATACATTATATACTGTGCTGTCCCCTCCCCCTATACATTATATACTGTGCTGTCCCCTCCCCCTGTACATTATATACTGTGCTGTCCCCTCCCCCCATACATTATATACTGTGCTGTCCCCTCCCCCGTACATTATATACTGTGCTGTCCCCTCCCCCTATACATTATATACTGTGCTGTCCCCTCCCCCTGTACATTATATACTGTGCTGTCCCCTCCCCCCGTACATTATATACTGTGCTGTCCCCTCCCCCTATACATTATATACTGTGCTGTCCCCTCCCCCGTACATTATATACTGTGCTGTCCCCTCCCCCTGTACATTATATACTGTGCTGTCCCCTCCCCCCATACATTATATACTGTGCTGTCCCCTCCCCCTTACATTATATACTGTGCTGTCCCCTCCCCTGTACATTATATACTGTCCCCTCGCCGTACATTATATACTGTGCTGTCCCCTCCCCCCATACATTATATACTGTGCTGTCCCCTCCCCCGTACATTATATACCGTGCTGTCCCCTCCCCCCGTACATTATATACTGTGCTGTCCCCTCCCCCTGTACATTATATACTGTGCTGTCCCCTCCCCCCGTACATTATATACTGTCCCTTCCCCTCCCCCTGTACATTATATACTGTGCTGTCCCCTCCCCCGTACATTATATACTGTGCTGTCCCCTCCCCTGTACATTACATACTGTGCTGTCCCCTCCCCCCGTACATTATATACTGTGCTGTCCCTTCCCCCCGTACATTATATACTGTGCTGTCCCTTCCCCCCATACATTATATACTGTGCTGTCCCCTCCCCCTGTACATTATATACTGTGCTGTCCCCTCCCCCTATACATTATATATACTGTCCCTTCCCCTCCCCCCGTACATTATATACTGTGCTGTCCCCTCCCCCTATACATTATATACTGTGCTGTCCCCTCCCCCTGTACATTATATACTGTGCTGTCCCCTCCCCCTGTACATTATATACTGTGCTGTCCCCTCCCCCTATACATTATATACCGTGGTGTCCCCTCCCCCCATACATTATATACTGTGCTGTCCCCTCCCCCCGTACATTATATACTGTCCCCTCCCCCTATACATTATATACTGTGCTGACCCCTCCCCCTGTACATTATATACTGTGCTGTCCCCTCCCCCCGTACATTATATACTGTGCTGTCCCCTCCCCCTATACATTATATACTGTGCTGTCCCCTCCCCCCATACATTATATACTGTGCTGTCCCCTCCCCCTGTACATTATATACTGTGCTGTCCCCTCCCCCCGTACATTATATACTGTGCTGTCCCCTCCCCCCGTACATTATATACTGTGCTGTCCCCTCCCCCTATACATTATATACTGTGCTGTCCCCTCCCCCCGTACATTATATACTGTGCTGTCCCCTCCCCCTGTACATTATATACTGTGCTGTCCCCTCCCCCCGTACATTATATACTGTCCCTTCCCCTCCCCCTGTACATTATATACTGTGCTGTCCCCTCCACCCATACATTATATACTGTGCTGTCCCCTCCCCCGTACATTATATACTGTGCTGTCCCCTCCCCCCATACATTATATACTGTGCTGTCCCCTCCCCCTGTACATTATATACTGTGCTGTCCCCTCCACCCATACATTATATACTGTGCTGTCCCCTCCCCCCGTACATTATATACTGTGCTGTCCCCTCCCCCGTACATTATATACTGTGCTGTCCCCTCCACCCATACATTATATACTGTGCTGTCCCCTCCCCCGTACATTATATACTGTGCTGTCCCCTCCCCCCATACATTATATACTGTGCTGTCCCCTCCCCCTGTACATTATATACTGTGCTGTCCCCTCCACCCATACATTATATACTGTGCTGTCCCCTCCCCCCGTACATTATATACTGTGCTGTCCCCTCCCCCATACATTATATACTGTGCTGTCCCCTCCCCCTGTACATTATATACTGTGCTGTCCCCTCCCCCCATACATTATATACTGTCCCTTCCCCTCCCCCTGTACATTATATACTGTGCTGTCCCCTCCCCCTGTACATTATATACTGTGCCGTCCCCTCCCCCCATACATTATATACTGTGCTGTCCCCTCCCCCCATACATTATATACTGTGCTGTCCCCTCCCCCGTACATTATATACTGTGCCCCATACATTGTGTCCCCATATGATTTGTCCCCGTACATTGTGTCCCCGTATAATGTGTCCCCGTATAATGTGTCCCCGTACATTGTGTCCCCGTACATTGTGTCCCCGTACATTGTGTCCCCGTATAATGTGTCCCCGTACATTGTGTCCCCGTACATTGTGTCCCCATATGATGTGTCCCCGTACATTGTGTCCCCGTACATTGTGTCCCCATATGATGTGTCCCCGTACATTGTGTCCCCATATGATGTGTCCCCGTACATTGTGTCCCCGTACATTGTGTCCCCATATGATGTGCCCCGTACATTGTGTCCCCATATGATGTGCCCCGTACATTGTGTCCCCATATGATGTGTCCCCGTACATTGTGTCCCCATACATTGTGTCCCCATATGATGTGCCCCGTACATTGTGTCCCCATATGATGTGCCCCGTACATTGTGTCCCCATATGATGTGTCCCCGTAAATTGTGTCCCCATACATTGTGTCCCCATATGATGTGTCCCCATATGATGTGTCCCCGTACATTGTGTCCCTGTATAATGTGTCCTCATATGATGTGTCCCCGTACATTGTGTCCCCGTATAATGTGTCCCCATATGATGTGTCCCCGTACATTGTGTCCCCGTATAATGTGTCCTCATATGATGTGCCCCGTACATTGTGTCCCCATATGATGTGTCCCTGTACATTGTGTCCCCATACATTGTGTCCCCATACATTGTGTCCCCATATGATGTGTCCCCGTATATTGTGTCCCCATACATTGTGTCCCCGTACATTGTGTCCCCATACATTGTGTCCCCGTACATTGTGTCCCCGTACATTGTGTCCCCATATGATGTGTCCCCGTACATTGTGTCCCCGTACATTGTGTCCCCATACATTGTGTCCCCGTACATTGTGTCCCCGTACATTGTGTCCCCGTACATTGTGTCCCCGTACATTGTGTCCCCGTACATTGTGTGCCCATATGATGTGTCCCCATACATTGTGTCCCTGTACATTTTGTCCCCGTACATTGTGTCCCCATACATTGTGTTCCCATATGATGTGTCCCTGTACATTGTGTTATTGTGTCCCCATACTTTTTGTCCCCGTACATTGTGTCCCCGTACATTGTGTCTCCGTACATTGTGTCCCCGTACATTGTGTGCCCATATAATGTGTCCCCATACATTGTGTCCCCATACATTGTGTCCCCGTACATTGTGTCCCTGTACATTGTGTCCCCGTACATTGTGTCCCTGTACATTGTGTCCCCATACATTGTGTGCCCATATAATGTGTCCCCATACATTGTGTCCCTGTACATTGTGTCCCCGTACATTGTGTCCCTGTACATTGTGTCCCCATACATTGTGTCCCCATATGATGTGTCCCCGTACATTGTGTCTCCATACATTGTGTCCCTGTACATTGTGTCCCCATATAATGTGTCCCCATACATTGTGTCCCCGTACATTGTGTCCCCATATACTGTGTCCCCATACTTTTTGTCCCCGTACATTGTGTCCCTATATGATGTGTCCCCGTACATTGTGTCCCCGTACATTGTGTCCCTATATGATGTGTCCCCATACATTGTGTCCCCGTATGATGTGTCCCCGTACATTGTGTCCCCATACATTGTGTCCCCATACATTGTGTCCCCGTATGATGTGTCCCCATACATTGTGTCCCCGTATGATGTGTCCCCGTACATTGTGTCCTCATACATTGTGTCCCCGTACATTGTGTCCTCATATATTGTGTCCCCATACATTGTGTCCTCATACATTGTGTCCCCGTACATTGTGTCCCCGTATGATGTGTCCCCGTACATTGTGTCCCCATACATTGTGTCCTTATACATTGTGTCCTCATACATTGTGTCCCCATATGATGTGTCCTTGTACATTGTGTCCCCATACATTGTGTCCCCATACATTGTGTCCTTATACATTGTGTCCCCATACATTGTGTCCTTATACATTGTGTCCCCATACATTGTGTCCCCATATGATGTGTCCCTGTACATTGTGTCCCCATATGATGTGTCCCTGTACATTGTGTCCCTGTACATTGTGTCCCCGTACATTGTGTCCCCATACATTGTGTCCCCATATGATGTGTCCCTGTACATTGTGTCCCCATACATTGTGTCCTTATACATTGTGTCCCCATACATTGTGTCCCCATATGATGTGTCCCTGTACATTGTGTCCCCGTACATTGTGTCCCCTTATGATGTGTCCCCATATGATGTGTCCCTGTACATTGTGTCCCCGTACATTGTGTCCCCATACATTGTGTTCCTGTACATTGTGTCCCCGTACATTGTGTCCCCTTATGATGTGTCCCCATATGATATGTCCCCATTGTGTGTCATTGCGTTCCCTCTGTTGTCACCACACTGAGCCGGACACAACAATGGAGGCCATCCTTTGTGATGATACTTTTGTCCCCTTGTCACCATGTCCCCAGTTGACCCCACAATCCCCCCCACACACACACACTCACAATCAGCAGCTGGGGTCTCTTTGTGGAACATTTCCTCCCCCTCCTCCGCCTGCCCCCAGCATTAACCCTCTCTGCACCAGGACGGGGCAACTACGGGTGCAACTAATGGACTGACAATGCCAATTAGAAGAAATTAATGGCGGCCAATTGATACGTCAGAGACTCCGCCCCTTATATGCGCCATTTATGTGCATTGCATAAAAATCTTTGTTATTTCAGCAGCACGACGCATAAACGCATTTTCACGTCATCAAACTGCAGCGTTGTGCGCAGTCTCGAATGACGTGTCCTTTTGTGACATTTCAATAAAGTTTAAAAAAGAAACTAAACGCTACAATTTTTTGTACCAATGTGTCGCACTGCCCCAGCGCAGCGCACGCGCCTTTTTTTTTTTGGTTTTGCTCGCGGTTGCGGCGCGGCCTTAGGGTTTATAGGTCGATATGTACTTACCCGAGCGGCCGCCATGTTTACTGCCTTATGGTGGCCAACGTGCGTTGTATCAGAAGCCGATTTATTGCAATGGGCTGCGCATTGGTGTGTGGCGTAACGCGTCTCTGCTATTTCGGCAGCGGGATGCACAAACGCGTTTTCACGTCATCAAACCGCAGCGTTGTGCGTAGGCTCGAATGACGTGTCCTTTTGTGACATTTCAATAAAGTTTACTTAAAAAAAATGGGAAAAAGAAACTAAACGCTACAATTTTTTTGTATCAATGCGTCGCTCTGCCCCAGCGCAGCGCACTCCTTTTTTCTTTTTTTTTTACAGGATTTTGCATCGAAATCTGCCTCGTTTTGCTCGCGGTTTGCGGCGAAGCCTTACGATTTATAGGTCGATATGTACTCACCCCGAGTGGCCACCATGTTTGTTCGCAGGCGGGCGGTCGGAGGGGCGGAAGAAACGCAGGTGAACCCTGCCTTATGTTGGCCACACGCGCCTCGAAAAGCACGGCACAAGCCGATTTATTTGAACGCGCTGCACGTTACAGTGTGGCAAAACGCGCGTTGCGTCAGGAGACGCATTGAAGTGCGATGTAAAGTGTTGCGTCAGAAGCAGATTTATTTCAAAGGGCTGCGCATTGCGGTGTGAAGTCACGTGCATTACAGTCAGAAGCCAAGTTTTTTTCAACGGGCTGCACATTTGAGTGTAGCGCAACGCACAATTTATTTGAACGCGCATTGCGCCAGCAGCCGGGTTGCGCATTACAGTGTGACGTAACGCGCATTACATCAGAAGCCGATTTATGTTCTGAAGCCAATTTATTTTACTGGGCTGCGCATTACAGTGTGACGTAACATTCGTTGCGTCAGAAGCCGATTTATTTCAATGGGCTGCGCATTACAGCGTGACGTTAAACGCGTTACTAGATGCGCAACAACATAAGTCACCCCTATGAGAACATTTGCCCAATCTGATTGGCTACGGTCGCGTTGGGGAACAATCACATCTGTCTTCAATACCCGCGTGTTTTTATCCCTTCCGGTTGCGATGAAACGGTCGGTCGGAATCGCTATTTGTTTTCTCCGCGGTCAGAATCTCTGACTCCAGCCCGCACACGAGCATAAAAAAAACAAAACAAAAAAAAAAAAAATCTTTTGCATAATAAATTTGTTTATAACGGCGTTCGGCAGCCATGTTTTTTTTTTTTTTACATCTCTTTGTGCGGCCGTCCCGTTCCCTGGTTGCGTGTTTGCCTTTTCGGCCCTCTTATCAGGCGCTGTGCGTGTACCGATCTCTTGTCATCCTGAGTGTGTGATCAGAGCGGACGGGGGATGGGGAGGGCGGCAGGTGTGCACAGGCCCCGCTCTCGCTCCTGCTCTCTCCCCGCTCAGTAAACACAAGTGTTCTTGGGGGGATGGAAAACAGCAGATGGCTTCTAATCTGCCATCACGTAGCAACCATCATCCAGCATCATCATCGGGGCTCCGGGTACCATCCGCTCCGCCGCGTCCATTATACGCCGCATACCGCCGCACAGAGACTTATCGGAGACCACCCCCCCCCACCCCCCACCCCATCCACATCACAATTATCCAGTGCTGGGCAATTAGAGGTCTGTTTTCACTGCGGGGTCACCTAATAACGCCCGCTGACGAGTGACCTGTGCAGAATGGGACTCATTATTTCTTCCTTCTCTGCCTTATTATATGAAAATGAACTCTGCGAAGAGGTACAATGTATAGAGAGAGAGATACAAATCATTCATCTTAAAGGGGAGATCCACCCCGAAATGAAACATCAGGAGCTGAATCACCCTTCATTTTCTAGGAATATTGTAGGACTTCAATCCCACAGTAGTTTGTGTCTCTGCCCCTCCCACAGTGTTAAGATTTCCTATAGTAGATTGTCTCCCTGCCCCTCCAACAATAGTAAAATTTACCCTATTAGTTTGTGTCTCTGCCCCTCCCACAATGGGGAGATTTCCCTTCAGTAGTTTGTGTCTCTGCCCCTCCCACAATGGGGAGATTTCCCTTCAGTAGTTTGTGTCTCTGCCCCTCCCACAATGGGGAGATTTCCCCCAGTAGTTTGTGTCTCTGCTCCTCCCACAATGGGGAGATTTCCTGCAATAGTTTGTGTCTCTGCCCCTCCCACAATAGGGAGATTTACCGCAGTAGTTTGTGTCTCTGCCCCTCCCACAATAGGGAGATTTACCGCAGTAGTTTGTGTCTCTGCCCCTCCCACAATGGGGAGATGTCCCGCAGTAGTTTGTGTCTCTGCCCCTCCCACAATGGGGAGATTTCCCGCAGTAGTTTGTGTCTCTGCCCCTCCCACAATGGAGAGATTTCCTGCAGTAGTTTGTGTCTCTGCCCCTCCCACAATGAGGAGATTTCCCGCAGTAGTTTGTGTCTCTGCTCCTCCCACAATGGGGAGATTTCCTGCAGTAGTTTGTGTCTCTGCCCCTCCCACAATGGGGAGATTTCCCTTCAGTAGTTTGTGTCTCTGCCCCTCCCACAATGGGGAGATTTCCCTTCAGTAGTTTGTGTCTCTGCCCCTCCCACAATGGGGAGATTTCCCCCAGTAGTTTGTGTCTCTGCCCCTCCCACAATGGGGAGATTTCCCCCAGTAGTTTGTGCCTCTGCCCCTCCCACAATGGGGAGATTTCCTGCAGTAGTTTGTGTCTCTGCCCCTCCCACAATAGTGAGATTTCCCGCAGTAGTTTGTGTCTCTGCTCCTCCCACAATGGGGAGATTTCCTGCAATAGTTTGTGTCTCTGCCCCTCCCACAATAGGGAGATTTACCGCAGTAGTTTGTGTCTCTGCCCCTCCCACAATAGGGAGATTTACCGCAGTAGTTTGTGTCTCTGCCCCTCCCACAATGGGGAGATGTCCCGCAGTAGTTTGTGTCTCTGCCCCTCCCACAATGGGGAGATTTCCCGCAGTAGTTTGTGTCTCTGCCCCTCCCACAATGGAGAGATTTCCTGCAGTAGTTTGTGTCTCTGCCCCTCCCACAATGAGGAGATTTCCCGCAGTAGTTTGTGTCTCTGCCCCTCCCACAATGAGGAGATTTCCTGCAGTAGTTTGTGTCTCTGCTCCTCCCACAATGGGGAGATTTCCTGCAATAGTTTGTGTCTCTGCCCCTCCCACAATAGGGAGATTTACCGCAGTAGTTTGTGTCTCTGCCCCTCCCACAATAGGGAGATTTACCGCAGTAGTTTGTGTCTCTGCCCCTCCCACAATGGGGAGATGTCCCGCAGTAGTTTGTGTCTCTGCCCCTCCCACAATGGGGAGATTTCCCGCAGTAGTTTGTGTCTCTGCCCCTCCCACAATGGAGAGATTTCCTGCAGTAGTTTGTGTCTCTGCCCCTCCCACAATGAGGAGATTTCCCGCAGTAGTTTGTGTCTCTGCCCCTCCCACAATGAGGAGATTTCCTGCAGTAGTTTGTGTCTCTGCCCCTCCCACAATGAGGAGATTTCCCGCAGTAGTTTGTTGGGTTTTATTTGGGTCTTCCTAGAAGAGAAAACCCGACCAAAGATTAAACAATGTCATCTATAGGCCGGTTTGGGACTCCAATCTTTTAAGCCTGAAGTTTTCTCTCTATAAAGTCCCAAATCTGCCTCCAGACTCTCACCTGAAATCTACCTGAACTCTGTGTGCTGACTGACCACTCCCAACCTGTACATGCCAGAAGTGTTGGTGGCATCCTGGGGGCTCAGACATTCATAGAGGTGACTGCTTCACTCCTTTGGGGACTCACCATCATCATTTCTGGTTTTGTTCCCACCCACCTTGGGGTGTACAGACCCAGGAACTCAGCACAGGGATGGTGGGAACCCCTCATAATGGGCACAGCGGGTGTACAGACCCAGGAACTCAGCTCAGGGATGGTGTGAACCCCTCATAATGGGCACAGCGGGTATACAGACCCGGGAACTCAGTACAGGGATGGTGGAGACCCCTCATAATGGGCACAGCGGGTGTACAGACCCGGGAACTCGGCACAGGGATGGTGGGAACCCCTCATAATGGGCACAGCGGGTGTACAGACCCGGGAACTCAGCTCAGGGATGGTGTGAACCCCTCATAATGGGCACAGCGGGTATACAGACCCGGGAACTCAGTACAGGGATGGTGGAGACCCCTCATAATGGGCACAGCGGGTGTACAGACCCGGGAACTCGGCACAGGGATGGTGGGAACCCCTCATAATGGGCACAGCGGGTGTACAGACCCGGGAACTCAGCTCAGGGATGGTGTGAACCCCTCATAATGGGCACAGCGGGTATACAGACCCGGGAACTCAGCTCAGGGATGGTGTGAACCCCTCATAATGGGCACAGCGGGTGTACAGACCCGGGAACTCGGCACAGGGATGGTGGGAACCCCTCATAATGGGCACAGCGGGTGTACAGACCCAGGAACTCAGCACAGGGATGGTGGGAACCCCTCATAATGGGCACAGCGGGTGTACAGACCTGAGAACTCAGCACAGGGATGGTGGGAACCCCTCATAATGGGCACAGCGGGTGTACAGACCCGGGAACTCAGCACAGGGATGGTGGGAACCTCTCATAATGGGCACAGCAGGTGTACAGACCCGGGAACTCAGCACAGGGATGGTGGGAACCTCTCATGTTCCATCAATCGTCACACTGATCGGCAGTCATGTCACCCAGAGATGCGATGCCCTCCCCTCCTCCACCCCTATGGCTGGGAAATTGGCCATCCGGCGGGGGGAATGACGACGCACAGTTGGGGGGCATCTTGAGCAAAATTGGTCAGCGTCTGGCGTGGGGATAAGAAGGCATTTCGCGTTAATTAATTTATCCGTTAATTAAAAACACATTTCCGACCAGCTGTGATAAACGCACGTGAGGCCCCGCCTAGTTTCCCCCGCCCCCCCCTCTCCCGGGCGCAGAGTTTTTCGCAAATTCTCTAAAGTAAAAGCAAACGCACTTTCACTTTGCGGCCGCCGATTGAGCGAGAGATGGGGGGGGAGGGGGGGACATTCGCGTCTGTGGGGGTCCGAGCGCTCGGCGTGACTTCATAACTCGTCAGATCTGACGGCTGTAATTGCCGATAATGACAGTTGTCCAGCTGTCTCCCCGGACCGTGAACGCCCCCCCCTCCCCCGCACGTCAGAGAGAGACCCTCCGCGCCACCGAGCTATTAATATCTCCTCCCCCGGGACCCCTCTCAGCCTTAATACTTCGCATTGAACTTGAATTAGCGCTTGTCATGGCGGAGCGGAGATAACGCCGGCAGGACCGCGTCCATGAAGAACCTTCCCACATCTTGTCATGTTACAACCAAAAACGTAAATGTATTTTATTGGGATTTTATGTGATAGACCAACACAAAGTGTCACATAATTGTGAAGTGGAAGGAAAATGATAAATGATACAAATAAATATGTGAAAAGTGTGGGGGGAGGGGATTTGTATTCAGCCCCCTTTACTCTGATACCCCTAACTAAAATCTAGAGGAACCAATTGCCTTCAGAAGTCACCTAATTAGTAAATAGAGTCCACCTGTGTGTCATTTAATCTCAGTATAAATACAGCTGTTCTGTGAAGCCCTCAGAGGTTTGTTAGAGAACCTTAGTGAACAAACAGCATCATGAAGGCCAAGGAACACACCAGACAGGTCAGGGATAACGTTGTGGAGAAGTATAAAGCAGGGTTAGGTTATAAAGGAATCCCCCAAGCTTTGAACATCTCACGGAGCACTGTTCAATCCATCATCAGAAAATGGAAAGAGTATGGAACAACCGCAAACCTACCAAGACATGGCCGTCCACCTAAACTGACCGGCCGGGCAAGGAGAACATTCATCAGAGAAGAGCCAAGAGGTCCATGGTAACTCTGGAGGAGCTGCAGAGATCCACAGCTCAGGTGGGAGAATCTGTCCACAGGACAACTATTAGTCGTGTTCTCCACAAATCTGCCCTTTATGGAAGAGTGACAAGAAGAAAGACATTGGTGAAAGAAAGTCATAAGAAGTCCTGTTTGTAGTTTGTGAGAAGCCATGTGGAGGACACAGCAAACATGTGGAAGAAGGTGATCTGGTCAGATGAGACCAAAATTCAAGTTTTTGGCCTAAAAGCAAAACGCTATGTGTGGGGAAAACTAACACTGCACATCACCCTGAACACACCATCCCCACCGTGAAACATGGTGGTGGCAGCATCATGTGGTGAGGATGGTTTTCTTCAGCAGGGACAGGGAAGCTGGTCAGAGTTGATGGGAAGATGGATGGAGACAAATACAGGACAATCTTAGAAGAAAACCTGTTAGAGTCTACAAAAGACTTGAGACTGGGGCGGAGGTTCACCTTCCAGGAGGACAACGACCCGAAACATCCAGCCAGAGCTACAATGGAATGGTTTACATCAAAGCATATTCATGTGTTAGAATGGCCCAGTCACAGTCCAGACCTAAATCACATTGAGAATCTGTGGCAAGACTTGAAAATTGCTGTTCACAGACGTTCTCCATCCAATCTGACAGAGCTTGAGATATTTTACAAAGAAGAAGAATGTCCCTCTCTAGATGTGCAAAGCTGGTAGAGACATCCCCAAAAAGACTTGTAGAGAAAGGGGGTTCTACAAAGTATTGACTCCGGGGGGGCGCCATACAAATGCCCCCCCCCCCACACTTTTCACATATTTATTTGTATCATTTATCATTTTCCTTCCACTTCACAATTTTGTGTCACTTTGTGTTGGTCTATCACATAAAATCCCAATAAAATACATTTACGTTTTTGGTTGCAACATGACAAAATGTGGGAAATTTCACGGGGTATGAATACTTTTTCAAGGCGCTGTATGTCTATACATGCACACACACAGTATATACTGTATATACGAACAAAGAGACGCCCTCCCACCACACCCCAGCAACCCCTCCCCCGTGTGGTTTGATTATTATTATACATATTTATCTATATATCGCCAACACTTAGAGCAGCTACAACATAAAAGGGGGGGGGGGGGGACAGTACAAGTACAATACAGAAGGAATAGGAGGGCCTTGCTTGTGGAGCTTACACTCTAATATTATCTGATATTAGATTATACACAGTACATGTAGACGGATACATTTATATAAGGGAAAAAAAAAGAAATATATATATATATATATATATATATATATATATGATCCAGAGTCCAGCGTGGGCATTGAAGGGTTAAGGGGGAGGCATTGTCCTGAGAAGGACCCTCTTCCTCCTCTCTGGCCCGGTGCTTCATTGATGAGAGATTAAACCTTTGCATGAATGAACCCCCCCCCACACACCCCCCCCCCCCCCCCACACCCAGCAGATGGTGACCCTGGAGAATTTCGGACCCTCACCATGTGCGTAATTAATGTCAGTGCCTTCCCATTCTGAAGTGGCCCCCAGTATGCAAATGACCCCCAATTAGCGAAGGGGGTGAGGGGATGGCTGTGTACTGGGGGGGCTCTAAGCCGCTCAGTGTTCTGTTGGCTGTCAATAAACAGGAAAGGTATTTGTCTGTCTGTGTGTGACACCTTATTATAGATTTATTTTTTTACTACGCAGTATATAAGATTATTTTTCGATTAAATATGCTACATAATATTTTTCAAGTTATTTATCTTTGTATTATTTATTTTATTTTTAATTATTTTAAGACATTTTTTAAATGTATATTATTATATTTTTAAATTATTTTTAAGGTATTTATTTGTCTATGTGTGACATGTTATGTCTTATTATATATTTTTCATTTTATATACATATACTGTATGTGTGTGTATATATATATATATAATTTTTTTAATTTTTTTTTAAATATACTTTGAGTATTTTTTAAGTTATTTATTTTTGTATTATTTGTTTTATAATTACTTATTTTACTATTTATTATTTCAAGGCTTTTTTTTCCCTTTTTTAAAATTTTTTAAGCTTTTTATTTCTTCATGTGTGACAACTTAAACCTTATATATTTTTATGTTTTTTTTCTATAGATATCTATATAGATATATATGAATAAAATGTTTTGAAATACACTTTGGGTATTTGTTATGTTATTTATTTTTGTATTATTTATTTTCTACATATTTATTTTACTATTTATTATTTTAAGGCTTATTTTCCCTTCTTATTTATTTTTTAAAGTATTTATTTCTCTATGTGTTACAAGTTACACCTTGTTATATATTGTCACTTGAAAAAAAAAACAAAAAAAAACCCAAAAAATTATATATATATATATATATATATATTATATTTATTTTTTAAGATATTTATTTCTTTATGTGTGAGAAGTTATATAATATATTGTTACTTTAAAAAAAAATGTATATATATATATATATATATATATATATATATATATATATATGTATATAGTTTTTTCACGTATAATTTGAGTATTTTTTAAGTTATTTACTTTTGTATGATTTATTTTATAATTATTTACTTTACTATTTATTATTTTAGGGCTTTTTTTTCCCTTCTTATTTATTTTTTAAAGTTATTTATTTATAATTATTTATTTTACTATTTATTATTTTAAGTTTTTTTTTATTCCTTCTTATTTATTTTTTTAAGGTATTTATTTATAATTATTTGTTTTACTATTTAATATTTTAAGGCTTTTTTTTCCTTCTCCTTTTTAAGGTATTTATTTCTCTATGTGTGACAAGTCATACATTATTATGTATTTTTTTATTTCATTTTTTTTTTGATATATATTATAAAATATATAAATTATTTATTTAATTTTACACACACACACACAAGTCAAATTGCCTTCCTTCACCCCAAAATGTGCTTCCTATAGAATGTAATAAAATAAATATATTGGATAATTTCAGTGTAATCTATGGATAGAATTTGTGGTTCTGAGCAGTGCGGACCCCGATGGGTTTTTTTTTTTTTTTTTTTTTGTGATTTGTGTTTTTTGTAATTTTTTTTTTTTATTATTATTATTATTATTTTTTTTGCGATTGTGGTTTTTGTGAATTTTGTTTATTTTTTTTCTTTATTTTGTTTATTTTTTTTTTCGATTGTGGTTTTTGTGAATTTTATTTATTTATTTATTTTTTCGATTGTGGTTTTTGTGAATTTTGTTTATTTTTTTAATTTTTTAATTTTTATTTTTGCGATTGTGGTTTCCCATTTTTGTGTATAACCCCCTCCCCCCCCCAGAGAAGACAGATCCCCCACCTGGACCCTCTGTGATGGAGGGACTTCGTTCGGCTTCCATCACTGATAATCGTTATTTATTGGATGAAAACGGATGACCCCGCCAAACGCTCGATTTTACAAAGCTGACCCCGCCATGGCTGTGATGGAAAGGCGTATTTATTGCGTCACGCCGGATCGTCTTGTACCCATCTGGGGGCGACTAATTGTCGGCGGCGAGGTGTCTGGGACAGATAAGGACGAAGGAACGCGCTCCTCGGGCGGCGCCCGTTGAATTTGCCATAAATCGGGAGACTGACGGCGCTGAGATCCATCCGGTCACGTCTCAGGGACGAGCGTAAATGAACGATTATAATCGCCAGGAATGACAAACAAGACTGATGGGCCCCACACTGACAGATCTTCCTCCAATCCCAACTCATCTCACACATCTCGTTATTATTGATGGTGCAGCGAGACGCCGCCGAGGCGTCCATCGAATGATTGTGCCGATCGTCTGCCTGATGGAGAAAATGTTCAGAACGTCGGTCTCTTCAGCCGGCTACACACCATCCAATCTGATTGTACAATGTCTGTGCAATCTCCTTCACCACAAGTCTGTAATCTGAGGACAAACCTCTCATCAGAGATCACAATACTCTCCAGAAGGACGGCACCTTTGTTCAGGCATCATCCAGGGCCACCATCTACTTCCAGGACTGAGATGCTGGCTTCCTACAAAGTTACAATGTACAGTCTGATCACTGGGGGAGGGGAGACTGAAGAAATGCTTCCTCCTTCCTGCAGCAGACTGATAACTGGGGGAGGGGGACTTAAGAAATGCTTCCTTCTGCCTGCAGCACACTGATGGTTGGGGGAGGGAAGACTCAGTAAGTACATCCTCCTGCCTGCAGCAGATTGGGGGAGGGGAGACTGAGGAGATTCCTCCTCCACCATCTGCAAAGCTACAATGTACAGTCTGATTACTGGGGGAGGGGAGACTTAGGAAATTCTTTCTCCTTCCTGCAGCAGGCTGGAGGAGGGGAGACTGAGGAAATGCTTTCTCCTTCCTGCAGCAGGCTGATGGTTGGGGGAGGGGAGACCGAGAAAATGAATCCTCCTGCAGCAGATTGGGGGAGGGGAGACTGAGAAAATGCCTCCTCCTCCATCTACATAGTTACAATGTACTCTGATCACTGGGGGGAGGGGAGACTGAGGAAATGCTTCTCTCTGCCTGCAGCGGACTAATGACTGGGGGAGGGGAGACTGAGGAAATGCATCCTCCTGCCTGCAGCTGACTGGGAGAGGGGAGACTGAGGAAATGCTTCCTTCTGCCTGCAGCAGACAGGTGACTGGGGGAGGGGAGACTGAGGAATTACTTCCTTCTGCCTGCAGCAGACCAATGACTGGGGGAGGGGAGACTGAGGAAATGCTTTCTTCGGCCTGCAGTGGACTGATGACTGGGGGAGGGGAGACTGAGGAAATGCTTTCTTCGGCCTGCAGTGGACTGATGACTGGGGGAGAGGAGACTGAGTAAAAGTATCCTCCTGCCTGCAGCAGACTAATGTTTGGGGGAGAGGAGAATGAGGAAATGAAGCCTCCTGCCTGCAGCAGACTGGGGGAGGGGAGACTGAGGAAATGCTTCTCTCTGCCTGCAGCAGACTGATGACTGGGGGAGGGGAGACTGAGGAAATGACTCCTCCTCCTTTTACAAAGTTACAATGTACAGACTGATGACTGGGGGGGGGAGAACTGAGGAAATGCTTCCTCCTGCCTGCAGCAGACTGATGACTGGGGGAGGGGAGACTGAGGAAATGACTCCTCCTGCCTGCAGCAGACTGATGAATGGGGGAGGGGAGACTGAGGAAATGCTTCCTCCTGCATGCAGCAGACTGATGACTGGGGGAGGGGAGACTGAGGAAATGCTTCCTCCTGCCTGCAGCAGACTGATGACATCATCTCAGCCTAGGCTCAGTCTCTGATGGGGTGGAATGTACTCAGATTTGTAAAGCTCGGTTCTGATATAATACAGACGGATTGGTATTTATCAGCGGACCGGCTAGACAGCGCCGAGTCCCCGGAAAGGGTTTTGGGCGGCGGTGACACGGTGATGTCTGCACAGCTTGTGAGCTCAGCCGTCTCTGGTAAGGTGGCGTGTACGGCGTCCCCGAGGCACAGCGCTGTCACTCCCCCCCTCCCCCCACTGCTGCGTGCCGGATTATTGCTTCCTAATCTTTCATTTTGATGCAGGCCGGCATCCTCGGGTCTGGGGACCGTCTTTCAAATGTCATGTTTATAAGTGTTTGTCAATGTCACACAGCCGGTCCCCGGGGACGTCACTGGCAAGACACACAGCTGGTGGAGAAGGCCGCGGCTGTCCACCCCCCCCCCCCGAGTGCCTCTGTACCCTTTACATTTATATACCCCCCCCCAGTGCTGCATCACCTGGGGGAAATAAATGCCCACCCATCCCCCTCTCCAACCCAATACCTATTGACAAAGACCATTAATGGATATTCTGTGAATTTTTCAAGTAGCCCAAGACCCTTTCCTCATCATTTACAGCACCCCAATACTTGCTCCTCATCACAATATATCAGGGTGATCCCAGACAATGAAATGTATTGGGTAACACACTAAACTGTCCTAGGGTACCCCAAGACTGGCTCATCGTAGTAATAAAATTTGGGTGTTCCCGGAAGAGAATATAATTTATTGGGTAGATACCCTAATTCTGGGTCTTCTCTAAGAGCTCCCAAACTGAGTACCCCAAAAAACTAGTAAGTCAGGGTGATCCCAGACAATGGAATTCATTTATTGGGTAGATACCAACGTTCTCGGTCCAAGAATTCCCAAACTGTCCTCGAGTACCCAAAAAAATTGGCTCATCATAGTAATAAAATTTGAGTGATCCCAGATAACGAAATGGAATGAACTAATTGGATAATACCCAAATTCTCGATCTTGCCTAAGAACCCTCAAACTGCCCTCATGTACCTCAAAACTATTAATAACAGGGTGATCCCAGACAATGGCATTCATTTATTGGGTAGATACCCAAATTCTCCAGCCTCCATGAGAACTCCCAAACTGCCCTCGGGTACCCCAAAACTGGTTTATCATTGTAATAAAATTAGGGTGATCCCAGATAATGAAATGAACTTTTGGGGTATTACCCAAATTCTTGGTCTTCCCTAGGAACTTCTAAACTGTCCTTGAGTACCCCAAAACTAGTAAGTCAGGGTGATCTCAGATAATGGAATTCATTTATTGGGTAGATACCCAAATTCTCTGCTTAAGAACTCCCAAATTGTCCTTGAGTACCCCAAAATTGGCTCATCGTAGTAATAAAATTTGGGTAACCCTAGAATATGAAATACAATAAAATTTATTTGGTAGATACCCAAATTCTGGGTCTTCTCTAAGAGCTCCCAAACTGTCCTCGAGTACCTCAAAACTAGTAAGTCAGGGTGATCCCAAACAATGGAATTCATTTATTGGGTAGATGCCAACATTCTCGGTCTAAGAACTCCCAAACTGTCCTTGAGTACCTGAAAAAAATTGGCTCATTGTTTATTGGGTAGATACCCAAATTCTCCAGCCTCCATGAGAACTCAAAAACTGCCCTCAGGTACCCCAAAACTGGCTCATCGTTGTAATAAAATTTGGGTGATCCCAGATAATGAAATTAAAAATAACTTTTTGAGTATTACCCAAATTCTCGGTCTTCCCTAGGAACTTCTAAACTGTCCTTGAGTACCCCAAAACTAATAAGTCAGGGTGATCTCATATAATGGAATTAATTTATTGGGTAGATACCTAAATTCTCGATCTAAGAACTTCCAAACTGTCCTCAAGTACCCCAAAAAAACAGTAAGTCAGGGTGATCCCAGACAATGGAATTCATTTATTGGGTAAATACTAACATTCTTGGTCTAAGAACTCCAAAACTGTCCTTGAGTACCCCAAAAATGGCTTATCGTAGTTATTAAATTTTGGTGATCCCAGATAAAGAAATAGAATGAACTAATTGGGTAATACCCAAATTCTCGATCTTGTCTAAGAACCCCCAAACTGCCCTAGAGTACCCCAAAACTATTAATAACAGGATGATCCCAGACAATGGCATTCAATTATTGGGTAGATAACCAAATTCTCCAGCCTCCATGAGAACTCCCAAACTGCCCTCGGGTACCCCAAAACTGGCTCATCGTTGTAATAAAATTTGGGTGATCCCAGATTATGAAATTAAATTAACTTTTTGGGTATTACCCAAACTCTTGGTCTTCCCTAGGAACTCCTAAATTGTCCTTGAGTACCCCAAAACTAGTAAGTCAGGGTGATCTCAGATAATGGAATTAAGTTATTGGGTAGATACCCAAATTCTTGGTCTAAGAACTCCCAAACTGTCCTAGAGTACCCCAAAGCTAGTAATAACAGGGTGGTCCCAGACAATGGTATTAATTTATTGGGTAGATACCCAAGTTCTTGGTCTTCCCTAAGAACTCCCAAACTGTCCTCGAGTACCCCAAAGTTAGTAATAACAGGGTGATCCCAGACAATGGCATTAAGTTATTGGGTAATACCAAAATTCTCTGTCCTCCCTAAGAACTCCCAAACTCTCCTTGAGTGTATCAAATATGGTAAATCAGGGTGATCCCAGACAATGGAATTCATTTATTGGGTAGATACTCAAATTCTTTTTCTCCCAAACGCTCCTTGGGTACCCCAAAACTGGCTCATCGTAGTAATAAAATTTGAGTGATCCCAGAATACAAAATAGAATTAATTTATTGGGTGATACCCAAATTCTTGTTCTTCTGTAAGAACTCCCAAACTGCCCTTGATTACCCCAAAACTATTAAATGGGGGTGATCTCAGACAAAAGAATTCATTTACTGGGTGGATACCTAAATTCTCTGTCGAAGAACTCCCAAACTGTCCTTGAGTACCCCAAAACTGGCTCATCATAGTAATAAAATTCGGGTGATCCCAGATAACGAAATAGAATTAATTTATTGGGTAATACCCAAGTTCTCTGTCTTCCCTTAGAAGTCCCAAACTCTCCATGAGTTCCCAAAACTGGCTTATTGTAGTAATAAAATTCGTCTGATCCAAGATAAGGAAATAGAATTACATTTTTGGGTAGTACCTAAATTCTTGGTCTTCTCTAAGAACTCCCAAACTGCCCTTGATTACCCCAGAATTATTAAATCAATGTGATCTTAGACAATAGAATGCATTTATTGAGTAGATACCCAAGTTCTTGATCTAAGAACTTCCAAACTGCCCTTGAGTACCCCAAAACTGGTTTGTCGTAGTAATAAAATTTGAGTTATCCTAGATAATGAAATAGAATTAATTTTTTGGGTACTACCCAAATTCTCTGTCTTCCCTAGAACTCCCAAACTGCCCTTGAGTTCCCCCAAACTAGTATATCAGGGTTTTGGGGTTAGAGTTAAGGTTATGGCTTGGTTTAATTTTGGGGTTAGAGTTATGGTTAATGTTGGAGTTAAAGTCAAGGTTACGGCTGGGGTTGATGTTGGGGTTTAAAGTTAAAGGTATGGCTGGGGTTGATTTTGGGGATAAAGTTAAGGTTATGGCTAGGTTTAATGTTGGGGTTAGAGTTATGGTTAATTTTGGGGTTAGAGTCAAGGTTACGGCTGGGGTTGATGTTGGGGTTTATAGTTAAGGGTATGACTGGGGTTGATTTTGGGGATAAAGTTAAGGTTACAGCTATGTTTAATATTGGGTTTATAGTGAAGGTTACAGCTAGGGTTGATGTTGGGGTTAGAGTTAAAGTTATGGCTAGAGTTGATGTTGGGGTTAGAGTGAAGGTTATGGCTAGGGTTGATATTGGGGTTAGAGTTAAGATTATGGCTAGGGTTGATGTTGGGGTTAAAGCAAAGGTTATGGCTAGGGTTGATATTGGGGTTAGAGTTAGGGTTATGGCTGGAGTTGATGTTGGGGTTAAAGTTAAGGTTATGGCTAGAGTTGATGTTTGGGTTAGAGTGAAGGTTATGGCTAGGGTTGATATTGGGGTTAGAGTTAGGGTTATGGCTGGAGTTGATGTTGGGGTTAGAGTTAAGGTTATGGCTAGGGTTGATGTTGGAGTTAGAGTTAAGGTTATGGCTAGGGTTGATGTTGGGGTTAGAATGAAGATTATGGCTAGGGTTGATGTTGGGGTTAGAGTGAAGGTTTTGGCTAGGATTGATGTTGGGGTTAGAGTGAAGGTTATGGCTAGGGTTGATATTGGGGTTAGAATTAAGGTTATGGCTAGGATTGATGTTGGTGTTAGAGTCAAGGTTATGGCTAGGGTTGATGCTGAGGGTTAAATTTAGGGTTAATGTTAAGATTACAGTTAGAGTTAAAGTTGGGGTTAGATTTAGGGTTATCTTTAGCCTTGGGGGTAAAGTTGGCGGTTAAATTTAACGCTTCTCTCTTCCTCAGTATCTAAAATCATGTTCTCAGCTAACAAAGGACCATTATGTGGCACAATAACAGATCTAGGATAGTTGAAAGGAGCTTCTCTAACCCACAGGAGCCACTTAAATCTCATTGTACCAATAAAAACCTATTGATTCCAATACAATATGCCAAAATGGCAAATTTCCCAATTTTTTTCTGTAATTCTGACAAAGCAAAGCCTCCAAATTTCGTTCTTCCCTAGTATATGAACCCAATTCCTTTCTTCCAAGAACTTATTGTAAATTATGATACCCCAAAACCCCAATCCACCTCCACACCATGTGTACCCCAACTCTTGATCTCCACCATGGAAGTCTAATTGTTCTTCAATGAAATATTCCACTTGCCGACAACCTTTTTTTTTACATTTGAGGGCTTGTTATATTAATATTCCACAAACCTCCCCCCCCCCTACAGATAACGTTAACCATTACACCACCTCCCTTCCCCTCCCCCCTTTTTCCTTAAGGCCATTAGAAACACCAAGTTTCTACCAACGATCAACGATCCAATTTGCGGAAATCTACACCATTCGACACACACAAAGCTTTGTGCAGGAGCAGAGCACGTTCTATAATAAAATTTCAGGAGCACCAAGGTGGACAAAGGTGATGGTCAGCAAGATGGAGTGGAAGAAGATAAAGTCACAATCGTGTAATATTGTACCAAAAAATAAGAGAACAAATCTTCCCCCCCCCCCCCAAAAAAAAGGAGTTTGCAGAAGGAGAGGGTGCAGTGAGGGTTTGGTTGCTCAAACACCGGGCAGATTTTTGGATGTTCCCTCATAACGAAATTTGTACATGTCCGGAATTTTACTCCGCTACCTTCCCACCACCCCCCGCAGGTAATTACATGGCTGTCATCCAGCACAGTTATTAGCTCCCTCCAGTAAGAAACTGATTTGCGCTTATGAAATATTAAATGCATTTCCCTCCCCCCCTCATCCTCCAGGCACCTGTGCCCCCCCCCGCCCCCCAGGGGGCTATTACCCAGCCTGTTTATTAGGTTCAAATACGGTGTGCATTGGGATAGAGGGGACAGATAAGACACAGGTGCCTAGGACTTTTATCCCAAGCAATCTAGTGCAGTGCTGGGACAAGGTCATCCAGAGCCCAGGGTGAACATGCCAAACTGCCCCCCCCCCACCAAATATATGAGCGTTATCTGTCAAAAAGGGGCAAAAATCTGCCCCCCACCCTCAGCTCAAATGCCTCCTCTCCAAAGAAATAAAATGTACCCCTCCTTATACAATTTCTCTACCCCTAAAATTTCCCATCCTAGTGCACATCTTCTCCCCCGTTTCCAATCCCCCTCCCAGTACAAATTCCCCCTCCTAGCACAAATCTTTGCCTCCCATCTCCCAGGTCCCCCAAGTTCCAATGCCCCCCCCTAAAAAAAATAAAACTTCACCCCTCCTAGCACAAATCCTCTACCCCTAAAATTTCCCTTCCTGATGCACATCCCCTCCCCCACTTCCAATCCCCCCTCCCAGCACAAATATTTGCTCCCCATCCTCCAAATTTCTCCAGCTTAAATGCCCCCCCCCCCCCCTAGAACAAATTCACTACCTCTAAAATTTCCCATCCTAGTACACATTTCCCCCCCCACTTCAGATCCCCCCTTCCAGCACAACTTCCCCCCCCAAATCCCCCTCTCTTAGAACAAATCTTTGCCCCCCCATCCCCTAAGTCCCCCAAGTTTAAATGCCCCCCCCCCTAAAATAAGAAATTACCCCTCCTAGCACAAAGCTACCCCTAAAATGTCCCCTTTTAGTACACATCCCCCCCTCCCACTGCAAATCCCCCCTCCCACTGCAAATCCCCCCTCCCAGCACAAATTCCCCCTAAGCCCCCCTCTCCTAGCACAAATATTTGCCCCCCCATCCCCCATGTCCCCCAAGTTCAAATGCCCCCCCCCCAAAAAAAAAAGATTAAAAATGTACCCCTCCTAGCACAAATCTTCTACCCCTAAAATGTCCCCTCATAGTACACATCTCCCCCCACTGCAAATCCCCCCTCCCAGTACAAAGGCCCCCTCCAAGCACAAATCTTTGCCCCCCAATCCCCCAAGTTCAAATCCCCCCCCAAAAAAAGATAAACAATGTACCCCTCCTAGCACAAATCTTCTACTCCTAAAATGTCCCCTCCTAGTACACATCTCCCTCTCCCACTGCAAATCCCCCCTCCCAGCACAAATTCCCCCAAAATCCCCCTCCAAGCAGAAATCTTTGCCCCCCCCATCCCCCAAATTCCCCACCAGTTCAAATGCCCCCCCCCCCACAAAAACAAATTCACCCCTTCTAGAAAAAATCCTCTACCCCCAAAATACCCCCCCCCCCCCGGTACACACCCCCCCCCACTTCCAATCCTACTCCTAGCACAAATCTTTGCCCCCCCCATCCCCCAAATCCCTCCAGCTCAAATGCCGCCCCCACCCAAAAAAAATCACCCCTCCTAGCACAAATCTCCCCCCCACTTCAAATCCCCCTTCCTAGCACAAATCTGTTCCCCCCATCCCCCCTTCCAACACAAATTCCCCTAAATCGCCACTCTTAGCACCCCCTCCCCAAATTTTTGCTCCTGGAATAATACTTACCCCCTGCCTCTCCCCAAATTCCCCATTCCAACACAAATCCCCCCCCAATCTCCTTGTCTCACCTCCACTGCACATGATACCACAGTGCCCAGAGCAGCCGCCCCTCCTGCCCACCCCTTGTCACAGCCCTGATCTAGTGATATATGAAGGACCAAAAGCTTACAGTCTAGCAATATAAGGCTATATGTGGGTGTATAATTAGACCCTGTCCCCAGGAGCTTGCAGTATAATAATGTCCTGTCCCCAGGAGCTTACAGGCTAGTGTTATAATGGGACCCTGACCCCAAAAGCTTGCAATTTAGTGGCATGGTACAGTAGTTGTTCCCAGGAGCTTACAATCTAGTATAATATAATTTACAGTTTTGTGATGTAATGCCAGAGCTCACGGTAATTAGGTTTACAGTCTGTTACTATAATGAGTGGCTCAATTAACCACCCTCTTGTAACTGCCACAGGAAGGTTACGATCTATTCTATGATGAGCCAGTCTGAGAAGCCTTCCAGACTGGTTAGTTTCTCCAATTTGCAGAACACCAATTTCATACAGGGGATTGCATGTCTGGTTTGTAGCTATGTCATAGTCTTACATAGGTCCTTATTTCTAGAGGACTCCAACTGGACCCTGGACAGAGCTCTGGGTGTAATGGCAGGTCCTCATTCTCAACAGACCCCACCTGGACCATGGGCAGAGCTCTGAGTGTAGAGATAGGTTCTCATTCCCAAAGGACTCCAAATAGGCCCTTAAAAGAGCTACTTGGTGGCAGTGACAGGTCCTCAACTTAAGCAGACCCCACCTGGATTCTGGACAGAGCTCTGGGTGTAATGTCAAGTCCTTATTCCAACAGACTCCCAACTAAAAAACTTAGCAGAGCTCTAGGTGTAATGCCAGGTCCTCATTCCCAACATACCCCAACTGGACCCTGGACAGAGCTCTGGATGTAATGACAGGTCCTCATTTAAATCAGACCCTACCTGGACCCTTAAGAGAGATCAGGGTGTAATGACAGGTCTTCACTTATAGGAGACCCAACCTGGACCCTGGACAGAGCCCTGGGTGTGGTGACAGGTCCTTATTCCTAAAAGACCCCAATTCTACCCTTAACAGAGCACTGGGTGCAGTGACAAGTCCTCAACTCAAGCAGAATCCACCCAGATTCTGTACAGAGCTCTGGGTGTGGTGACAGGTCCTCATGCCCAAAACACCCCAACTGGACCCTAACAGAGCTCTGGGTGTAATGACAGGTTCTCATATATATCAGACCTTACCTAGACCCTTAAGAGAGATCAGGGTGTAATGACGGGTCTTAATTTATAGCAGACCCTACCTGGACTCTGGACAGAGTTCCTGATGTAATAACAGGTCCTTACTTCCAAAAGATCCAACCTGGACAGAGCTGTGGGTGTAATGGCAGGTCCTCATTCCCAACAGACCCCGCCTGGACCATCAATAAAGGTCTGGGTGTAATGACAGGTCCTCACTTTCAGCAGACCCCATCTGGACCCTGGATAGAGCTCTGTGTTTAATGACAGGTTCTCAATTCCAAGAAGCCCCAACTGCACCATGGACAAAGCTATGGATGTAATGACAAGCCCTTACGTCTAGTAGACCCCATCTGAACAGTGTAATGACAGGTCCTCATTTCTATGAGACTTCATCTGGACTCTGGACAGAGTTCTGGGTGTAAAAAAATGTTCTCATTCCCAACATATCCCACCTGGACCTATTACAGAGCACTGGATGCAGTGATAGGGCCTCACCTCCAGCAGACCTCATCTGGACTGTGGACAGAGCTCTGGGTGTAAGTACAGGTTCTCATTTATAGCAGGCCCCAACTGGACACTTAACAGAGACTGAGGTGTAATGACAGCTCCTTATTTCTATCAGACCCCACCTGGACCCTGGACAGAGCTTTGGGTGTAATGACAGCTCCTCGCTTCCAACAGACCCCACCTGAACCCTTAACAGAGCTCTAGGTGTTCTAACAGTTCCTCATTCTGAACAGTTCCCACCTGGACAAAGCAGGGGGTGTAATAACAGGTCTTCACCTCCGTCAAACCCTACCTGGATACTTAACAGAGCTCTAGGTGTATTGATAGGTCCACATTCCCAACAGTTCCCACCTGGACCCTGGACAAGGTTACAGGTGTAATGACAGGTCCTCACCTCCAGTAGACCTAACCTGGACAGAAATCTTGATGCAATGATAGGTCCTCCTTCCCAACAGACCTCGTCTGGACCCTGGACAGCGCTCTGGGTGTAATGACAGGTCCTCATTTTTATGAGACCCCCCCACCTGGACCCTGCACAGAGCTCTGGATGAAATGACAGGTCCTCTTTACCAGCACACCCCCATCTGGGCCATGCACAGAGCGCTAGATGAAATGACAGGTTCTCATTCCCAACATTTCCCACCTGAACCCTGGACAGAACTGTGGGTGCAATGACAGGTCCTCACCTCCAGCAGACCCCACGTGGACCCTGGACAGAGTTTAATGTATAAGTCCCCCACCCCCAATCCCATCCCTGCTCCACCTGCCTGTGTACTCATCAGCTGCTCCCAGCACACAGAGAGTTAATTAACCCTTGCAAATCCTACTTCTATTCAATTGCAATGCACTCCCCCTCCTCCTCCTGAGACCCCCCTCCAGGCCTGTCATTCTTTGGACCCCCCCCTTCCTTATTTTTGCATTACACACCTTGCCCCCCCCCCTCATCTGTGCCTTCTCTCTGCCCTCCCCTCCCCCAGCTAGAGAGCTTCAGCACCAAGGATAGCTCAGAACAATGGCCCAGCCAGGGAGCGTCTGCAAAGTCTCCTCTCCCACAGCAGGAGCAGCAGCTCTCTCTCTCTCTCTCCCCAGCAGGAGCAGCTCTCTCCCTCTCTCTCTCTCTCTCTGTGGCCCCTCAGCTGGTGTGCATTGTGCCCCCCCCCCCAATCCCAACAATGCAGCCCTGGGGGGGGGGCCAGTGTGTGCAGGCTCAGTCCCTATCTTCTACAATCTGGGACACAAAACTTCCCCTACCGAGCTCAGAGCTAGCAAGATGCTCTCTACAATCCCCTGCTAAACATTTAATAGAGAGAATCCTGATGGACAATCCCAGAGAGCCTGTAAAACCATCATAAGGGTCCCAGGGAGCCATCTGTCCTTTATATGTGTTTAACATAGGAAGGGTCCATCCAGAAAGAGCAAGTTTGCGTGCCATTGGTTGGCAGCCCCTTGGTGGAGGAAGGGTTAAAGGACCTGTTTAGGCTCCCTGCATGGGGCACAGCTGCTGCCATCCAATGGGTAGACTGTCAGAATCCCTTTAATCTACCCCCCCACCCCCCACTTCTTTCATCCAGCCTTGTGTACGTTTGTGGGCGTGTGTGTCTTTTTATCCCCGGCCCCTCACTCTGACATCATTGAGAGTCAGGTTGGGGCGGGCATTGGGCACCCAGGGAGGGGGCATCTGTTGGGAAAGAAAAGATTTTGAATCAGACCTCAAGATTCACTAAAGGGAGAAGAAGCATCTGGGTCTACAGGAGGGGAGGGGGTGAGGGTACTGACCGCTGTCCCCCCAAAAAAAAAAAAAGAAGAAGAGGGGAAGAAGACTTGAAGTGACCGCCCCCCCTCCAAGCTCTGGGATCGATACTCTAACTGCATCACACAGGAGCACAGGGGCACTTCTTCAGCTGGCCTGGCATTCATCAAGTCCTCGGAGTGGCACCGGTGGCAGAAGGCAAAGAGGAACCCCCCCCTTCCCCCCCCCTCCCAGCCCACCCCAAAGAAAACACCCCTGCTGGACAGGCTGAGCCGGGTGGCACCTTCGAGGGGGGAACTCCACACCTTGGCCGTCGAGTCTTGGTTATTTCGGGGCACAAGTGCCTTCTGCCACCCTCCCCTTTCCCCTCTACCCACCTCCTCGCCCCAATGAAGGAGCCGGATGCCATTAAACTCTTCATTGGGCAGATCCCCAGGAACCTCGAAGAGAAGGACCTCAAGCCAATCTTCGAGCAGTTTGGCAAAATCTATGAACTCACGGTCATCAAAGACAAATTCACCGGGGTGCATAAAGGTAAGGCCAAGAGGGTTCTACGTTGAGGTGGGTACGAAGAATTTTGGGGGAGCTGGGGGGAGGGTGGGTCATGGACTACTCCTTGTTTATTTTATTTTTAGGGTCCTACAAAACCACCCACCTACTTTCAGATCTTGGTTCATGGTGGCACCCAACAGCACCCTTCAAATGCCACCAGTTGCAGAGATGGGATGCCAAGGCTGGCAGTTGAGTTTTTAGATACATTGGGGGGGGGGGGTCGGAAAAGGTGGTCATGTCTAAATGGGGTTCCAAAGATAAATGTTCCCCCAATCCCCTTCTAGAAGAAGAACTCTATCCAACCGAACCGACCAGGTCGAAGGATGACAGCTGCCTCCTCATCTCATAGTGCCTCCAGGAAGGTCAGGCAGAGAGGGGAGAGGTTCCCAAGGTGAAGAGGAAGCAGGCAGGCAGGGGAACAAAGAAAATCCTGAGATCCAGGAGAGGGAGAGGAGATGTCGAATTCCCAGATGTCATGAGTGATAATAACAGCACACTGGATGGGGAATAGCTGGAGAGACTCAGGAGCAGACAAAGGGACGGCTTGGTGAGCTTAGCTGCTTGAAGAACAATGGGGGCTGACTGACATTGAGTACAGGAGATGTAGGGCAGCAATGGGGAAAAAATGACCCCTTTTTTCGCAGGGCAAATCTGGGAAGCCGGGCTTCAGGGGGTTTGCTGGGGATGTTGGGGGCAGGGTGATGTGTGATATTTGTGGAAGATGGTGTGACAGATGGCAGTGGAAGGGGGGGAGGGTTGTGGGTGGGTGGGAGATCAAGGGACACTTAATGAAGCGACACTGGTTAAGCTGAGCTGGGGAGGGAGGCTCACATCCTTGGTACTGGGGGCATGACAAGGGGGCCTAAACCTCCGAGAGGGCCCTCAAACCCAACCGACCCACCTGTCCCAACTCCAAGGTCCACCTAGAATTATCCCACATAATCTTCTTGTCCTCCCACAGGAAAAAAAAAAGTCTCAGTATAACAGAAAGGACGGCGGTTTTCCAGGCTTGTTTTGTCTGTAGATTGCATGCTCTTGGGGCAAACCCCTATTGTAAGATCCATATCTATGTCTAGATTGCAAGCTTTTCGAACAAGGCTTTTTATAAAATGTCAAAGTCCAAATCTTATCAGCTTTTTCGGGAAGCTACAAAATTTGACAGCATGTGACAATGCCTCTAGATTGAAAGCTTCTTGGACAAGGCCTTTGATCATGTTTCAAAATGGTTAGCTGGGTAAGGAATACAGTTAAAGCATCAGCTCCTTGGGCAAGCCCAATGCCTATAGGTTGTAAGCTTCCTTTTTTTTAATGCTGGCTCTGTGCTGTTGCTAGAGTGCAAGCTTCTTGCACAAGTGCCTCCCTTTATTCACAATAACATCAGGTGAATCCTCAAAACTGGATTGTAAGCTTCTTGCGCAAGCGCCTCCGTTTATTCACGATAAAGTCAAGTGAATCTTTGGCACTAGAGTGTAAGCTTCTTGTGCAAGCCCCTCCCTTTATTCACGATAACGTCAAGTGAATCCTCGGCACTAGATTATAAACTTCTTGCACAAGCGCCTCCCTTTATTCACGATAACGTCAAGTGAATCCTCAGGGCTAGAGTGCAAGCTTCTTGCGCAAGCGCCTTCCTTTATTCACGATACTTTCAATTGAATCCTCAGCGCTAGAGTGCAAGCTTCTTACGCAAGCGCCTTCCTTTATTCACGATACTGTCAAGTGAATCCTCAGCACTAGAGTGCAAGCTTATTGCGCAAGCGCCTCCCTTTATTTACGATAACGTCAAGTGAATCCTTAGCGCTAGAGTGCAAGCTTCTTGTGCAAGTGCCTCCCTTTATTCACGATAACGTCAAGTGAATCCTTAGCGCTAGAGTGTAAGCTTCTTGTGCAAGAGCCTCCCTTTTTCTTACGATAATGTCAATTAAAGCCTCAGCGCTAGAGTCTAAGCTTCTGGGGCGAGTCGGTGACTCGGGTTGGGAAATGGGGCTTTTGACTTTTGAATGTATACAATGTATTTATAGCAATTTTTTGTAGCTCTTGCCCTTAGAGTGCAAGCTCTTGCGGGGCTCTGTCTTGCTGCTTCGGCTGGTAGATTGTAAGCTGCTCGTCACACCAGGGAATCTCCCAAATTACAAAGCTGCCCAAAATAAGAGCGCTGATCGGGCGGTGAAAAAGTCACAGCAATTTATTGATTTATATTATGATCACATAAAACATCAGACGCATTTCGGAGGCCAACTTTCACCTTCGTCAGGGCTTTTGAACATTTATTAGAGAGCCAAGCCTGGCCGCCCAGAGCAACCGGCCAGTTTCACACTGGCAGCAGGCAGTAGGTTGCTGAGTGGTTGCCATAGTTACTGTGCCTTGCACATCCTCAATGCCTTTTGCCCATGGCTTGCAATGTTGTTGCCGCTTTCTACACTACGCCCATATGGTTCTCTATGGCAGATGTACCTTCAGAAACTGGAAAAAATATATAGATCTATTTAAAGGTGCAATAGCTCATCAAGCCATAGATTGACAGCTGTCGTGGGACTACAAGCGCCAATGTGACCTGACTGATGAGGCATTCTGAGACTTGTAGTTCTTTGACCGCTCTCCAGGTTGTCACCTGCCTCTTCCACTTCATCCTCTCGGATTTTCACTTTTTTTTTGTAGGCTGAAGCCAATCTCCGAAATGGATTGAGGATTTTGTAATTGGCTTTAGGCTTAACCCATTAGTGCCTGAAGGCGCATGCACCGACTTGGAGGGGGAGGGTTAGGAGGATACATACATTAGGGCCACCTGGAAGGAAGAATGGGGTTACTGAGGGGGAGGGGGACCCAGGGGTTCCCAAAACTTGGCCGGCTGCCAGGTGTGAAGGGTGTTTTTGGCCCCCCTTGTCAGATGCCCTCGACGTTGAATCTCAGGTGAGGTGAAATAAGAGAACCTATCGTGACTTCCAAAGGTCTGAAGAGCTCATGAATTATTCCATCCCATCATTGTCTTCTCCTCGCTGACAGCGCCCCGCCGGTGTCACACCTTACCATCCGCCACCAGGCCTGCTAAGGCGCAGATATTCTAAACCTCGCTCCCCCGCCACCCCTCCACTCTACAAAATTTGTGAAGCCCTCGTCCATGAAATGGCCAACGGCGAAATCTGCCAAAAGATTTGCCGGGAAAAAAAAAGCAAGAATTTTGTAGCGGGAAACAATCTAGTGCCACAGATTGCAAATGGTGGCAAGTTCTACATTTCCTGACACAAAATTCGAGGGTTGGGTCCAGATTGGGCACCGTTGTTCCACGACGGTGGTGGTCGGAGATCTTCAGCCATAACCTGCTGGGAGAGGCGAAATGTCAATGGCAAGATGGCTTCCCACAAAATTGGTTTTTATATGTTGAACTGTGTCAGGGGGATGATGGGAATATCCAGGGATGACAGACGCACCTTGTCAGGGAGATATCTCCCCAAGTCCGATCAACACCAAAAACACACTTTCGTGGCCATCCGGCCATTCCCCAATCTGTGACATAATTACTAATGGAACATTCCTTGACCAGATATTCCTGCAACCTTCACTTCTGTACCTCTGTATTCATTATCATCTATTATCTATTTATGCACTCATCTATCTATTTCATATCTATCTATCTACTCATCTACTTTTCATTCTTTCTAATCATCTCAGTTTTGGCCTCCCTATCATTGGTAGATAGACCTCCAGTCTTGGTGAATTGTGGGTGAATTATCTGGTTGGGGGTGCTCCCAATCTCTTCTCTTCTCTTTTCTTTTCTTCTTTTCTCTTTCCTTCACTTCCCTATAAGATCCCTAACCTTGGTGAATTGTGGGTTCAGTATCTGTTTGGGGGCATCCTAGTCTATCAATCAATCAATCAATCTACCTAATCATCTACGTACTTTCTATCTACTTTTAATAATTTACTGTATTTCTAATTTTACTAATTCCACTTTTATTCTATCTTTCTAATTATCTATATTTTAACCTCCTTATCAATGATGGATAGACCTCCAGCCTTGGTAAATTGTGGGTGGAGTATCTGGGAGGGGGGGTTATAGCCTATCTATCTATCTATCTATCTATCTATCTATCTATCTATCTATCTATCTATCTATCTATCTATCTATCTATCTATCTATCTATCTATCTATCTATCTATCTATCTATCTATCTATCTATTTATCTCTCCACTCATCTGCTTTCTAATTCCTTTAGCTCTTGACCTGCCTATCAATAATGTCTAGACCTCCAGCCTTGGTGAATTGTGGATGGAGTATCTGGTTGTGGAATGCCCTAGACTGTCTGTCTATCTATCTATCTATCTATCTATCTATCTATCTATCTATCTATCTATCTATCTATCTATCTATCTACTTTCCTTCTACCTTTATTTCTAATTATCTCAGTTCTTCACCTTCTCATCACCCTATCAATGATAACTAGAACTCCAGTCTTCTATTAACTGTGGGTTGAGTATCTGGTTGTGGGATGTCCTAATCTATCTATCTACTTTCATTCTATCTTTCTAATTATGTTGGTTCTTGGCCTCCCTATCAATGATGAGTAGACCTCCAGCCTTAGTGAATTGTGTGTGGAGTATCTAGTTGGGGGTGCTTAGTTATCGTATCTATCTACTCGTCTGCCTTCTAATTTTCTTGGCTCTTGACCTGCTTATCAATAATGACTAGACCTCCAGCCTTGGTGAATTATGGGTTGAGTATCCGGTTGTGGGGTGTCCTGGTCTGTCTATCTATCTGTCTATCTGCTCATCTACTTTCATTCTATCTTTCTAATTATCTTGGTTCTTGGCCTCCCTATCAATGATGAGTAGACCTCCAGCCTTGGTGAGTTGTGGGTGGAGTATCTGGTTGTGGGATGTCCTAGACTGTCTATCTATCTATCTATCTATCTATCTATCTATCTATCTATCTATCTATCTATCTATCTATCTATCTATCTATCTATCTATCTATCTATCTATCTATCTATTCGTCTACTTTTCTTTCTTCTTTCTAATTATCTCAGTTTTGGCCTCCCTATCCTTGGCCCCTCCTTGGCCTCCTTGGCCCCTCCTAATGGAACATTCCTTGACCAGATATTCCTGCAACCTTCACTTCTATACCTCTGTATTTATTTATTATCTATTATCTATTTATGCACTCATCTATCTATTTCATATCTATCTATCTACTCATCTACTTTTCATTCTTTCTAATCATCTCAGTTTTGGCCTCCCTATCATTGATAGATAGACCTCCAGTCTTGGTAAATTGTGGGTGAATTATCTGGTTGGGGGTGCTGCTAGTCTTCCCTTCCCTCTCCTTTCCCTTCCTTATAAGATCCCCAAACTTGGTGAATTGTGGGTTCAGTATCTGTTTGGGGGTGTCCTAGTCTATCTTATCTATCTATCTAATCATTTACGTACTTTCTATCTAATTTTCATAATTTACATTCTTTCTAATTTTACCAATTCTACTTTTATTCTATCTTTCCAATAATCTCAATCTTGACCTCCCTATCATTGATGGCTAAACCTCCAGCCTTGGTGAATTGTGGGTGGAGTATCTGTTTGGCGGGGTTATAGTCTATCTATCTATCTATCTATCTATCTATCTATCTATCTATCTATCTATCTATCTATCTATCTATCTATCTATCTATCTATCTATCTACTCATCTACTTTCATTCTATCTTTCTAATTATCTTGGTTCTTGGCCTCCCTATCAATGATGAGTAGACCTCCAGTCTTGGTGAATTGTGGGTGGAGTATTTGGTTGGGCGTGATCCTAGATCGATCAATCTATCTATCTAATCTCAGTTCTTGGTCTCCCTATCAATGGTGGTTATCCCTCCAGTCTTGATGAATTGTGGATGGAGTATCTGGTTGGGGGAGGGGGTGCCTGGTATTTGTCAGGTTGTATGTGTGTGTCAGCCTTTGTGTCAAGGTGAGATGACTCATCCCGGCGATGCTGTCGGATCACATAGACGGGAGGGATGTGAATAATTTAGTAATAATAAACACGGCGTTACAATCACACTATGTGTGTGGGGCGGGGGGGGGGGGGGGGGTGTATAATTTCCTTCAAAAGGGGACTTTGTCCTGGGGGGACACATCAGAAGAGATAGAAATATTCCTCGCACGTCTCATGTAGTCATAAAATAATCATTTGATGTTTGTGTTGCAGAACGTTGAAGATCTTTTACTGTTATCTTTATTTTTTGTTTATTCTTTCCTTATAATAATATTAATAATTTCAGAACTAATAAGACATTTAATAATCAATAATAAGACATTTAATAATCAATAATAAGACAAGCAATATAATGCTCTGCTCAGTTCTATGGCTCTGCAACGTTTTTAGCCAATTACTGGACAATCTTTGGAGGATGGTGAGAATTTGTTTGTCTGTCCTTCTGATTGCCAATGGCCAAGGTTGGACACATCAAGCAGTGGGAGGCTATGAGACATAATCAATGGAGGGAGGTTATGGGATGCATCCCATGGCAGGAGGTTATGGGATGCATCCCGTGGCAGGAGGTTATGGGATGCAACTCGTGGCAGGAGGTCAGGGGATACATCCAGTGGCGGGAGGTTATGTGATACATCCAGTAGTGGAAGGTTATAGAATGCAAACCATGGCAGGAGGTTATGGGATGCATCCAGTGGTGGGACTTATGGGATGCAACCTGTGGTGGGTGGTTATGAGACATATTCAGCGGCGGTAGGTCATGGGATGCATTCTGTGGCGGGAGGTTATGGGATGCAACCAGTGGTGGAAGTTTATGGAAAGCATCCAGCAGCGTAAGGTCATGCAAGGCATACAGAGGTGGGAGGTTAATGGGACGCAACGAGATCGGGAGATTATGGGATGTATTCAGCAGCAGGAGGTTATGAGACATATTCAGCGGCGGTAGTTCATGGGATGCATTCTGTGGCGGGAGGTTATGGGATGCATCTAGTGGCGGGAGTCTATGGAGCACATCCTGTGGCGGGAGGTTATGGAATGCAACCAGTGGTGGAAGTTTATGGAAAGCATCCAGCAGCGCAAGGTCATGAAAGGCATACAGAGGTGGGAGGTTAATGGGACGCAACAAGATCGGGAGATTATGGGATGTATTCAGCAGCAGGAGGTAATGGGATACAACCAGTGGCAGGAGGTCATAGAATGCAACCAGAAAAGGGAGTTCATGGGATGCCACCAGCGGTGGGAGGTCATGGTATTTAACCATCAGCAGGAGACTATGGGATGCATCCAGAGGTGGGAAGTTATAGGACGCATCCTGTGGTGGGAAGTTATGGGTTGCATCCAGAGGTGGGAAGTTATAGGACGCATCCAGTGGTGGGAAGTTATAGCCCGCATCCAGTGGTGGGAAGTTATAGGCCGCATCCAGTGATGGGAAGTTATAGGACGCATCCAGTGGTGGGAAGTTATGGGATGCATCCAGAGGTGGGAAGGTATAGGACACATCCAGAAGTGGGAAGGTATAGGACACATCCAGAGGTGGGAAGGTATAGGACGCATCCAGTGGTGGGAAGTTATAGGACTCATCCAGTGGTGGGAAGTTATAGGACGCATCCAGTGGTGGGAAGTTATAGGATGCATCCAGTGGTGTGAAGTTATAGGATGCATCCAGTGGTGGGAAGGAATAGGAGGCATCCAGAGGTGATAAGGTATAGGACACATCCAGAGGTGGGAAGGTATAGGACACATTCAGAGGTGGGAAGGTATAGGACACATCCAGAGGTGGGAAGTTATGGGATGCATCCAGAGGTGGGAAGTTATAGGATGCATCCAGTGGTGGAAGGTTTATAGGACTCATCCAGTGGCGGGAAGTTATAGGACACATCCAGTGGTGGAAGGGTTATAGGACTCATCCAGTGGTGAGAAGTTATAGGACGCATCCAGTGGTGGGAAGTTTTAGGACACATCCAGTGGTGGGAAGATATAGGATGCATGAGGTGGTGGGAAGTTATAGGACACATCCAGTGGTGGGAAGTTATAGGACACATCCAGTGGTGGGAAGTTATAGGACTCATCCAGTGGTGGGAAGTTATAGGATGCATGCAGTGGTGGGAAGTTATAGGACACATCCAGAGGTGGGAAGTTATAGGACACATCCAGTGGTGGGAAGTTATAGGACACATCCAGTGGTGGGAAGTTATAGGACGCATCCAGTGGTGGGAAGTTTTAGGACTCATCCAGAGGTGGGAAGTTATAGGACACATCCAGTGGTGGGAAGTTTTAGGACGCATCCAGTGGTGGGAAGTTATAGGATGCATGAGGTGGTGGGAAGTTATAGGATGCATCCAGTGGTGGAAGGGTTATAGGACACATCCAGTGGTGGGAAGTTATAGGACACATCCAGTGGTGGGAAGTTATAGGACTCATCCAGTGGTGGGAAGTTATAGGATGCATGCAGTGGTGGGAAGTTATAGGACACATCCAGAGGTGGGAAGTTATAGGACACATCCAGTGGTGGGAAGTTATAGGACACATCCAGTGGTGGGAAGTTATAGGATGCATGCAGTGGTGGGAAGTTATAGGACACATCCAGAGGTGGGAAGTTATAGGACGCATCCAGTGGTGGGAAGTTATAGAACTCACCCAGTGGTGGGAAGTTATAGGATGCACCCAGCGGTGGGAGGTCATGGGATACATCCAACAGCAGCAGGCTATGGGAAGCATCCAAAGGTGGGAGGTTATGGGATGGAACCAGTGGCAGGAGGTTATGGGATGGAACCAGTGGTGGGAGGTTATAGGAAGCATCTAATGGCAGGAGGTTATGGGATGAAACCAGTAGTGGGGGTTTATAGGACACATCCAGTGGTGGGAGGTCATGGGATACATCCAACAGCAGGAAGTTATGGGGCCCAAAGGTAGGAGGATATTGGCTAACCTAGGAACACCCACCCCAGCCCACTGCTTGCATCAGGACTGAAATCTCCTGAGAGGGTTACTGATGCAAGGTGCTGTTATGCTTTCAGGAAACTATGTGCAGCACCCTGCTGGCCCCTCCCACCAACTTTGTAGAAGGAGGAGGAGGAGGAGTCAGTTCCTCAGTCTCCCCTCCTCCCAGTGATCAGACTGTACATTGTAACTTTGTAGAAGGAGGAGGAGTCATTTCCTCAGTCTCTCCATCCCCAGTGATCAGACTGTACATTGTAATTTTTTACAAGGAGGAGGAGGCATTTCCTCAGTCTCCCCTCCCCCAGTGATCAGACTGTACATGGTAACTTTGTTGCAGATTACAAGGTGATCTGTGTCAGACATTTGTAAACAAGAACTGCACAGATGTACATGATTATGTCATAGTCCAGAAAGTAGGTGGTGACCCTGGATGATGCCTGAATAAAGATGGTGCCATCCTTCTGGACAGAGAAGCAGATGAAGGCACTGTGAGGGGGAGTCTCTGTACCTGTGGAGCATTTGTCATATATCGCAGCTTACATGTCCTTAGTTGCAGCGGCTGCATTCGTTTTCTGCTTTCAGTCTGAGATCATGTTCTGCAAGTACAGGGAAGAAAACCTGTTGATCCTGCCAAAAATCCAGTGTGCTTTTACTTTGAAATCTGAAATCTCAAACAATGTTACCTGACTAATTCCCCCCCCCCCATGTTATAAAGAGGGGGGGGGGGTTCTGTAGTTCCTCCTGGGTTGAAAACATTGCTTCTCCATAGATACAGTGAGTGTTGTCACCCCAGGACAGGAAGTGTGTTACTGGCAGGATCACCGGGAAAAATGTAAGGAAAAATAACCGCACTGCCAAAATCACCAATATAAACCAAATATCATGATTTTCCTCTTCCTTGTGACAGGAGGACAAATAATAGACATACAGAGTGCTGGAGACCTCAATGTCCTCTAATTCCCTCAGAGGTTCCCACCATCCCTGTGCTGATTTCCTGGGTCTGTACACTCGCTGTGCCCATTATGAGGGGTTCCCACCATCCCTGTGCCGAGTTCCTGGGTCTGTACACCTGCCGTGCCCATTATGAGGAGTTCCCACCATCCCTGTGCTGAGTTCCTGGGTCTGTACACCGGCTGTTCCCATTATGAGGAGTTCCCACCATCCCTGTGCCGAGTTCCCGGGTCTGTACACCCGCTGTGCCCATTATGAGGGGTTCCCACCATCCCTGTGCTAAGTTCCCGGGTCTGTACACCCGCTGTGCCCATTATGAGGGGTTCCCACCATCCCTGTGCTAAGTTCCCGGATCTGTACACCCACTGTGCCCATTATGAGGGGTTCCCACCATCCCTGTGCTGAGTTCCCGGGTCTATACACCCGCTGTGCCCATTATGAGGGGTTCCCACCATCCCTGTGCCGAGTTCCCGGGTCTGTACACCCGCTGTGCCCATTATGAGGGGTTCCCACCATCCCTGTGCCGAGTTCCCGGGTCTGTACACCTCCTGTGCCCATTATGAGAGGTTCCCACCATCCCTGTGCCGAGTTCCCGGGTCTGTACACCCACTGTGCCCATTATGAGAGGTTCCCACCATCCCTGTGCTGAGTTCCTGGATCTGTACACCCGCTGTGCCCATTATGAGGGGTTCCCACCATCCCTGTGCCGAGTTCCCGGGTCTGTACACCTGCTTTGCCCATTATGAGGGGTTCCCACGATCCCTGTGCCGAGTTCCCGGGTCTGTACACCCACTGTGCCCATTATGAGGGGTTCCCACCATCCCTGTGCTGAGTTCCCGGGTCTGTACACTCGCTGTGCCCATTATGAGGGGCTCCCACCATCCCTGTGCCGAGTTCCCGGGTCTGTACACCCGCTGTGCCCATTATGAGGGGTTCCCACCATTCCTCTGCTGAGTTCCTGGGTCTGTACACCCGCTGTGCCCATTATGAGGGGTTCCCACTATCCCTGTGCTGAGTTCCTGGGTCTGTACACCCACTGTGCCCATTATGAGGGGTTCCCACCATCCCTGTGCTGAGTTCCCGGGTCTGTACACTCGCTGTGCCCATTATGAGGGGCTCCCACCATCCCTGTGCCGAGTTCCCGGGTCTGTACACCCACTGTGCCCATTATGAGGGGTTCCCACCATTCCTCTGCTGAGTTCCTGGGTCTGTACACCCGCTGTGCCCATTATGAGGGGTTCCCACCATTCCTGTGCTGAGTTCCCGGGTCTGTACCCCCGCTGTGCCCATTATGAGAGGTTCCCACCATGTAATATAATGTTATGGAGAATTGAACAGCCGGGTGTAATTCTCGGTATCTGTTCTTATTCTGTATGTATGGACTCTGCATAGTACCACTTCTCTTGTCCTGTATGGAGGGTGTAATTCTCGGTATCTCTTCTCTCTTGCAGGATGCGCCTTCTTGACGTACTGCGCCCGGGAGTCGGCGCTGAAAGCTCAGAGCGCTCTCCATGAACAGAAGACGTTGCCGGGGGTAAGTGTCTGCGGCAGGGAGGGGGGTGAATCATGTGACCTCGTCCTTCGCGCTTTATAAATAGCCGGTTATAATTAACGCTCCTCCTGTGGAAGTGTCAGTAGGGTGGGGGGGGGGGGGGGGGCTCATGTACAGATGTGTCAAGTTCATAGATAATAACCCCTCCCCCAATCACTCTCCAGAGAGGTTCCTATATGCCCTGCCCTTTTCCCCAGATGGATTTGTAGTGTATAGGGAGTTCTGGATGCGCCACCCTGCTGGGGGGGGGTATTGTGGCCTCCAACAGGATGTTTATGTGACGGCTTCACTATATATAGCGCAATGCTCTGCAGGATCCTGGAAGGAATAATTATAGGAGCTGTGAAGTCACGCTCCTTTTATTTAAAGGGTGACAACATTTGTCATATCCTTCAATTCTGCTGAGTCTGTGTCACTGCTCCACCTTGAGGGGTACAATTAGATGTTGCGCCCCCCTGAGCCCCCTTTGTAACATGAAAGATTTCCAGGGTCCTGCTCTGCATTTTTGTAAAAGGCTTTTTATATAAAAAGTTTTGCTTTGGAGACAGGTACTCTTTAGATGGGGTGCAGTAGACACAGCTGTCCACAGGTCCGGGGGGGGGGGGCCCTTGTGAATTCTCCTTCTCTTTCTGTTTCCAGCTCTATGGGCCCCATGCTATTTCATTACACCTCTGGATATGTAGGGAGGAGGGCAGGGGAGGCAATCGGTAGAGAAGGCAGGAATATGAGGGTGAGGGGTGCAGAAGGGAAGCTAGTACGGCTTTTAGGTGGGTCATGCAGTAGACCGTTCAGGAAAGGACAGAAGAATGTCACAGGTTTCAGTAGAGAGGACACTGGGGAGGCCATGAGGAGGCTGGCATTAGGAAAGGTAGGGCAGTAAAGCCCATAATAGTGAGGTAGGGGCTAGAGATGAATTATGAAGACTTAAGCTGGGCAGTTTGGTAGAGAAGTCAGGAGGCGGGTGGTAGGGATGGGTGTTGGTAGAGAAGGTAGGAGGAAGATAGTAGGGATGTGTGTTGGTAGAGAAGGTAGGAGGAAGGTGGTAGGGTGAGTGTTGGTAGAGAAGTTAGATGGAAAGTGGTAGGGATGGGTGTTGGTAGAAAAGGCAGGAGGAGGGTGGTAGGGATAGGTGTTGGTAGAGAAGTTCAGAGGAAGGTGGTAGGGATGGGTGTTGGTAGAGAAGGCAGGTGGAGGGTGGTGGGGATGGGTGTTGGTAGAGAAGTCAGGTGGAGGGTGATAGGAATGGGTGTTGGTAGAGAAGGTGGGTGGAGGGTGGTAGGGATGAGCGTTGGTAGAAAAGTCAGGAGGAGGGTGGTAGGGATCGGTGTTGGTAGAGAAGGCAGGTGGAGGGTGGTAGGGATGAGCGTTGGTAGAAAAGGCAGGAGGAGGGTGGTAGGGATGGGTATTGGTAGAGAAGGCAGGAGGAGGGTGATAGGGATGGGTTTTGGTAGAGAAGGCAGGTGGAGGGTGGTAGGGATGAGCGTTGGTAGAAAAGGCAGGAGGAGGGTGGTAGGAATAGGTGTTGGTACAGAAGTTAGGAGGAAATTGGTAGGGATGGGTGTTGGTAGAGAAGGCAGGAGGAGGGTGGTAGGGATTGGTATTGGTAGAGAAGGCAGGAGGAGGGTGATAGGGATGGGTGTAGGTAGAGAAGGCAGGAGGAGGGTGGTAGGGATAGGTGTTGGTAGAGAAGTTAGGAGGAGGGTGGTAGGGATGGGTGTAGGTAGAGAAGGCAGGTGGAGGGTGGTAGGGATGGGTGTTGGTAGAGAGGGCAGGAGGAGGGTGGTAGGGATGAGCGTTGGTAGAGAAGGCAGGAGGAGGGTGGTAGGGATGGGTGTTGTTAGAGAAGGCAGGAGGAGGGTGGTAGGGATGGGTGTATGTAGAGAAGGCAGGTGGAGGGTGGTAGGGATGAGTGTTGGTAGAAAAGGCAGGAGAAGGGTGGTAGGGATGGGTGTTGTTAGAGAAGGTAGGAGGAGGGTGGTAGGGATGGGTGTAGGTAGAGAAGGCAGGAGGAGGGTGGTAGGGATGGGCGTTGGTAGAGAAGGCAGGAGGAGGGTGGTAGGGATGGGCGTTGGTAGAGAAGGCAGGTGGTGGGTGGTAGGGATTGGCGCTGGTAGAAAAAGGCAGGTGGAGAGTGGTAGGGATGGGCGCTGGTAGAAAAAGGCAGGAGGAGGATGATAGGGATGGGTGTTGTCAGAGAAGTCAGGAGGAGGGTGGTAGGGATGGGTGTTGTTAGAGAAGGCAGGAGGAGGGTGGTAGGGATGAGTGTAGCTAGAGAAGGCAGGTGGAGGGTGGTAGGGATGGGTGTTGGTAGAGAAGGCAGGAGGAGTGTGGTAGCGATGGGCGTTGGTAGAGAAGGCAGAAGGAGGATGGTAGGGATGGGTGTTGGTAGAGAAGGTGGGACGAAGGTGATAAGGATGGGCGTTGGTAGAGAAGGCAGGAGGAGGGTGGTAGGGATGGGTGTTGGTAGAGAAGGCAAGTGGAGGGTGGTAGGGATAGGTGTTGGTAGAAAAGACAGGTGGAGGGTGGTAGGGATGGGTGGAGGGTGGTAGGGATGGGCGTTGGTAGAGAAGGTAGGTGGAGGGTGGTAGGGTTGGGCATTGGTAGAGAAGGCAGGTGGAGGATGGTAGGGATGGGCATTGGTAGAGAAGGCAGGAGGAGGGTGGTAGGGATGGGTGTTGGTAGAGAGGACAGAAGAAAAGTGGTGAGGACAGAAGTTGGGTAGAAAGGACAAGAGGAGGGTGATAGGGACAGGAATTGGGCAGAGAAGGCAGGAGGAGGATTGCAGGGAAAGGAGTTGGACAGAGAAGGCAGGAGGAGGATTGTAGGGAAAGGAGTTGGGCAGAGAAGGCAGGAGGAGGATTGTAGGGAAAGGAGTTGGGCAGAGAAGGCAGGAGGAGTATTGTAAGGAAAAGAGTTGGGCAGAAAAGGCAGGAGAAAGATGGTAGGCAAAAGGAGTTGAAAGAGAATGCAGGAGAATGTTGGGGACAAAAGTTCAGCAGAGGGCGCGGGATGGGGGTTGTAGAAAGTACAAAAGGAGGGTGGTTGGAATATGAGTTAGGCAGATAGAAGAATGACAGTGTTAGTGCCAAAGGTGGGCAGAGAAGACAGGAGGAGACTGGTAGGGACCTGAGTTGGGCAGAGAGGGTAGGAGGGAGGTGGTGGGGACCGGAGTTGGATAGAGAACTGGAGGAGGATGGTAGGGGAAGTTGTTGGGTCTAGAGGGAAGGATAGAAGGAACAGGAACTGAGTAGAGAGGACAGGAGAAGGGTGGTAGGGACAGAAGTTATGTAGAGAAGGGAGTATGGTAGAAATAGGATTTTGGTAGAGAAGCGATGGTACAAACAGGAGTTTGGTAAAAAGAGGAGGATGGTAAGAACATGATTTGAGTACGGAAGGGAGGTAGAAACAAAAGTTTGGTAGAGAGGACAGGAAGAGTGTGGCAGTGACATTTTTGGGTTGAGAAAGGAGGATAGTATGGGTAGAGAGGACAAAAGGAGGTTAGTGGAGACACAAGTTGGGTATGGAAAGGGAAATGGTTGGGACAGAAGTTGATAGTAGGGAGGGTAGTTGGGTAGAGGGGGGAAGGTGGTAGGGAAAGAAGTTGAGTGGCGAAGACAGGAGTTGGGTAGAAAAGGGAGGATGGTAGGAACAGGAGTTGGGTACAGAGGACTAGAGGAGACTGGCAGGGAGAAGAATTTGGTACAAAGGGGAAGCTGGTAGGAACAGGAGTTGGGTAGAGAGGACAGGATGAGGTTGGTAGGGACAAGAGTTGGGTAGAAAGGACACAATGAGGTTGGTAGGGACAGGAGTTGGGTAGAGAGGACACGATGAGGTTGGTAGGGACAGGAGTTGGGTAGAGAGAACAGGATGAAGTTGGTAAGGACAAGAGTTGGGTAGAGAGGACAGGATGAGGTTGCTTGGGACAGGAGCTGGGTAGAGAGGACAGGATGAGGTTTGTAGGGACAGGAGTTGGGTAGAGAAGACAGGATGAGGTTAATAGGGACAGGAGTTGGGTAGAGAGGACAGGATGGGGTTGGTAGGGACAGGAGTTGGGTAGAGAAGGCTGGATGAGGTTGGTAGGGACAGGAGTTGGGTAGAGAGGACAGGGTGAGGTTGGTAGGGACAGGAGTTGGGTAGAGAGAACAGGATGAGGTTGGTAGGGACAGGAGTTGGGTAGAGAGGACAGAGTGAGGTTGGTAGGGGCAAGAGTTGGGTAGAGAGGACATGATGAGGTTGGTAGGGACAGGAGTTGGGTAGAGAGGACAGGATGAGGTTGGTAGGGAAAGGAGTTTGGTAGAGAGGACAGGAGGAAGCTGGTAAGGACAAGAATTTGGTAGAGAGGGGAAGCTAGTAGGGGCAGGAGTTGGGTAGAGAGGACAGGATGAGGTTGGTAGGGACAGGAGTTGGGTAGAGAGGACATGATGAGGTTGGTAGGGACAGGAGTTGGGTAGAGAGGACAGAATGAGGTTGGTAGGGACAGGAGTTGGGTAGAGAGGACAGGATGAGGTTGGTCGGGACAGGAGTTGGGTAGAGAGGACATGATGAGGTTGGTAGGGACAGGAGTTGGGTAGAGAGGACAGAATGAGGATGGTAGGGACAGGAGTTGGGTAGAGAGGACAGAATGAGGATGGTAGGGACAGGAGTTGGGTAGAGAGGACTGGATGAGGTTGGTAGGGACAAGAGTTGGGTAGAGAGGACAGGATGAGGTTGGTCGGGACAGGAGTTGGGTAGAGAGGACAGGATGAGGTTGGTAGGGACAGGAGTTGGGTAGAGAGGACAGGATGAGGTTGGTAGGGACAGGAGTTGGGTAGAGAAGACTGGATGAGGTTGGTAGAGACAAGAGTTGGGTAGAGAGGACAGGATGAGGTTGGTAGGGACAGGAGTTCGGTAGAGAGGACAGGATGAGGTTTGTAGGGATACAAGTTTGGTAGAGAGGACAGGCTGAGGTTGGTAGAGACAGGAGTTGGTTAGAGAGGACAGAATGAGGTTGGTAGGAACAGGAGTTGGGTAGAGAGAACAGGATGAGGTTGGTAGGGACAGGAGTTGGATAGAGAGAACAGGATGAGGTTGGTAGGGACAGGAGTTGGGTAGAGAGGACAGAATGAGGTTGGTAGGGATAGGAGTTTTGTAGAGAGGACAGGAGGAAGCTGGTAAGGACAAGGATTTGCTAGAGAGGGAAAGCTAGTAGGGACAGGAGTTGGGTAGAGAGGACAGGAGAAATCTGGTAATGACAAAAATTCGGTAGAGAGGGGAAGCTGGTAGGGACAGGAGTTGAGAGGAGGATAGTAGGGAGGGTAGTTGGGTAGAGGGGGGAAGGTGGTAGGGAAAGAAGTTGAGTGGAGAAGACAGGAGTTGGGTAGAAAAGGGAGGATGGTAGGAACAGGAGTTGGGTACAGAGGACTAGAGGAGACTGGCAGGGAGAAGAATTTGGTACAAAGGGGAAGCTGGTAGGAACAGGAGTTGGGTAGAGAGGACAGGATGAGGTTGGTAGGGACAAGAGTTGGGTAGAAAGGACACAATGAGGTTGGTGGGGACAGGAGTTGGGTAGAGAGGACACGATGAGGTTGGTAGGGACAGGAGTTGGGTAGAGAGAACAGGATGAAGTTGGTAGGGACAAGAGTTGGGTAGAGGACAGGATGAGGTTGCTTGGGACAGGTGCTGGGTAGAGAGGACAGGATGAGTTTTATAGGGACAGGAGTTGGGTAGAGAAGACAGGATGAGGTTAATAGGGACAGGAGTTGGGTAGAGAGGACAGGATGAGGTTGGTAGGGACAGGAGTTGGGTAGAGAAGGCTGGATGAGGTTGGTAGGGACAGGAGTTGGGTAGAGAGGACAGGGTGAGGTTGGTAGGGACAGGAGTTGGGTAGAGAGGACAGGGTGAGGTTGGTAGGGACAGGAGTTGGGTAGAGAGGACAGGGTGAGGTTGGTAGGAACAGGAGTTGGGTAGAGAGAACAGGATGAGGTTGGTAGGGACAGAAGTTGGGTAGAGAGGACAGGGTGAGGTTGGTAGGGGCAAGAGTTGGGTAGAGAGGACAGGATGAGGTTGGTAGGGACAGGAGTTGGGTAGAGAGGACAGGATGAGGTTGGTAGGGACAGGAGTTTGGTAGAGAGGACAGGAGGAAGCTGGTAAGGAAAAGAATTTGGTAGAGAGGGGAAGCTAGTAGGGGCAGGAGTTGGGTAGAGAGGACAGGATGAGGTTGGTAGGGACAGGAGTTGGGTAGAGAGGACATGATGAGCTTGGTAGGGACAGGAGTTGGGTAGAGAGGACAGAATGAGGTTGGTAGGGACAGGAGTTGGGTAGAGAGGACAGGATGAGGTTGGTCGGGACAGGAGTTGGGTAGAGAGGACATGATGAGGTTGGTAGGGACAGGAGTTGGGTAGAGGGGACAGGATGAGGTTGGTAGGGACAGGAGTTGGGTAGAGAGGACTGGATGAGGTTGGTAGGGACAAGAGTTGGGTAGAGAGGACAAGATAAGGTTGGTCGGGACAGGAGTTGGGTAGAGAGGACAGGATGAGGTTGGTAGGGACAGGAGTTGGGTAGAGAAGACTGGATGAGGTTGGTAGAGACAGGAGTTGGGTAGAGAGGACAGGATGAGGTTGGTAGGGACAGGAGTTGGGTAGAGAGGACAGGATGAGGTTCGTAGGGATACAAGTTTGGTAGAGAGGACAGACAGGCTGAGGTTGGTAGAGACAGGAGTTGGTTAGAGAGGACAGAATGAGGTTGGTAGGAACAGGAGTTGGGTAGAGAGAACAGGATGAGGTTGGTAGGGACAGGAGTTGCGTAGAGAGGACAGAATGAGGTTGGTAGGCATAGGAGTTTTGTAGAGAGGACAGGAGGAAGCTGGTAAGGACAAGGATTTGCTAGAGAGGGAAAGCTAGTAGGGACAGGAGTTGGGTAGAGAGGACAGGAGAAATCTGGTAATGACAAAAATTCGGTAGAGAGGGGAAGCTGGTAAGGACAGGAGTTGGGTTGAGAGGACAGGCTGAGGTTGGTAGGAACAAGAGTTGGGTAGAGAGGACAGAGTGAGGTTGGTAGGGATAGGAGTTTGGTAGAGAGGCCCGGAGGAAGCTGGTAAGGACACAAATTTGGTAGAGAGTGGAAGCTGGTACGGGCAGGAGTTGTGTAGAAAGGACAATAGGAAGATGGTGGAATGTATCAGAGTTGGTTGACATTGTTAGGTACCAGATTGGCACCATGGCCTACAGGTCAGGGATAGAAGGTGGTCCCTCTCTCTCTCTCTCTCTCTCTCTGCAGCTTCTCTCTGCTAATTGATATAAAAAGCTTATCTGTCCGTCATCCCATAATCCTCTCAGAATCTGAAGCCGCCCCGCGCCTGCTCTTTTCCCTGCAGAGGGAAGACGTGTGTGCCCGTGCGTGTGTGTGTGCGTGTTTTGTGCTGCGTTGTCCGTGCACAGATAAGTGTGACACAACAATGACATAGGTGGTGACGTTGTCTAACCCTCACCCCCGTCTCTCTGATCCTCTCACACTCAGGCCTCCCGCGCGTGGCGTCCACGCTCCCGTTTGTGAGTTGTGTCTCTTTTTTTGGGTTTTTTTCTTCTATTTGTACCTTTTGATGGTGTGCACGGTGTTGTACTGTCGTGCCTAGAGCTCTCTGTGATGTTCTTGCCGTACGTGCGTGTGTGTAGCTATGTAGTGCCCGCCTTCATGTCACACTGGACTTGAGTTTTCTGCACAGCAATTAGTCAGGTTGGAGTCACCTGAGATGGGTGGAGTCTATAATGACACCTGAGATGGGGGTAGTCTAAAATGACACCTGAGATGGGGGGAGCCATCGTGGCTCGGCGTCAAGAACAAAGCAACGTTTTTGCTTTTCGGCAGTTAGTTGCCTTCACTTTGAACCTGAGGCTTCAGCTTGAGAGTCAGAGGTCACCTAAAGTCTTGTCAGCTGTTGCCCTGACCTGCTATCTTCCAGCTCCTGAATGCACATAACAGCATGGAACATCAGAGCCTTGAAGTTCGAAAGGAAATCTATACACCCGCCAGGCATTGCTACGCGCATTCAGGAGCTGAGAGGCGAGCATGTGAGGTCAGGCGGCTGACAGGGCAGCACATGTCAGACTTTAGGTGACCCTTAAGGTGAAGTGTTGGGCTCAGGCAAACGAAGGGGACCTATAAATCTGCTCCACCTACCAAGCCATCCAAACCCTTCCTGAAACCCCCTGTATAAACCCTCCCCCCCAGCCTGTCCTCATTAAACTTCACCACTCCTCTGCTTTCCTGATGTATAACAAATCGTTACAAACAGAAGATACATTGTATACATTGTCCAATCCTGTCCCACCGCTAGAGGAAACCTGACCTTCCTCATTGTATATACACGTCCCAATGGCATTCTACTTCTCTAGGACAGTGGTCTCCAAACCCAGGGGAGAGGACCCAGGGGAGAGATGTGGCCCTTTGCTTGCCTTTATTCGCCCCTTGGGGCACTGTTCTTCCTACTGACACCAATGATGGGGCACTATTCCTCCCACTGACACCAGTGATGGGGCACTATTCTTCCCACTGACACCAGTGATGGGGCACTATTCTTCCCACTGATACCAGTGATGGGGCACTATTCCTCCCACCGACACCAATGATGGGGCACTATTCCTCCCACTGATACCAATGATGGGGCACTGTTCCTCCCACTGACACCAATGATGGGGCACTATTCCTCCCACTGACACCAATGATGGGGCACTATTCCTCCCTCTGACACCAATGATGGGGCACTATTCCTCCCACTGACACCAATGATGAGGCACTATTCCTCCCACTGACACCAATGATGAGGCACTATTCCTCCCACTGAAACCAATGATGGGGCACTATTCCTCCCACTGACACCAATAATGGGGCACTATTCCTCTCACTGACGCCAACGATGGGGCACAATCCTTCCACTCACAACAATGATGGGGCTCTATTACTCCCACTGACACCAATGATGGGGCACTATTTCTCCCACTGACACCAATGATGGGGCATTGTTTTTATCCACTGATGCCGAGGCATTTTCTGCTCCCACTGGCCACACTCCGGCCCCCCTAAAGCCTGAAGGACAGTAAACTGGCTCTTTGCTTAGAAAGGTTGGAGACCCCTGATCTGTGTGACCAGCCATACCAGGCTCAGCAGAGGCTGCATAGACTGTCCCGGTAATGGATCACCAGGCAGGAAGTGAGGGGTGTGTCGGGAAATATCTTCCTCCCAGGAACAGTACTTTATGCTGGTTACCTTCATTTCTTAAAAGAGTATCTGGAGGTGACAATAGTTGTCTTTTAATGCCGATCAGGTCAGGTCTGTAAGTGTTTTGAAGGAAATATCTTTTGTATGAAACATAACTGAGCGGAGAACGCGGGCACAGGTCTGCATAGTGCCGTTCTATGTCTGGAAGTAGTCTTAGAGACCTCCGTGTTTAATTAAAATGCAGGAAATATACATGGGGGGCTGGGGGTAATGATCGTCTCCCCCGCAGATTGTGTAAGTTTGCCCCCTTACAAAGAAATGAAGGGTCTATAATTTTTATCCTAGGTGTATTTTATATGATAGACACAGAACTTCAACCAAAAATCCAGAAAAATCACAAATATTATAAACGGAGTTGCAGTTCAGTGAGTAAAATAAGTATTTGATCCCCCAAGCAAAACATGACTTAGCAGTTGGTGGAGAAACCCTTGTTGGTGATCACAGAGGTCAGATGTTTCTTGTAGGTGGTGACCAGGTTTGCACACATCTCAGGAGGGATTTTGGTCCACTCTTCTTTACAGATCTTCTCTAAATCCTTAAGGATTCTTGGCTGTCTCTTGGCAACTCGAAGTTTCAGCTCCCTCCATACATTTTCTATAGGATTAAGGTCTGGAGACTGGCTAGGCCACTCCATGACCTTAATGTGCTTCTTCTTGAGCCACTCCTTTGTTGCCTTGGCGGGAAGTTTTGGGTCATTGTCATGCTGGAAGACCCATCCACGACCCATCTTCAGTGTTCTGGCTGAGGGAAGAAGGTTCTCCTCCAAGATCTTACAATACATGGCCCCTTCCATTGGCCCCTCAATGCGGCAAAGTCGGCCTGTACCTTTCGCAGAGAAACAGCCCCAAAGCATCATGTTTCCACCTCTGTGTGTGACTGTAGGGATGATGTTCTTAGGGTCATAGTCAGAATTTTTCTTCCTCCAAACACGGCGAGTCAAGTTCTTGCCAAAGAGCTCAATTTTGGTCTCATCTGACCACAGCACTTTCTCCCAATCCTTCTCTGAATCATTTAGATCAGTGGTCATCAACTCCTGTCCTCAGGGCCCACTAACAGGCCAGGTTTTATGTATTACCTTGGGGGGAGATGCAGACTAGAATACTGCAATCACTGAGCAGCAAATGATATCACCTGTGATGAATTTCAGTTATCTTGCAAACCTGGCCTGTTAGCCTGAGGACAGGGTTGATGACCACTGATTTAGATGTTCATTCGCAAACTTCAGACGGTCATGTACATGTGTATTCCTGGGTAGGAGGACCTTGTGGGTGCTGCAGAATTTCAGTCCATGGTGGTGTATTGTGTTACCAATGGTTTGTTTGGTGACTGTGGTCCCAACTACCTTGAGATCATTCACAAGCTCCTCCCGTGTAGTTCTGGGCTGATCCCTCACTTTTCTCATGACCATCCTCACCCAATGAGGAGAAATCTTGCATGGAGCTCCAGACCGAGGGTGATTGATGGTTATTTTGTATTTCTTCCATTTGCGAATAATCACTCCAACAGTTGTCTCCTTCTCACCAAGCTTCTTGCTGATGGTCTTGTAGCCCATTCCAGCCTTGTGCAGGTCTACAATCTTCTCCCCGACGTTCCTCTGACAGTTCTTTGGTCTTCCCCATGATGGTGAGGATTGAATGGAAGAGATTCTGTGGACAGGTGTCTTTTATACACATAACAAGTTGAGTTGTCGTTAGGAGAACCTTCTTACATTGACAGGACTAATCTGAGGACCACATGAGCACCTACTGTGGCCAGTCTGTGGGGGGGGGGCAGAATTATTGTTGGTTGGTAGGGGATCAAATGCTTATTTTACTCCGTTTATAACATTTGTATCGTGTGTTTTCTGGATTTTTGGTTGATATCCTGTCTCTATCGTATAAAATACACCTATGATAAAACTGATAGAGTTTCAGTTATATATATATTATTATTTCAGATAATAATACAATTATAATAAAAATAATAATTGAAATATATAATTATTTATTATTATTACTAATAATAATAACAACAATGTCAAACAACAATAATTAGCAATGATAAAAATAATAGTAATTGAAATATAAAAATATATATATATATATATATATATATATATATATATATATATATATATATATATATATATATATATATTCACATTAATTATAATATTAATAATAACAACAGCAAAGATATATATGGGGATATATTATTTTAGTTATGTAATATTCATAATAATAACAAGAATAACAACAAGAAATTTATAACAATAGAAAAATAATTATATAATATAATATATATTTTTTTTAATAATATTTTAGTATTTTTTACTAATAATAACAATGTCAAACAATAAAAGTATTTTATGATGTATGAGTATTTAATGGTGATAAAAATAATAATAATGAAAAAAATACATGTATAAAATCTTATTAACTATTAGCGGTGCATCATTTTTTTGGGGCTTTTTTTTTTTTTTTTTTTAAAGGCACTCTTTACTTTATAAACCATGACAACGCACAAAAAACACATTAAAAAAACAAAATGCCTTTTAATTGGATTGCATTTTTTTTTTTTTTTTTTAAGTCGCGTGTCCATATTTGTAACAATTACAGACACAACCCACAAAATGGAGACAGGAGATAACAAACATAAAAAGGAAGATAACATGTAATGCAATCGAAATACTTCTTAACGCAACACATTAAAAAAAAACTGCAAAAAAATTTGCTTTTTTTTTTTTTTTAACACAATGGTGAGCGGGATGTGAAGGGCATGCTGGGACTTGCAGTTCCCTGGGTTGGGGAGAGGCGGGGGAGGGGATTTAGACTTTGATATTTGGGTCGCTCGTGTGTCGCTGCAGCCGGTTCAAACGTTTTCTCCGACTTTAATCTTTATTCCCAGGCAGTCATGTGACCCGCGGAGTGGAATGATGGGTTGCTAGGCAACCCGTCGCTTGGATGGACCAGAAAATCACACAGGGCTGCGAGCAAAAATTAACACCTCATATGTATATATATATATATCTATATACACACTTTTTTTTTTCACATTTATTTAAAGCGAGACAGCACTTTATTATTTTTTTTAATTGGCTTCACCAAGGAAGGGTGGGGCTTGAACAGAATGGGTGTGGCTTTTTTCATTTTTTTAGCGTAGGTGGTGCCAACGATGATGTCACAAAAGAAAAACGCCACTGTCAGAGCTACGTGCGTTTCGTATAGTTGAAAATTAAATGGCGAATTAAAAAAAAAAAAAAAATCACAAAGCGTTGCCGTACGCGTTGCGGCCTTAGGCATCGACCTGCGTTGCCTCCCGGACAGAGCGATCGTCTCTGATACAGTTCACCACGAGGCCTGAACTCTGTAATCTGCGGAAGCACATGGCATGCTGGGACGCACGGAGATTACGATGTGATTGGATAATCCCGGGATTAGCGCTGGCTCTCGGGATTTTGTGCAGGCGATTATACAAAGAGATCAGTACACAGGTGGCTTCTGATCTGGAGGTTCCATCATCTTCACCACCCACCCCCCCCAACCTGACATTTCATCCCTCCCCCCCCCAACCCAACAATCCACCCCCCCCCCAACTTGACATTCCACCCCATCCCCCAACCCAACAACCCCCCCCCCCCCAACCTGAAATTCCACCCCATCCCCCCAACCCGACAATCCACCCCCCCACCCCGTCTTGGTTTGTTTTTATTACCATTAATAATAGTGATAATAATAGGGGGATGGGAGGGAGCGATCCTCTGCAGATCTCTAGAGAGGTCAGTGATGGGATAATCTGCAGAATAAATCAATATGGATCTGTCAGGAGGGGGAGGGGAGGGAGCGATGCTCTGCAGATCTCTAGAGAGGTCAGTGATGGGATAATCTGCAGAATATATCAATATGGATCTGTCAGGAGGGGGAGGGGAGGGAGCGATGTTCTGCAGATCTCTAGAGAGGTCAGTGATGGAATAATCTGCAGAATATATCAATATGGATCTGTCAGGAGGGGGGAGGGGAGGGAGCGATGTTCTGCAGATCTCTAGAGGGCTCCATGATGGGATAATCTGCAGAATATATCAATATGGATCTGTCAGGAGGGGGAGGGGAGGGAGCGATGTTCTGCAGATCTCTAGAGGGGTCAGTGATGGGATAATCTGCAGAATATATCAATATGGATCTGTCAGGAGGGGAGGGAGCGATGTTCTGCAGATCTGTAGAGAGGTCAGTGATGGAATAATCTGCAGAATATATCAATATGGATCTGTCAGGAGGGGGAGGGGAGGGAGCGATGTTCTGCAGATCTCTAGAGGGGTCAGTGATGGGATAATCTGCAGAATATATCAATATGGATCTGTCAGGAGGGACTACTCATCTCCTCCAGCCTTGTCACCAACAAACCTCCCAGCTTGGTGTGCACAGGCTGCTCCCTACTCACACGCAGCCTCTGTGCCTCTCAGGTGATGCCTGCTCAGATCACGGAGGCCACAAGACTCTCGCAGTGCTGGTCACACATGTTGCTCGTGCAGAAGCTTGTCTCCAGGTGAAGAGCCCTGAACCACACACAGCCCCTGGACTCAGGGCAGACCTGAACCAGTACAATGAGGGACCCAGAGTTAGAGACTCCATCCCTCCCTAGAAAGCCTCCGGGATCCAGAACCCAATCTGGGAATTACCAGTTCTGGAGAACACTACAACACCTGAGACATCACAGTGCCCCAGAACCCGGGGGGTATCTAACCCTTCCAAACAATAGATATATGAGAGATATATAAGAATGGAGGGACAGAGGGGTGGCTGAATAGATAGACAGTATCTGACAAAAGTAAGTACACCCCTCACATTTGTGTAAATCTTTTCTTCTATCTTTTCATGTGACAACACTGAAGAAATGACACTTGTCTACAATGTAAAGTAGTGAGTGTACAGCTTGTATAACAGTGTAAATTTGCTGTCCCCTCAAAATAACTCAACACACAGCCATTAATGTCTAAACCGCTGGCAACAAAAGTCAGTACACCCCTAAGTGAAAATGTCCAAATTGGGCCCAAAGTGTCAATATTTTGTGTGGCCACCATTATTTTCCAGCACTGCCTTTAACCCTCTTGGGCATGGAGGTCACCAGAGCTTCACAGGTCACCACCGGAGTCTTCTTCCCCTCCTCCATGAGGACATCACGGAGCTGGTGGATGTTAGAGACCTTGTGCTCCTCCCACCTTCCGTTTGAGGATGTCCCACAGATGCCCAATAGGGTTTAGGTCTGGAGACATGCTTGGCCAGTCCATCACCTTTACCCTCAGCTTCTTTAGCAAGGCAGTGGTAGTCTTGGAGGTGTGTTTGGGGTCGTTATCATGTTGGAATACTGCCCTGCGGTCCAGTCTCTGAAGGGAGGGGATCATGCTCTGCTTCAGTATGTCACAGTACATGTTGGCATTCATGGTTCCCTCAATGATCTGTAGCCCCCCAGTGCCGGCAGCACTCATGCAGCCCCAGACCATGACACTCCCACCACCATGCTTGACTGTAGACAAGACACACTTGTCTTTGTCCTCCTCACCTGGTTGCCCCCACACACACTTGTCACCATCTGATCCAAATACGTTTATCTTGGTCTCATCAGACCACAGGACACGGTTCCAGTAATCCATGTCCTTAGTCTGCTTGTCTTCAGCAAACTGTTTGCGGCTTTCTTGTACATCATCTTTAGAAGAGGCTTCCTTTTGGGATGACAGCCATGCAGACCAATTTGATGCAGTGTGCAGCATATGGTCTGAGCACTGACAGGCTGACCCCCCCAACAGCAGCATTCATACGTCTATTTCCCAAAGACAATCTCTGGATATGACGCTGAGCTCGTGCATTCAACTTCTTTGGTGGACCATGGCGAGGCCTGTTCTGAGTGGAATCTGTCCTGTTAAACTGCTGCAGATCAGTTTCAGGGTCTTGGCAATCTTCTTATAGCCTAGACCATCTTCATGTAGAGCAACAATTCTTTTTTTCAGATCCTCAGAGAGTTTTTTGCCATGAGGTGCCATATTGTACTTCCAGTGACCAGTATGAGAGAGCGAGAGTGATAACACCAAATTTAACACACCTGCTCCCCATTCACACCTGAGACCTTGTAACACTAACGAGTCACATGACACCGGGGAGGGAAAATGGCTAATTGGGCCCAATTTGGACATTTTCACTTAGGGTTGTACTCAATTTTGTTGCCAGCGGTTTAGACATTAATGGCTGTGTGTTGAGTTATTTTGAGGGGGCAGCTAATTTACAATGTTATACAAGCTGTACGCTCACTACTTTACATTGTAGCAAAGTGTCATTTCTTCAGTGTTACATGAAAAGATAGAAGAAAATATTTAAATGTGAGGGGTGTACTTACTTTTGTGAGATACTGTAGATAGAAATATTGGCTGTAATGGTCAGTCTGTGGATAACGGTTCCATTCAGGACAATCAAGGTAACTGCTGATTATAATGACCATTCAAAGATTTAGAACATGGAATCTGATAGATGGACAGACAGACTTTTGGAAGATTGGCTGGATAATTGGATGGATGGAAGGGTGGATGAATGGACAGACAGATGGTTGGATGGGTGATCGTATAGAAGGATGGATAACTGGGTGGATGGAAGGGTGGTGGCTGAGTGGACAGATGGTTGGTTGGATGGGTGGGTGGATGGATGAACAAGACGGACGGGGAGATGGGTAGAAGAATAGATGGATGGATGGACAGACAGAGAGATAGACAGATGGTTGAATGGATAGAAGAATAGATAGGCAGACGGATGGACCGACGGATGGTTGGTTGGATGGATAGAAGGATGGATAGAAGGAAGAATGGAAGTAAGGGTGGAGGAGTGGACAGATGGTTGGGTGGATGGATGGATGGACAAACTGACAATGAGATGCATGGACTGACAGACAGATAGTTGGATGTATATAAGGAAGAATAGAAGGAAGGGTGGAAGAGTGGACAGATAGATGGTTGGATGGGTGGATGGATGGATGGATAGACAAACGGACAATGAGATGCATGGACTGACAGACAGATAGTTGGATGTATATAAGGAAGAATAAAAGGAAGGGTAGAAGAGTGGACAGAGATGGATGGACTGACAGATAGATGGATGGACTGACAGACAGATAGTTGGATGGATGAATGGACAGACAGATGGTTGGATGGGTGATCGGATAGAAGGATAGATAAATGGATGGATGGAAGGGTGGTGGATGACTAGACAGTTGGTTGGTTGGATGGGTGGGTGGATGGATGAACAAACGGATGGAGAGATGGGTAGAAGAATAGATGGATGGACAGACAGACAGACAGATGGTTGAATGGATAGAAGAATAGATAGGCAGACGGATGGACAGACAGATGGTTGGTTGGATGTATATAAGGAAGAATAGAAGGAAGGGTGGAAGAGTGGACAGATGGTTGGGTGGATGGATGGACAAACGGACAACGAGATGGGTGGACTGACAGACGGATGGATGGACTGACAGACAGATAGTTGGATGGATGAATGGACAGACAGATGGTTGGATGGGTGATCGGATAGAAGGATGGATAACTGGATGGATGGAAGGGTGGTGGATGACTGGACAGTTGGTTGGTTGGATGGGTGGATGGATGGATGAACAAACGGAGGGAGAGATGGGTAGAAGAATAGATGGATGGACAGAGAGGCGGATAGACAGATGGTTGAATGGATAGAAGAATGGATAGGCAGATGGATGGACAGACAGATGGTTGGATGGATAGAAGGAAGAATGGAAGGAAGGATGGAAGAGTGGACAGATGGTTGGGTGGATGTATGGACAAACGGACAATGAGATAGATGGACTGACAGACAGACAGTTGGATGGATAGAAGGATGGATGGACAGAGAGAGGGTTAGATGGATGGAAGGAAGGATAGAAGAGTGGACAGATGATTGGATGGATAGAAGGGCGGATGGACAAACGGACAAAGAGATGGATGGACGGACAGACAGAGAGAAGAATGGACAGAGAGAGGGTTGGATGGATAGAAGGATGAATGGACAGATGGTTGGGTGGATGGGATGGATGGACAAAAGGATGGAGAGATGGATGGACGGACGGACAGATAGTTGGATGGATAAAAGGACCAGAAGGATGGATGGATGGACAGATAGAAGTATTGGATGGATGTGTAGAGGGGGATGTTGTAAATTGTGGAATAACCCGGAATTGGGTGGATGGATGGATATGGGGGGGATGGATGGATGTAGAAGGGGATGGATGGATATAGGGGGGAAGGATGGATGGATGTAGAAGGGGATGGATGGATGGATATAGGGGTAAGGATGGATGGATGGATATAGGGGTAAGGATGGATGGATGTAGAAGGGGATGGATGGATATAGGGGGGAAGGATGGAAGGATAAAGAAGGGGATGGATGGATGGATATAGGGGGTAAGGATGGATGGATGTAGAGGGGGATGGATGAATGGAGAGGGGGGTGGATGGATGGATATAGGGGTAAGGATGGATGGACGGATATAGGGGTAAGGATGGATGGATGTAGAAGGGGATGGATGGATATAGGGGGGAAGGATGGAAGGATAAAGAAGGGGATGGATGGATGGATATAGGGGGTAAGGATGGATGGATGTAGAGGGGGATGGATGAATGGAGAGGGGGGTGGATGGATGTAGAGATGGATGGATGGATGGATGGATGGAGAGGGGGATGGATGGACGTTGGGCGGATGGATATAGAGGGTGATGGATGGATGGAGAGGGGGATGGATGGACGTTGGGCGGATGGATATAGAGGGTGATGGATGGATGGAGAGGGGGATGGATGTAGAGGGGGATGGATGGATGGAGAGGGGGGTGGATGGATGTAGGGGGATGGATGGATGGAGAGGGGGGTGGATGGATGTAGGGGGATGGATGGATGGATGGATAGATGAATGGAGAGGGGGATGGATAGATGAATGGAGAGGGGGATGGATAGATGAATGGAGAGGGGGATGGATGGATGGAGAGGGGGATGGATGGATGGAGAGGGGGATGGATGGATGGAGAGGGGGATGGATGGATGGAGAGGGGGATAGATGGATGGATGGAGAGGGAGATGGATGGATGGAGAGGGAGATGGATGGATGGAGAGGGGGATGGATGGATGGATGGATGGATGGATGGATGGAGAGGGGGATGGATGGATGGATGGATGGATGGAGAGGGGGATGGATGGATGGAGAGGGGGATGGATGGATGGATGGAGAAGGGGATGGATGTAGAGGGGGATGGATGGATAGAGAGGGGGATGGATGGAGAGGGGGATGGATGAATGTAGAGACTGATGGATGAATGTAGAGACTGATCGATGGATGGATGTAGAGGGGGATGGATGGATAGAGAGGGGGATGGATGGATGGAGAGGGGGATGGATGGATGGATGGAGAGGGGGATGGATGGATAGAGAGGGGGATGGATGGATGGAGAGGGGGATGGATGGAGAGGGGGATGGATGGATGGAGAGGGGAATGGATGGAGAGGGGGATGGATGGATGGATGTAGAGGGGGATGGATGGATAGAGAGGGGGATGGATGGATGGAGAGGGGGATGGATGGATAGAGAGGGGGATGGATGGAGAGGGGGATGGATGAATGTAGAGACTGATCGATGGATGGATGTAGAGGGGGATGGATGGATGGATGTAGAGGGGATGGATGGATGGATGTAGAGGGGGATGGATGGAGAGGGGGATGGATGGATAGAGAGGGGGATGGATGGAGAGGGGGATGGATGGATGGAGAGGAGGGTGGATGGAGCGGGGGGTGGATGGATGGAGAGGGGGTGGATGGAGAGGGGGATGGATGGATGGATGGAGAGGGGGATGGATGGATGGAGAGGGGGATGGATGGATGGAGAGGGGGATGAATGGAGAGGGGGATGGAAAGATGAATGGAGAGGGGGATGGAAAGATGAATGGAGAGGGGGGTGGATGGATGGAGAGGGGGATGGATGGATGTAGAGGAAGATGGATGTAGAGGGGGATGGATGGAGAGGGGGATGGATGGATGGATGGAGAGGGGGATGGATGGATGGAGAGGGGGATGGATCGATGGATGGAGAGGGGGATGGATGAATGTAGAGGAGACTGATCGATGGATGGATGGAGAGGGGGATGGATGAATGTAGAGGAGGACTGATCGATGGATGGATGGAGAGGGGGATGGATGGATGGAGAGGGGGATGGATGGATGGATGTAGAGGGGGATGGATGGATGGATGGAGAGGGGAATGGGTGGAGAGATGGATGGATGGATGTAGAGGGGGATGGATAGAGAGGGGGATGGATGGATGGATGGAGAGGGGAATGGATGGAGAGGGGGATGGATGGATGGATGTAGAGGTCGATGGATGGAGAGGGGGATGGATGGATGGAGAGGGGGATGGATGGATGGAGAGGGGGATGGATGGATGGATGGAGAGGGGGATGGATGGATGGATGGATGGATGGAGAGGGGATAGATGGATGGAGAGGGGGTGGATGGAGAGGGGGATGGATGGATGTAGGGGGGATGGATGGAGAGGGGGATGGATGGATGGAGAGGGGGATGGATGGATGGACAGATAGTTGGATGGATAAAAGGACCAAAAGGATGGATGGATGTAAAGGGGGATGGATGGATGTAGAGATGGATGGATGGAGAGGGGGATGGATGGATGGAGAGGGGGAAGGATGGATGGAGAGGGGGATGGATGGATGGAGAGGGGGATGGATGGATGGATGTAGAGGGGGATGGATGGATGGAGAGGGGGATGGATGGATGGAGAGGGGGATGGATGGATGGAGAGGGGGATGGATGGATGGATGTAGAGGTCGATGGATGGAGAGGGGGATGAATGGATGGATGGAGAGGGGATGGGATGGAGAGGGGGATGGATGGATGGAGAAGGGATGGATGGATGGAGAGGGGGATGGATGGATGGATGGAGAGGGGATGGATGGATGGATGGAGAGGGGGATGAATGGATGGAGAGGGGGATGGATGGATGGAGAGGGGTGTGGAGTAGAGGGGGATGGATGGATGGATGGAGAGGGGATGGATGGAGAGGGGGATGGATGGGATGGAGAGGGGATGGATGGATGTAGAGGGGGATGGATGGATGGATGGAGAGGGGATGGATGGATGGAGAAGGGATGGATGGATGGAGAAGGGGATGGATGGATGGATGGAGAGGGGGATGGATGGATGGAGAGGGGATGGATGGATGGATGGAGAAGGGGATGGATGGATGGGGGATGGATGGATGGATGGATGGAGGGATGGATGGATGGAGAGGGGGATGGATGGATGGATGGAGAGGGGGATGAATGGATGGAGAGGGGATGGATGGATGGAGAAGGGAATGGATGGATGGATGGATGGGGGATGGATGGAGAGGGGGATGAATGGATGGAGAGGGGATGGATGGATGGGGGATGGATGTAGTAAATAGTGGAATGACCCGGAATTGTGGCTCCGTCTGTATGAAAGCTCCAGCAATTTTTTCTTTTTTTCTTCATCACCCCCCCCCTCCATCATTCCCCGTGTCCCCCCTCCTCCTCCTTCTTTTGTTTACATGGAGAAGTGATGATGTCACTGTGGTTACCTGGCAACCTTACGGATAGATCTGGGCGAGTGGGTGGTTGCCAGGGAACGTGTTCTGGGGTTTCCATGGTAACTGAGCATCTGGCTCTGTGTGAATGATCCGCTGGAAGCATCTCTGTGGAAGAAGGGAGGGAACGGACTACAGGGCACAGACAGGAGGGGGGGGAGGAATGAAAATATCCTACCCTCCTCCAAATTATACCCCAAAACCATCCCTGCCCTCCCCCCCATCCTGCTTGCCAGCCTCTGATCCCCAGCCTGGCATGCTGTACCGGGGGTATCGCCCGTCTCCTAGCAACTGCAAGGACTGGATGTAGAGCTGGTTGGCATGGCAACTTTCCATCCTCCAGCATCAGGACCACAGTGTAACCCTGACAGTGCCACAGACATCCCCCCCCGCCCCCAGTATGGGCCACGTCCTCTCTGATGGCGGCTGGTGTGGAGGAACCGTGTGTGGGGGAGGGGAGGGGGGGCACCTCTGTGATCATCACAGCCTGGCTTATATATTACACACCCAGACAGAAATAGGACATTCGTAGGAGGTGACATCACAAAGCCACACCCTCCTGACATAATGTATCAATCCAGCACACTGAGACCCCCGATATACAATGTAACATCCCCTACCATGGACTATCTCTTACCTATATTGTAGCGCAGTGACGCTGTGGTGGTCACGTGACGCGGTGCCCATGGATTGGATGGGAGGACCTCGATGATGTATTTGGGACGCTGAGTAAAATAAGACTCAGGAACAGTGTCACTGACGTGAGCCAGGAGGTCATCTTATTGGAGGATTCCATCTCTCTGTATAGAAGGGGGGGATTGAAATGATGAGTGATGGGGGAAGGAGACCCATACAGAAATGTTCAGAGAAACACCCTGAAAATTGGTGCTGAATGTCGGCCCAACTGTTTAGTTGAGTGTCAGGCCAGGTGTTGGGTTATGTGTCGGGTTGAATGCCAGGCTAAGCATCAAGCTTAGTGTTGGGCTGAGTATCAAGCTGAGCATCAAGCTGAGTGTCAGGCCAGGTGTTGGGTTAAGTGTGTCAGGCCAGGTGTTGGGCTGAGTATAAAGCTGAGTGTTGGGTTGAGTGTCAGGCTGAATGTTGGCCCAACTGTTGAGTTGAGTGTCAGGCCAGGTGTTGGGCCAGGTTTTGGGTTGAATGTCAGGCTGAGTATCAAGCTGAGTGTTGGGTTGGGTATGAAGCTGAGTATTGGGTTGGGTGTCAGGCCAGGTGTCGGGTTGAATGTTGGCCCGATTGTTGAGTTGAGTGTCAGGCCAGGTGTCGGGTTGAATGTCGGCCCAACTGTTGAGTTGAGTGTCAGGCCAGGTATTGGGCCTGGTTTTGGGTTGAATGTCAGGCTGAGTATCAAGCTGAGTGTTGGGTTGACTATCAAATTGATTGTGGGTTGGGTGTCAGTACAGGTGTTGGGCTGAGTATCAAGCTGAGTGTTGGGTTGGGTTGGGTGTCAGGCCAGGTGTTGGGCTGAGTATCAAGCTGAGTGTTGGGTTGGGTTGGGTGTCAGGCCAGGTGTTGGGCTGAGTGTCAAGCTGTGTGTTGGGTTGGGTGTCAGGCCAGGTGTCGGGTTGAATGTCAGCCCAACTGTTGAGTTGAATGTCAGGCCTGGTGTATGGGCCAGGTTTTGGGTTGAATGTCAGGCTGAGCATCAAGCTGAGCGTTGGGCTGAGTATCAAGCTAAGTGTTGGGTTGGGTGTCAGGCCAGTTGTTGGGTTGGGTGTCAGGCCAGGTGTTGGGTTGGGTGTCAGGCCAGGTGTTGGGTTGAGTGTCAAGCCAGGTGTCGGGTTAAATGTCAGGTTGAGCATCAAGCTGAGTGTCGGGGCCAGGTGTTGGCCTGAGTATCAAGCTGAGCGTTGGGCTGAGTATCAAGCTGAGTGTTGGGTTGGGTGTCAGGCCAGGTATTGGGTTGGGTGTCAGGCCAGGTGTTATGTTGAATGTCAGGCTGAACATCAAGCTGAGTGTCAGGTCAGGTATCAGGCTGAGTGTTGAAATGGGAGGCCGTCCTATCACCAGCCTGAGCTCACTGCTGATAAGAGACACTAAAGAACACATAACAGAGATGCTCTTTTGGCTCAGCACCCAATCCACATCCATCACCCATCCTAATGCGGCCCCACCCACTACACATCTCATGACTCTGCACTTCCACGTTACAAGAGACTAACATGTTAAAGTAAGATCTGCACTTCCCTTTTGAATGAAAATGTTAAAGATCTTTTTTAAGTCACTAGAGACTGCTAAAGACTCTGTCATGCTGCCATGTTACAGGAGACTGCTAGAGATGGTTGCTGTGTTACAAGGGACTGTTATGCCGCGTACACACGACCTGTTTGTCCGTCAGAATAAACTCTGAAGGTTTCTCCGATGGTACTCCGACGGAATTTCATTCCAGCGGTCTTGCCTACACACTGTCAATCCAAAGTCCGACCGCCCAGAACGCGGTGACGTACAACTCATACGACGGGACTAGAAAAAGGAATAGCCAGTAGCCAATAGCTTACGTCTCGTACTTGAGCATGTGTCGTTATTGGTCTGAACAGCATACAGACGAGCGGTTTTCCCGATAGGAACTGGTTCCGGTGGAGTTCCGGCGGAAAGATTTAGAACATGTTCTATTTCTAGGTCCGTCAGAATTTTCGAAAGGGAAGGTCCTATGAAGCCTACACACAAGCAGTTTATACGATGAAACGATTCCGTCTGACTTTTCCTGCCGGACATTCCGCTCGTGTGTACGCGGCATTAGAGACTGCTGCAATGTTATAGGTAGTGATGAGCTCTGGTGTGTTCGGAGTAAGATCTGAAACCAATGTGTTGGAACCCTCCAGAAAGCTGTCACCATTACAGGCCAATCATCTGCAGTCGCGGCATTCCCCATCCGGCAGTCATATGTCTACAATGGGCGCATATCCATGCAGCTGCGGGGATCCTTTAGGGGGGGCACATGAATGGCCCATACAAGTGACAGCTTTCTGGTGGGCTTGTGTGTTCAGATCCGAGTCCAAACATGCCCACGCTCATTTCTAGTGACAGGAAACTGCTAGAGGTTGGTGCAATGCTACAAGGGACTAAAAGAGATGGTTACTGCCAGCCCACTGTGGTACTACAACCCTTCCTCCACATTCACCCATCAATGCCCATGTTAAGCCCCCCCCCCCATTGATATGATCAGTAGCACCCACACCGGGCACCTACCCTCCCTCTGCCTGCTTACATTTATCTCCACCTACATTGCTGGCCACGTTTGAGTGGGCCCCAACGGGCGACATCAACAAAAGCTCTTTGCAGGACCCCAGCGGATACGCCCCGGCGGGCGATATCGCCCAAAGCTCTTTGCAGGACCCCGGCAGATACTCCCCGGCGGGGCGATATCACCCAAAGCTCTTTGCAGGACCCCGGCGGATACTCACCAGTCGGCGATATCACCCAAAGCTCTTTGCAGGACACCGGCAGATACTCCCCGGTCGGCGATATCACCCAAAGCTCTTTCCAGTCCCCCCCGGCGGATACTCCCCGGCGGGCGATGTCACCCAAAGCTCTTTGGAGGACCCCGGCGGGCGATATCACCCAAAGCTCTTTGCAGGCCCCCCAGCGGATACTCCCCGGCGGGCGATATCACCCAAAGCTCTTTGCAGGACCCCGGCGGATACTCCCCGGTGGGCGATATCACCCAAAGCTCTTTGCAGGACCCCGGCGGATACTCCCCGGCGGGCGCTGTCAACCCACAGACACAGAATATCTTTATATCCGGTACTGAGGTATTCCATCCACACTGACATTTATTTTCTGTCTTTCTTTTTTCTAGATGAACCGACCGATTCAAGTAAAACCCGCTGACAGTGAGAGCCGAGGAGGTAGGTGACACCCCCCCAACCAACCAACCAATCAGAATCCTTCCATTTCCCACAATGCTCTCTGTGCACCCCTCCCCTGTGTTCAGTGTACACTTTCCCGACTCCTTCCAATTTTAACCCCCCCCTCCTCCCCAACATGAAAGTGACATTTTTTAAATAAAGATTTTCGATTTTCACTCCATTCCTTACTTTATACCCAGTGATGTCATCACCGGGTCTCTGTGCTTCGCTAAGCAATACAAGCAGATCATAGCTGGTGGGAGGAGCCAGCAGGGGGCTGTAAATACCTTCCTGAAAACATCCCAGCACCCCTGCCCCAGTCCCGATGCAAGCAGTGGGAGGAGTTATGCAAATATAAATAATGCCCTTATGGGCGGGTATCAGTCTGGAGGAGTGGGTTGTTCGTAGGCAGGCTGTATTTGCATAGGTAATTTGATAATGCTCCTCCATGATTGGAAGAACTGAAATCCAATGAATGAAAAGGAAGCGCTCTTAGTCCTGATACAAGCAGTGGGAGGAGTTATGCAAATATCAATAATGCCCTTATAGGCGGTTATCAGTCTGGAGGAGTGGGTGTTTGTAGGCAGGCTGTATTTGCATAGGTAACGCCCACATTCGATATTGCTCCTCCATGATTGGAAGAATTGAAAATCAATGAATGAAAAGGAAGCGCTCTTAGTCCTGATACAAGCAGTGGGAGGAGTTATGCAAATATCAGAATGTATTGATGGGTGGGTGTGGTCAGTCTGGAGGAGTGGGCATTCCTAGGCAGGCTAGGTAACGCCCACATGTGATTCTGAGCCTCCATAATGGACAGAACTGAGGTCCAATGAATGAAAAGGGGGAGGGACTAGATGTTGTTGGATGTCCTTCAGCCAGGAAATGAGGCGGGGCTCAATTTGACTTGCATGTCCAAAGTCACCAGTACAATCCTATGATGCTCTAGCCTGGTTCTGTGCGCCGTGACGTCACAGTCACATTAGTAGCCGCGCAGTGGCGGTTGAGGGGTGTGGTCTTTGCATGAGGTGACCTCCCAACCCCCCTACTTATCAAATGAACGCCGTTCCACCTCAAGTCTCACCTCCTCTTTTTTCTTCTCCGTTACCTAGAGGACCGCAAGCTGTTCGTGGGCATGCTGGGAAAGCAGCAGACGGACGAGGACGTCCGCAGGATGTTTGAGCCCTTCGGGAACATAGACGAGTGTACGGTCCTTCGGGGGCCGGACGGGACCAGCAAAGGTATCTATGACCCTGGGGGCGTGGCCTTACTTCAAATTTTAAAGGGCAACTCCAGGAAGGTCTCAAACCCCGCCCCTTTTTGGAGCCAACAATGCAAACACAAGCCTGGAGTTCGCCCTTAAAGTGTACCGGTCACTTAAAGTGGAGCGGCCATTTTTTTTTTTTGGCCTACGTTCCATCTTCCTGCTTTGGGCGGAGTGGCGCTTTTAATACCCTATTGCCCCGCCCCATAGGGGAAGGTGGCCCACAGGTGACGTGGTTTTTTTGGCCATTCTGTTGTGTGATCACTGTGCTGCGGTGCTGCCCCCTTGTGTCGTGTAGTAATGTGGTATCTCCCCGCGCTTAGGTTGTGCATTTGTGAAGTATCAGACACATTCAGAGGCACAGGCGGCCATCAACGCGCTCCACGGGAGTCGGACACTGCCGGTAAGACAACAAGGGACTCCACCCCCCCCCCCCATGTAGATGTGTGCTTACTTAGTGGAGGTTATGTGTGTGGTGATGGTGGCGGCGGCGGTGGCCATGATGGTCCAGCCAATCGATCCTCCTGCTGGGTAGTCACGTGACACATTTCGGTGTGCGTCACGTCCCGCCCCTCCGCGCTAACACCAGTCCGCCCTCTCATTTCCCTGCAGGGAGCCTCCTCCAGCCTGGTGGTGAAATTCGCCGACACGGAGAAGGAGCGGGGGCTGCGCCGGATGCAGCAAGTGGCCAATCAGCTCGGCATGTTCAGCCCCATCGCTCTCCAGTTCGGGGCGTACAGCGCCTACACACAGGCAGTAAGTGACCAGGTGAATACAGTGCCCTCTTTTATACCTATCTATGTGTGTGATGCATGACCATGTCACTGTGACATCATCATCCCCTTTTCCGGAGTTAACCATGTGACACTGCATGCTCCCCCCCCTCCCACACCAAAGTGGAATGGATGTTTCTGCCCATGTTGACCTTTGTCCCCGAAGATTGAACCCCTGATTGCTCCTATTTCGACTCATAATTTGAGAAAATTTGCAGTTCTCAAACTCTCAGAACGCATATCGGTTCTGGAGTGACCCGACGAGGTCATATGTGGTTCAGGAGAAGAACAGCTTCCATCTGAGGCTCCTCCTACAATTTCCCACATTCCCTTTAAACCTTTAATACATTCAAAATGTAGCTATATGTGAAAGGCAAAAATAAATAAATAAAGTTTTGTAGCCCAATTTTATAAATTTTGTAGCACTTAATGGTCTCCTACATCATTGTTGACCATTTTGGGTACATACCCGGGTGACACTCACCTCAATTCAATTTTGATGATAGGTATTGGCTTTGACTAGACATGTGCAGAATGAAAAAAATTGTTTTGCTTTGATTTGCTATTTAAATTTTGTTTAGTTAAATTCGTTCAATTTGTTTTTGGAATCTGTTTAGTTTAGTTTCATTTATTCTAATACGACTGAATCGAAAAGTATCGAATCGGTATTCGATTTCAAATTTATTTTATTCGAATTTCAAAATTCAAATTTCAGAAGACAGTTCTATTCTTTCTATTTTATTCTATTCTTTTATCTTCTATTCTATTTTATTCTATTCATTTATTTTTTATTATAATTTAATCTATCCTTTTTTTTCTTTTCCCTTATTTTCTATTTTTTTTCTATTCTATTTTTTTTTTCTATTCTATTTAAATCTATTCTGCTTTTTTTTCTATTCTAATCTATTCTTCTACTCCCTTATTTTCTATTCTATTTTTTTCTATTCTATTTAAATCTATTCTGCTTTTTTTTCTATTCTAATTCTATTCTATTATTTTTCTATGCTATTATAATCTAGTCTATTTTTTTCTATTCTAATCTATTCTAATTTCAGAGGACAGTTCTATTCTTTCTATTTTATTCTATTCTTTTATCTTCTATTTTATTCTATTCATTTATTTTTTATTTTAATTTAATCTATCCTTTTTTTTTCTATTCCCTTATTTTCTATTTTTTTTCTATTTTATTTAAATCTATTCTGCTTTTTTTTCTATTCTAATCCATTCTATTTTTTTCTATTCTATTGCCTTATTTTCTATTCTATTTTATTCTATTATTTTATTTTCTATGCTATTATAATCTAGTCTATTTTTTTCTATTCTAATCTATTTTTTTCTCTATTCAAATCTATTCTATTCCCTTATTTTCTATTCTATTCTATTATTTTATTTTCTATGCTATTATAATCTATTCTATTTTTTTCTACTCTATTCCCTTATTTTCTATTCTATTTAAATCTATTCTGCTTTTTTTCTATTCTAATCTATTCTATTTTTTTCTATGCTATTCTTTTATATTCCCTTATTTTCTATTTTATTTTATTCTATTATTTTATTTTCAATTATTTTCTATTCTAATCTATTTAAATCTATTCTATTCTTTTATATTCTATTATTTTATTTTCTATTCTGTTCCCTTATTTTTTATTCTATTTAAATCTATTCTGCTTTTTTTTTCTATTCTAATCTATTCAATTTTTTTTCCATTCTTTTCTATTCCCTTATTTTCTATTCTATTTTGTTCTTTTCTATGCTATGTGATCTGAGTTTTTTTCTATTTTAATCATTTTTTTTCTATTCAAATCTATTCTAGTCCCTTATTTTCTATTCTATTTTTTTCTAATCTGTTTTTTTTTTCTATTCAAATCTATTCTATTCTTTTCTATTCCGTTATTTTCTGTTCTATTTTAGTCTATTCTTTTCTATGCTATTCGATTCACATCTAATTTTTTTTTCTATTCAAATCTATTCTATATTTTTCTATTCTAATCTAGTCTATTCTTTTCTATTTTATTCTATTCCGTTTTATTCTATTCGAATTTTGGAAGACGGCTATATTCTAACACTACAGTCTTTGAAGGAAATCAGCAACAGTCAGCAATATGTTTATATTCCAAATTAGTTTAAATTCTTCACTATTGTAATTCGGCTATATCCTCATCCGAATTTCGATTCGGAACGAGAGGGAGCGCACATGCCTAGACTTGACCATCATTATTTTTTAGCAGCAACAGTCACATGACTGAAAATAAGGATCATTATGGCAAATAAAATTTGGTGAATTTATTTATCCAATTGTCTGTTGACCCCCAGAACATTGTGACATCCCCTCCCAATATTATTGGTGTTCACCTGCTCAGCATGACATCATTGAATGTTACCCAGTGACATCATTTCCTGCTTGTGACATCATCACCCAACTCACCCTTCATCTCCTGTGACATCAGTATTGCCCCCCCTCCCAACATTGTTCTGGTCTCCAATAGTCTTGGAAAGTGACGTCTCTATCCGCTCTTCATCTTGTGTTGTGGAGCACATCGATCGGCTTGCTGTTGTCTTACACCGGTTTGTGTTCTTTCATCCCCCCGCAGCTTATGCAGCAGCAGGCCGCCCTGGTGGCCGCGCACAGTGCTTACCTCAACCCCATGGCCACCATGGCCGCCGTCCAGATGCAGCAAATGGCGACAATCAACCCCAACGGGATCATAACCACTCCCATCACCCCAATTACCCCCATCACGTCCTCTTCAGGTGAGAACCAGGCTCTGAGTGCTTAGACCCAGGAAAGAACTTAGAGGATTTTGGGAGTGCGGGGTGACACAAGTCTTCCTTGTCGTATAGAGCAGTGGTCTCCAAACTGCAGCCACGGGGGCCGGATGTGGCCCTTTGCTTGCCTTTATCTGGCCCCTGGGGCACTATTCCTCCCACTGACATTAACAGTGGGGCATATCTCCTGCCACTAACACCAATGATTGAGCATTATTCCTCCTACTGACACCAATGATGGGGCACTATTCTTTCCACTAACACCAATGATTGGGGATAATGCCTCCCCCGGACACCAATGATGGGGCACTTTTCCTTACACTGACACCATTGATGGGGCACTATTCCTCCCACTGACACCATCGATGGGGCACTATTCCTCCCACTGACACCAATGATGGGGCACTATTCCTTCCACTGATACCAATGATGGGGCACTATTCCTTCCACTGATACCAATAATGGGGCACTATTCCTTCCACTGATATCAATGATGGGGCACTATTCCTCCCACTGACACCATCGATGGGGCACTATTCCTCCCACTGACACCATCGATGGGGCACTATTCCTCCCACTGACCCCATCGTGGGGCACTATTGCTCCCACTGACACCAACGATGGGGCACTATTCCTCCCACTGACACCAACGATGGGGCACTATTCCTCCCACTGACACCAACGATGGGGCACTATTCCTCCCACTGACACCAACGATGGGGCACTATTCCTTCCACTGACACCAACGATGGGGCACTATTCCTTCCACTGACACCAATAAAGGGGCATTATTACTAATGCCAGGACATTTTCTGCTCCCACTGGCCACAGTCCAGCCCTTCTGAAATCTGAAGGGTAGTAAGCTGGCAGTTTTTTAAGAAAGTTTGGAGGCCGCTGGTATAGAGCACACATTTTCAGATGTTCAGCTAGGAGACCTTCAGAAATGTGTTAGTTCCAGTGCTGCCAATAATGCAATATTTCTTAATGGAGAGTAGAGAAATTTGGTAGTACAGACAGAAGAACCTTTTCAGCTGAGGATTTTGGAATGGTAGGCCATGGAACATTTCTCTTTAGAAAGTAGAAAAAAAATATAGACAGGTAAAAGTTAAACAATGCAGACATTTTCTGAAATACAAATATTTCAAACCTTCTTTCCTGGTGAGTACCAAATTTTGGGATTTCTTCGAGAAGTCCCAATGGGTGGGCAATTCAGTAGATCCAGAAACCAGAAGGTTTTTCCTTAGAAAGAAAATTTTGGATGTAAGGAGTAGAACATTCTTTGTGGGTAAAGAACCCTTTAAAAAGTAGGAAAACCCATATCTAAATTTGAACTTTGCACAAACCCAACTTTAGGCCTACAAACACCTCACCTGTTCAGAGTCTGCAGTGACTTTACATTAAAAAAACCTTCTCAGTTGGGTACTTTGTTAGCGTAGGCCTTAGAAAATTTCAAATTTCATGTAAAATTTAAAGGATTTAGACATTTGCTTTTTTCTGGTGAGTTCCAAATTCTAAGATGTCTCCCAAAATTAGAAGACAGAAATTTGGTAGTGCAATGTAAAGAACCTTTGGGTATTTTGGAAGGGTTGGCCATGGAAAATTTAAAAATTAAGGTAAAATTTACAATTTAGACATTTCCTTCTTTCTGGTGAGTTCCAGATTCTAAGATGTCTCCCAGAATTCCAAGAGAGAAATTTGGTAGTGCAAAAAGAACCTTTGGGTATTTTTGATAGGGTTGGCCATGGAAATTTTTAAAAATAAAATACAATTTATACAATGTAGACATTTTCTGAAACACAAGTATTTCAAACCTTCTTTCCTGGTGAGTTCCAAATTCTGAAATTTCTTCCAGAACTCCCAATGGGTGGGCGATTTCAAGAGATCCAGAAATTAGAAAGTTTCCCTTGGGAAAGAAAATTTTGGACATAAGGAGAGTAGAACGTTCCCTGTGCTTAATTCTCTAAAAAAACTTTAAAAAATAGGAAAACTTATATCTAAATATGAACTTTGCACAAACCTACCTTTTAGGCCTACAAACACCTCAGCCATCTGGAGTCTACAGTGGCTTAACGTCAAAAGAAGAGGACACCAGTACTAGACTTCAACTGATGGGTTCCATATAATGCTATAACAATAACATTGATATCAAATATCTAACAAGCAACACTACAGTAGCGATTTCCCCATCTGAAGACTATTTATTATACAAAAACATAAAATACCAAGGTCTGACAATCCCTAATAAAATCCCACCAAAGAAAGAGTGCCCTCCTTTGTGCAGTTTTAACGGTACTGTCAATTCATCCCAAACGGTCAGTCAACACAGATAGAGGGCCATGTGCGCAATATCAAGGGATTGAGTTAGCACCATCGATAGTATACATCATGAGGCTGTGAAGAAAGCACATGCATTTGCATTGCATAATGTAGGCCTAAAGGTGGGTTTATTCAAAACTATTGGCCTCCTAGTCCCTTAAGTAGTACAGAAAGATCTTCCTCATATTACCTTTGCTTCTGTAATCCTATTGTCATATCAACACGTGGTCCCGGATATTTTCCACCAAGCAAGAACTTCCAACTCCTCCCGGATTAGACCCAAAGGCTGCCTCTTTGGGCCCAATCATTGCCATGTATTTGTGGGAGAACTTCTCCCACATTTGAACAATGATGTTTAGGTAATCCTACAATGCCTAAGTGTTCATTTCACATGACGTACATTGGGGCCCTAAGTGGCGGCCTTAGGTCTGGCGCCCAATGTGAGGCTGTACGTGTCAGCCAAGTCTTCTCATTCAACACCAATACCTGCCCTCACACATGTGCACTAATTCCCACAGGAGCTCCAAAATCCTGTGGAAAGCCTTCTCAGAAGAGTGGAGGCTGTTATAGCCGCAAAAGGGAGGCAACTCCATATTTATGGCCGTGGTTTTGGAGTAGGATGTCCAACAAGCTGATATAGATGTGATGGAGAGATGTCCAGAACGTTTGGTCATATGAAGTAGAAAGTTTCTCTTAGGAAAGTAGGGCATTCTAGGAGTTCAGATCATAGGAAGTTTTTTTTTTTTTTGTCATGTCCGTGAAGGTTCTCGGGGTATAACTGGCAAGTGTTTGGGGGGAAGAGCAGCTAGTTGAAGGTTTTTTACCTTAATGGTATAACTGATAATGGTCACAATCAGCTGGACCTGTTTTAGAATATTGAAGACCACTCATCCAAGCAGTTCCTATAATTGAAAAAGTTACCCAAATGAGCGTCAAAACATCTTTTACATTGAAAAAAAAAATCCAATTATATGTGACTAACTACTATATTTGATATTCTCGAAGTCATAGACAATATCTCTGGGATGATTTGTGATCAGGAACGTTACCTTGCCCTATCACACGAGGCACAAATGGACATCTACCGATGTAACGGCAGCTCAACGTGTGTTCGTTCTGTCTGCGCAGGTACCAGTACACCTCCCACTCTTGCAGCCACACCAGTATCAGCCATCCCTGCCACATTGGGAGTTAACGGCTATAGCGCAGTGCCCACGCAGAGCAGCGTTCAGCCCAGCTCGGAGGCTATCTACACCAATGGCCTTCACCCGTACCCAGGTAATACTGGTATGTATGATATTCCCCAAAGTTAGTCTACCTGCTATGCCTTGGCAAAAAGTCTTCATGGAATGCTCTATTGTCTTATTCCTGCAGCCCAGAGTCCAGTGACCCAACTGGACCCTCTACAGCAAGCCTACGCCGGCATGCAGCACTATACAGGTAAACTGGTGTTGGGTGAAAGGGAATATTGTGGTAGCCGGACTACATCTTTCTTTGAGGTGGGGGGGGGGTGCTTGTGATGCCTGAGCTTATTTTTAGTTGGCAGCAAATAGGGTTGAAAATAATAAAGCGAGGGAATGCACCTAACTAAGGTTTTTTTTTCAGCAGGAACGTGGGGGGAATGCAGTTCTGGCACCGAATGTATGCCATGGCAGGGGCTGCTGGGGTGTGCTGGAGGGTGCTGGAGGGTCTGTTGATACTAGCTGCTAGGGGCTCTATTGTTGCCGGAGAGTCTTATGTTGCTGGGGGGGGGGGGTCAGTTGTTGAGGGGGTATCTACTGTTGGGGAAGGGGTCTACTGTCTATTGTTTAGGGTGGAGATCTATTGTTGCCAGGGGTCTTATGTTGCTGGGGGGGGTCAGTTGTTGAAGGGGAATCTACTGTTGGGGAAGGGGTCTACTGATGTTGGCTGCTGGGAGATCTATTGTTTCTAGGTGGTCTATTGTTGATGGTGGGAGTCTACTGTTGCTGGGGGGTCAGTTGTTGAGGAGGATCTAATGTTGAAGAAGGGGGGTCTACTGATGTTGGCTGCAGGATATCTATTGTTTCAGGGGAGGGGTCTATTGATGCTGGGGTGGATCTATTGTTGCTGGGGGGGTATTGTTGCTTGGGGTGGATCTATTTTTGTTGGCTGCAGGGGATCTATTTTACTGCTTTTCTTGTTATCATTAACACATCCCATACATTTTACTTAGCACTACAAAATTATACTTTGTTCTGTATTCTCTTAATGGGGCAGTACTGGGAGGTGGGTAGGTGGTGGAACGAAGGGATGGTGCTCAGAAGTGGGTAGGAGGTGGAGCAAAGGGGTGACTTGGAAGGGGGGAGTACTTGCACCTATTCTCTGAGATAAAAAAGCCCGGCACCAACCATATATGCCTAGCACTGTACCATAAGCCTAACCCTAACAGCTGCACATGTCCCATGATAGCAGTATCCCAGCATGCACCATCAGGCAGATGAATGACCAAAGAACAGGCCAGGGAACTTTCCAAATTGTGGAGCCCAGTATATTTTCTCATTTTTGCGTTTCTTTTGCAGCTGCCTATCCCGCAGCATATGGCCTGGTGAGCCCAGCGTTTACGCAGCCTCCGCCATTATTACAGCAGCAACCCCCACAGCAACAGCAACAAAGAGAGGGTGAGTATGCTGTATACCTTCCAGCAAATCCCTCTTCAGGACGTCTAATGAAGATAGACCCAAATTTTGATACCCGTCTGCCTTTCTTTACCTCAGGTCCGGAGGGCTGCAACATCTTTATCTACCACCTGCCCCAAGAGTTCACGGATTCGGAGATCCTTCAGATGTTCCTCCCATTCGGTAACGTCATCTCCGCCAAAGTGTTTGTAGACAGAGCCACCAATCAGAGCAAGTGCTTCGGTAAATGCGCCTTCACTTGTTGGGAAACGCCGGCCGGCTTATTGATTAATTAATTGCCAAATTAGTTGGAAACCTCTTCTGATGTTATTCTCTTTGTCTCACTGTCATCCCCCCACAGGCTTTGTAAGTTTTGACAATCCCGGCAGTGCCCAAGCTGCCATTCAGGCCATGAACGGTTTCCAGATTGGCATGAAGAGACTCAAAGTACAACTAAAGAGACCAAAAGATGCCAACCGGCCATATTGAGGAGTACAGGTGGGTACTGTAAGGAGAGAGCCAACAAAAGCTCTTGAGAACCTCCCCAAAGACTGTAGGTCAAACCCAGCAGGAGCTCTAGGTTAATATTAAGGTGTAGAACTGTTAAACTTTAAGAAACTCAAAGGCCAGTTTGTCCAGGGTCAACATTTACCTCTGATCAGGGGAAAACTAGGAGGAGAAGGAAATTGAGAAGTAACTTTTGGGCCTTGTATGTAGCTCCACCATAAATCGGCTGGGTGTAGGCTTGTGGTAAGGGCCTGTTGAGTGTTATCTGGTCCTGTATTGTGAGTCTGGTCCTCGTCCCTACTTCTGTCTCCTTTCCTGTTTGGAGTAGTTTGTCTTTCCATGGTTTGATTTTCCGTTCATTATCGTTTTTAATTGCTGTTTCCAAGTTATACGCAGCCCAGAGAGGAAAAAAAAAAGGGAAGATCCAATCCCAGTGGACCTTTGACATGGTGATCGAATGAGGTCATCACTGGGCGAGGAGCCTTCCAAGTATAATCTACTGATTACAACAAGGTTCATAAGCCAATGGCATTTATAATGAACTTCCTAAAGCTCAGGAAATAAGGGGGGGGGGGGGTGGTGGTCCCCAGAGGAACATGGTTCTAGAATCTCAATGGAATCTAATGATCTCATTAAGGTTTTGAACCTTGATCTCTGCATAGGTACCACATTAAAGAATGGTAGACTGAAAAATGTGATATGGGATCCTAGAACATGTGATCTAGAAATACAAAACGAGAAGCTTGTAGTGCCTGCTGAAGCTAGAGGCTTCAGGATCTCCCTGCCACTGCTCTGGCCATGCCCCCTTAATGCATTTCGTCCCAACCACCGGGGCTTGGTCTTCTCTGTGACCAAGCTGCAGTGGGTGGGGTAAAACGCATCGAGGGGGCATGGCCAGAGCAGTAGCGCTGGCTGAGGCCATATACCATGAGACCATTAAGGTCTCATCCTTGGCTAGAAACGCAAACGTTTGGAGTTTGAGGTCTGCAGGAACGTTATTTTAAAAGAAAACAATTTAAAAACTGATATTTTTTTCGAAGCTAAGAGCTACTCTGATCCCAAGATCAAAACACCCACCAATTTATTGGGTTGCTTCAGTACTTTTCTTTTTTTTTCTTTCCTGGTAACATATTACATTACAAATCGCGTACATCACCAAAATAAAAATAATGTAATATGTTTAAAACTTTTAATTTTAAACTTTAGGTCAGATAGAATTTTTTTTTTTTAATACAGAAGAATTTTTGCTAGTGATTAATTAAGTTAATTTATGTGTGTCCAGATAACCATGAATAAAAATGAAAATAAACTGCTAAAAACAAACAGCAGGAAATAAAAGAATAAAAAAAATAAAGAAAAAGAAAATAATATTTATATTAACCACATGACCAAAACAAAACAGCTTCTCTTTTTCTGCCGCTTGAAACCCGCCCACCTTTGTGCCAGGGTCCAATCAAATCATGAGATGACTCTGTCGCTCTGACGTATACCTAGCGTCCATTGGCTGCCCTGGGACTCGTAGCACCGCCCCTTGTAAGTTGCATCCACTGGAATGACCGTGTTGTATTTTAAGACCCTAACTACCTCACCCTCCTCCCCTACTCTTCCTCCTCCAAAAGCCCCCGCCCCTGAGGAGTGGCTTCAAGGGAGGTCTCGGTGGTGTTTTAGGATGCATGGAGTGCTGTGAAGTTTTTGAAGTTTATGTGCCGTGCAACACTGACTTGTTTTACTAGGCTGTACAGGGCACTGTAAGACCCGGCCGGTGACTTCCTTTTAAAAATGCATCCTCAGTATGTTTCCAAGGCACTTTTTTTTTTTTTCTTCTAGCGAACGTGGCCATTGGCTATTTAAAAACCTAAAACATGATAGTAGTGAACTTGTAGAATTAAGGATAATGGATCTAACCATTGTTCGAACAATTTCTTTTAGAAAAACTCTCGTTTTCATTTTTGAGAGTTCTCGGTCCCTCCTGAAAGCTTGAGATGGGCATCGTTGGACAATATGCCACCTACAGTGGTCAAAACACCCAACTAAAAAAAAAAAAAATTTAGAGCGAATGGCAAAGTAGTAAAAACAATTAGCACAATTCTGTTGAAACAAACTTTGAGCTATGAATTTTACAAGGTGAGCTACACATTCGACAAAATGAATGCGTTCCTAAAGATGAAAGCTTGTGGAACAAAGACCTTCTGATGTCAACCAAAATTTGTTGTCTTAGCCATTTTCTGTGGATGCATTTGCTAAAAAGAGGCACCTAAACTTTTGAAAAATATTTAAAAAAAAAATTGTTGGAACTTGTCTCATATTAATCAGCCTACTGAACCCCACCCTCCCACCCCCTCCCCCTTTCCTCATGATCTGTAACTGTTTGGACCCCTCGCTGTGCTGATGCAACTGACAATGCTAGCTGTGGACTGTGCTTTTGCTGTTTCCCGGAATTCTCTATTTTGTCTCTGCCTTTTTTCACCCTTATAGTAGGGGGCGCAATTCTTGTAGAGGGCTATACTCTTTTTTTTTTTTTGCATGTGCCTTAAGTTTATGTCTTGTCCTGGTCTATAATCTACTTCTTTCCCAGCAGAACATTTTGGGCCCACCTTCTCATTTTATCAATAGGTCAGTTTGGATTAATTAGTTCAGAATGATATTTAAATGGATGGACAATAAAAGTTATGACGCTGTTTTTGGATAATGCCCATTGGGTTTAGAAGTGAGCATGTGTTGTAGGTTTACTAGCTCTTTATATTCATTGATTTATTAGAAAACTTGGTGGTAGAGTTAGCCAATAAACAAGTAATGAATACACACAGTTGACCAAAATACATAAAATATACAAGGGGATTTGCAAATTTTAGATTTTGTAAGGTAAAGAGCCTTGGTGTGGGCTCAGCATTACCTTCTGTCCATGTATAGTCTCCATTTTTGTGTCTAGTTCACCATTCCCATCCGCTATTCCTTTGCATGTGCCATTGAGAAGTCTATTTCTGTTGTCCTTTCCACCCCTTGAATCGCTATTGTCCTTTCTGCTCCCCCTCTTGGGCTTTTCTGCTCCCCTACTAGAGTGCCTGAACTCTTGGCTGTGGTCTGGGATTTGGATGCAACCAAAAGTCTGTCTTGGTGATTGGCTTGGCCCCATTTGTGGCCTTGTTCGTATTTTTGCTGTTCTGTGTCTTTCATGGGGTGATATGGGAATGTGGGATGATCTGGGAAGTATTGTATTTAAGAAACCCCTTGGATTCAATAAAAAAGACTCTCCTAGAATATTTTTATAGTCTTGAATTGCCAGAACACCTTGAGAATAACACAGCAGAAGATGGTTTGTCGCTTTGTCCTAACCTACTGTGGTTTCCAAATTTAACAAGGTCTTTGTGAAACTTATTATTATTATTATTATATGAGATTTATATAGCGCCAACAGTTTACTCAGCGCTTTACAATGTATAAGGGGGACAACACAATTACAGTACAGTTCAATACAAAAGGTACAGGAGGGCCCTGCTCGTAGAGCTTACATTCTAAAGGGAGGGGGTGGTGGTACAAAAGGTAATAGCTGCAAAGAATGATTTGATGGGGGTGGCTCAGGGACAGTTATGTGGGTGTGGGATAGGCTTCCCTGAATAAATGAGTTTTCAAGGATCTCCTAAAGGTGGACAGGGTAGGGGCTGATCGGACATACTGGGGCAGGGAATTCCAGAGGATGGGAGAGACTCTGGAGAAGTCCTGAAGGCGAGCATGGGAGGAGGTAACAAGGGAGCTAGAGAGCAGGAGGTCCTGGGAGGAGCGGAGAGGGCGATTTGGGCGATATCTGCAGATGAGGTTGGTGATGTAGATGGGGGCGATGTTGTGAATGGCCTTGTATGTTATGGTTAGCATTTTGAATTTTACACGGTGGGGTAGGGGAAGCCAGTGAAGGGATTGGCAGAGAGGAGCAGCAGTCACGGATCGATTAGTGAGGTGTATTAGTCTAGCAGCAGCATTCATAATAGACTGAAGGGGGGATAGCCTGCTTAAGGGTAGGCCATTAGTGTCATTAGTCAGGAAGGGTCGAATTTTGGAGATGTTGCGGAGGTTAAGGCGGCAGGATTTAGCCAGTGATTGGATATGGAGGCTGAAGGAGAGGTCAGAGTCAAGGATTACACCCAGGACTCTGGCATGTGTGGAGGGACCGATGGTTGTGTTGTTGATATTAATAGTGAAGTTACAGGGGAGGGACCGTGAAGGAGGAAATATAACAAGCTCAGTTTTAAAAAGATTAAGTTTGAGGAAGTGGTGTGACATCCATACGGATATGTCATTCAGCAAGTTTGAGATCCGTGAGGAGATAGTGGGGGTGAGTTGGGGAGTGGAGAGATAGATCTGTGTGTCATCGGCATAGAGGTGGTATTGGAAGCCATGGGAGGTGATCAACTGGCCCAGGGAAGAGGTATAGAGTGAGAAAAGGAGAGGCCCAAGGACAGAGCCTTGGGGTACCCCAACAGAAAGAGGAAGGGGAGCGGAGGAGATGGAGTTGTAAGTGACGCTGAAAGTGCGCTGAGATAGGTAGGAGGAGAACCAGGATAATGCAGAATCACGGAGGCCAAGGGAGTGTAATTTGCTGAGGAGCAGCAGGTGGTCAACTGTGTCAAAGGCAGCAGAGAGGTCTAAAAGAAACTTGATAAATATCGTGCCAGACCAACAAGTGTCTTCAAGTGTGTTGACATCCATCCAAGATGGTGGTTTGCCCTTGGCGCTGTCAGTTTTTACAACCAATGTTTCCAAAGTTCAATGATTCTAAAAGCAGTTAGGTGCAAATTTCTCAAGTTTCATCTAGAAGTTCTGAAATTTTATTGAATCCCAGGTTAGGTTGGAGGGCTGAGGGGGGGAAGTCTATAAAAAGCTTTGCTTTGGATGGAGGTTCTTGGTTTATTACAGGAATATGTTAAGCCTTTTGGACCACCAGGATGCCACTTCTAGACATGAGGAATGGCAGTCAAGCCCCTTCTGTCCAGGGTGGCTGCTCCAGGAGTATCTTCTGTGAATGGATGTGTGTCTGTTCTGTGACTTTATCTCCTCGTCCACTGGTCTTTTTTGAATCCTGTGTGAGATGACCATGAAAATCATGGAGACCCATCTAAGTGCTCAAGTTTCGTTGAACATGTAATTTGGTCTATTTAAAAACAGAATGGTGCACCCAAAACATTTATAGGGCAGGATATTTCAGTGGTGATAGTCCATATCGCCTAAGAACCGAGCGAAGGAACAGCCTTATTCATGGTGATGGCACGGTCTGTTTTAGATATATCATGGTTTCTTCTAACATCGGCCAAGGATGACAACAATTGGACTCTAAGAAAAAACAGAAAATTGAGTACAATTTTCAAGAGATCCTCTTGTCCTGAAGAGGAGGGCTAGACCTTTGTAATCTATCACTGGTGACTACAGTACTCAACTTTTTGGTTTGCTTTGGGGCCTACAGTTCATTGTTTGCCAAATTTTGAGAAAACTGACAATTTTTGAGGAATTCCTCTACTCTGCTAAGGAGTTACCACGTCCCACTGGAATGATTTTCCTTCCAAACTGTATTTATAAAGCAATAGCATGGTATGGTTTGGAGATATCATGATCTCTTCTGACATCGGCCAAGGATGATCACAATTGGACTCCAAGCAAAAGCAGAAAATTGAGCACAATTTTCGAGAGATCCTCTTGTCCTGAAGAGGAAAGCAAGACCTTAGTAACATATCACTGGTGACTACAGTACTTACATTTTTGGTTTGCTTTGGTGCATATTGTCCATTGTTTGCCAAATTTTTAGAGAACTGACAATTTTTGAGGAATTCCTCTACTCTGCTAAGGAGTTTCTACGTACCACTGGAATGATTTTCCTTCCAAACTGTTTTTCTGAAGTGATGACACATTATAGTTTGGAGATATCATCGTTTCTTCTGACATTGGCCAAGGATGACCACAATTGGACTCCAAGCAAAAGCAGAAAATTGAGTACATCTTTTTGAAAATTTTCGAGAGATCTTCTTGCCCTGAAGAGGAGGGCTAGACCTTTGTAACATATAACTGGTGACTGCTTTACTCAACTTTTTGGTTTGCTTTGAGACCTATTGTTTATTGTTTGCCACATTTTAGAGGACTGACAATTTTTGAGGAATTCCTCAACTCTGCTTAAGAGTTTCTATGTACCACTGGAATGATTATTCTTCCAAACTGTGTTTCTGAAGTGATGGCACGGTATGGTTTGGAGAGATCATAGTTTCTTCTGACTTCGCCCAAGGATGATCAAAACTGGACTCCAAGTGAAATTAGAAAATTGAGTACAATTTTCATGATATCCTCCTGTCCTGAAAAGGAGGCCTAGACCTTTGTAATATATCACTGGCAACTACAGTACTCAACTTTTTGGTTTGCTTTGGGGCCTATTCATTGTTTGAAAAATTTTTAGAGGACTGACAATTTTTGATGAAATCCTCTACTCTAAGGAAATTCTACATATCACTTTGATGATCTTCCTTCCATACTATATTTCTGAAAATTCCAAAAATTCTTTAGCGAATTCCAATGCTAATGCTCAACTTTTTTATATTTTCTTACTACAAAAATCTTAGACAATTAGTTCCCCCTTAGATCTTAGTAGAGGTGCACCTGAAGCAATAAATGTAATCATTTAATTAAATTTTTTTTTTTTTTTCGCGGAGAGCTCAAATTAAGCCAGAATCTCCACAGAATTCAAACCCAGAAAGAGGAGATAGTAGAAGGCATGTCCAAATGGTGATTTATGCTGCAAGCTTTTAATTAATGATTTACCCTTAATAATTTTTTTTTTTTCTTCTTTCAGCAGGTGTACGTGATCTGGGGGTCCTGCCCCTCCCCACTCCCTTTTTCTTTCCACACCTCGCAAAGGACTCCCAAAAAAAAATTCCTTTTACTGCTGCTGGACCAAGACAGACGTTTTTCAGGGGAATTTAAAAAAAATAAAAAATCTTAAAACTGTTAAATCCAGTCAGATCGCCCAAGCTTTAACCAGCAAGGACCTCTGAACTCAAACCCACCGTTTTCTCCCTTCCCCCCACTTCCCCTTTGGAGAGGCGGCAACATGGAACATTCCTGGATCTGCACATACACGCGTGTTACCGAAGCGGGCAGGGTACGTTTCCGCTTCCAAGCTCCGCAAGCTGGGCGCTGGATTTATTTTTTAAACGTTGTGCAAAAATTGGAAAAAATGGAAAAAAAAAAAACTGAAAAAAAATGACCGAATTAAGGAAATAAATAAATAAATAAAGCGGCAGAAGTCTCTGCTGCGGACTGATAATATGAGTAGTTGAACGGCACAGGATCCATTTTTAGGAATAAGGTTCCTTTTTTTCTTTATTTTTTTTCCTCAGCGATTCTTGTAAAAAAACAAAAACAAAAAAAACCACAAAAAAAAAAAGAGAGAGAGAGAAAAATTCAATTCCCATTCCTCCCGGACATCCGCAGATTTCTAAGAACGCGTATATGCAGGTAGAGCGAATATTGTACGAGAAGAGGAAAAAAAAACAAAAAAAAAAACGGCTCTGATAAACTGGTTGTCAAGGAGAGCGCGGAGGCGGTTCCCCCCCCCCTTTCTTCGCCCGTCTCGTACGTCAGGGCTGCTGTGTAAATAGTAATTGGACGGAGGTTGCGGGATTCAGTGCAATATCTCCTTATCGTTCACATCTCACGTTCTGGCTGGTGTCGTTTTTCTCGCGGCCCCCCCATCCCGGATACCAATTCCCCCCCCTTGCATGAAGAACATCACCAGCAACCAACAGCGGAAATTTGGCTTGGTGGGTGGGGCAAGTTAAAGCATGACCCCCAACTTCGTTTTAAAGGGTCTACTCACTTGGATGGACAACGGTGGCATGAATTTCTTACTGGTTTCTTATATCTCTCGGGAGGCTCCAATGGTAAGATTCCTCCCCCCCAAGTATAGGAAGATTTTCTGCAGTAGGGTGTCCCTGCCCCTCCCACAATGTTGAGATTTCCGTTCAGTGGGGTATCTTTGCCCCTCCCACAAAGGTCAGATCCCTGCAGTAGTTTGTGTCTCTGCCCCTCCCACAATAGAAAGATTTTCCTGCAGTAGGGTGTCCCTGCCCTTCCCACAATGGGGAGACTTCCCTTTCATTAGAGTGATCTGCCCCTCCCACAGTAGGGATATTTTCCCCAGTAGTTGGTGTCTCTGCCCCTCCCACAATGGGGATATTTTCCCCAGTAGTTGGTGTCTCTGCCCCTCCCACAATGTTGAGATTTCCTGCAGTAGCTTGTGTCTCGGCGCCTCTCACAATAGTGAGATTTTCCCCTAGTAGTTTCCGTCTCTGCCCCTCCCACAATGGTGAGATTTTCTGCAGTAGTTTCTGTCTCTGCCCCTCCCACAATGGTGAGATTTTCTGCAGTAGTTTGTGTCTCTGCCCCTCCCACAATGGTGAGATTTCCATAGGTAGTGTGTCTGCCCCTCCCACAATGGAGAATTTTTTTCTTCAGTAGTTTGTATCTTTGCCCCTCCCACAATGGTGAGATTTTCATAGGTAGTGTCCCTGCCCCTCCCTCCTTGGACTACCAAGCTGCTTCTTCTATAGTATAAGGAACCCATCAAAGAAGGGTGATGCCATCATTGGTGTTGAGAATTCTGGGGAGGGGGGGTATTTTGCTCCCAGAGATATAAGGAGCCAGCACGTCATTCAGTTTGGCAGCCGCCATGCCGCGTTGAAGTACCAGTTTAATGTGGACTTTCCCTTCAAGTGTGGTATTGTGGAGCAGCATCAACATGTTACATTGGCACCACCTGCTGGCCGAAAGAGGGAGATACCCATAACGGTGGTGACAACCTGGAACGGCAGTTATAGAAAAGTCATCCCATCCACCGGCCAGTGGGGGAGGGGGGGTTCCTCAGCCAATCGCCGTCTCAATAAGCCTAACGGACCTACCGGTGAGCCAGATCTACGACTGTATTCTGCTTTAACCCTGTCAAAAAGCCCCCCCCACCCCCCTTTTTCCTCCAAAACGCCATGGGACCGCACTCCTCTCGTGTAACCGTAGGACATAGGATCGATTTTTTTTTTTTTTTTTTTTTTTTTTTGGTTTCTAGCAGGGAGAGTTAAAAACAAAAAAGTTTAAAAATATATAAATATATATTTATGTCTTTAAATAATTTTGTTGCAATGGATGGTGGGACATGGCTGGGGTGAGCCGACAAAAAAAAAAAACACACTGCATATCAGAGGTCAGAGGTCGCGGCTGGCCAATCAACGGCTCACTTTTTTTTTTTTTTTTTTTGCTCAGAAAGATGGAATATGTTTACAGTATCTATAAAAAAAAATTAAAAAATAAAAAAAAAAACTCCCCGGAACTGTACAGAACTTGTGCGTCTCCGACATTTTATCGTCAGACTCTAGGAAATGTTTTTTTTTTTTCTGTGGGAGCGGGTTAAAGGGTATTTTAATATAAATGGGGGAGGGAGGCGGAAAGTGGGGTATAAACAGACTAATTCCTGGTGATTATATAAGGCATAACTTATTTCTTATTTATTGTTTATTTTGAATTATTTAATTTTTTTTTTCTGTTTAAATGAAATAAATTTGATGACTAGTGAGTGTTTCTTGTGTCTATTGTCACCTTTTAATTGCAATTAAAAAAAAAAAATACATTGCAATTAACCAACTTAAAATTTTTTAATTGAAATCAAATTTTATTTTAAAGCGAATTGCAACTAAACAATTCATTTTTTTTTTTTTGCAAAGTTTTTGGGTTCGTTGTACTTCTGGTAATATCAGTGCAATTGACCAATTTTATTTTTAACATACTTTTAAAATAACCAATTTTATATTTTTTTATTTTTGGATTATGTGCACTTCTGTTAATACCAGTGAGATTGACCAATTTTGTTTCTAAAACACATTGCAATCAACAAACTCTTTTTTGTTTTATGTTTTGTTTTTTTTTTAACTTCTGTTAATATCAGTGCAATTGACCACTTAAAAAAAATACATTGCAATTAACCAACTACATTTTTTTTAATACTTTTACATTTTTTTGGACTTGTACTTCTATTAATATAATTGAAATCAAACAATTTGCAAATTGCAATTAACCAATTCTTTTTTTTTTTGAAAATTATTTGGATTCTTTGCACTTGTCTTAATATCAATGCAATTAACCATTTTTTTAAAAATACATTGCAATTAACCAACGAAATATTTTAATACTTTGTAATTGTTTTGGACGTGTACTTCTATTAATATAATTGAAATCAACCAATTTGAAAATTGCAATTAACCAATTCATTTTTTTTTTGCAAAGTATTTGGATTCTTTGTACTTTTATTTTACTTTTAAGTTACTTTTTTTTGTACTGTTAATATCAGTGATATTAAGCATTTTTTTTTTAAATATCTTCCAATTAACCAACTCAATTTTTCTTTTTAATTTTTAGACGTGTACTTTTATTAATATAATTTCTATTTAACCAATTTTTATTTTAAAACATATTGAAACTAACCAATTATTATTATTATTATTATTATTATTATTATTATTATCTTTGTACTGCTGTTACTATCAGTGCAAATAACCAATTTAGTTTTTTAAACACGTTGCAATCACTCCTTTTCTTTTGCTTCACTTCTATTAATAGTATTGAAATCAACCAAAATTTTTAATTAAAGCAAATTGCAATTATCCAAGTCATTTTTTCAAAGTTTTTGGATTCTTTGTACTTCTGTTAATATCATTGCTATTAACCATTTTTTTAAAAATACATTGTAATTAACCAACTCAATTTTTCTTTTTAATACTTGTGCTTTTATTAATATCATTTCAATTAACCAAATTTTATTTGAAAGACATATTGAAACTAACCAATTATTAATATTTTTGAATTCCTTGTACTGCTGCTAATATCAGTGCAAATAACCAAATGTTCGGCTCCCTCTCTGATTGGGACAAAGAGGTCCCTCAGCTGATGATAATCTATTGGTTGTGTACCGAAGAACGTCTGGAACTTAGATGTTCTTTTGAAACATTCGTTGGTTAAGTGCAGCGGTCTCCAAACTGTGGCCCGGGGGGGTACTACTCCATCCACTGACACCAACATCGGGGCATTATTCCTCTCACTGACACCATCATGAGGTCATCAATAACGGGGCATAATTCTTTTTAAATTGATACCAACGATGGGCCACCATTCCCCCCACTGACACCAACAAAAGGGCACAATTCCTCCCACTGACACAGATGATGGGGCTGAATTTCTCCCACTGAGACTAACAATGGTGCAGAATGTATCATAGTGACGCCAATGATGGGGCAGAATTTCTTCCATTGACACCAACGTTGGGGCACTATTCCTTCCACTGACACCAACTATGGGGCATAATTCCCATCACTGACACCAGCGATAGGGCATTATTCCTCCCACTGACACTATCAAAAGAGCAAAATTCCTCCCACTGACGCCAACTATGGGTCACTATTCCTTACATTGTCAACAACGATGTCAGGGCTTGAGCATTGAGCATTGGATGTTATTAGAACCACGATGGAATGCACTATAGCGGGGGGGTCTCTCAACCAGAGTTCGACTTTGGGTTGCTCCAGAGGTTACAAGGGGTTCCTTGAGAAGTGAGCAACATCTGCCTCTCAGATAAGTCACCATTGATCTTTTTAGCTATCTGTAAGTAATTCTTCCCAATGACCACAAGTGTACGGAACATTCTTCCCCCTGACCATCACATTAATGTGTCATGGGTTGTAGATTTAGTAATTTTAGCAGGGGTTCCATGAGACTGAAAAGCTTTTTCAAGGGTTCCTCTGTGGTGAAAAGGTTGAGAAAGGCTCCACTAGAGGATCCTAGGCTTGATAAAGACCAGCGTCTCCTAAGGGCACTAAGAATGGCTGGCTGAGTCCATCATGAGTCATCCATTGCTCAATCCCTATCAAAGAGTGAGGCTTTTTCCATTGAAACATGTTGGGTGTATTTGATATTCTTAACCAATAAACATTTCAAAAAGACCTTTTAAGTGATATGAACATTTGTACTAAGTGCCCCTCCAGAATACATTCAAGAGAACGGCAAAGGCCCAGGACACCAGGGGTGACATGACCTGTCCAGGAGAGCTCACTCAGGGATTTAAGCTCTTAGGTCCATCACACCGGTAATCCCACAGACCAGCTTATCTTTTGAACCATCTCCTCCTCTTGCAGAACAAGGTGTTCATCCACCTTTTTCCTGAGGGGAGATTTACTGATTAAATGAAAAGCCACCACAATCATTCTAACTTAAGACTCTACAATTCACAGGAAGTAAAGATGACCTCTGAGCCATTACGTTTCTTGACTACATAAACTTCACAAATTAAAAAAAAGAGAAAGTGAGCTAAAGCCTGACAATAGGCTGATATATCAGATGGATAGATTAATTATTTGTACATCTGGATGTGGAGTGGCCTCAGAGGAAGAGTTGGCATGGTGGTCTCCTCCAAGAGGCAGAGTCAAAAGAGTTGGCATGGCAGTCTCCTCCATGAGGCAGAGGCAGAAGAGATTGCATGGTGGTCTCCTCCATGAGGCAGAGTCAGAAGAGTTGGCATGGTGGTCTCCTCCATAAAGTAGAGTCAGAAGAGTTGGCATGGTGGTCTTCTCCAAGGAGGCAGTCAAAAGAGTTGGAATGGTGATCTCCTCCATGAGACAGAGGCAGAAGAGATTGCATGGTGGTCTCCTCCATGAGGCAGAGTCAGAAGAATTGGCATGGTGGTCTCCTCCATAAAGCAAAGTCACAAGAGTTAGCATGGTGGTCTTCTCCATGGAGGCAGAGTCAGAAGAGTTGGTATGGTGGTCTCCTCCATGAGGCAGAAACAGATAAGGTGTACAAAACTAAACCAAAACCAGGCACTTGGGAAGTGACTGGACTACTAATTGGTGACTGGTATTGAACCACTGCTCCATTGTTACCTTTATTGCCCAGTAAAGCCTCTTCCGTGCCCCTGTCTGATTTAGTCTCTCTTTGCCTGACTTCATGGCTAAGCTCTGCCAAGTGCAACAAGAGAGTTCGGTGGCCAGTAACCCACAAAATCATAAACGTCACAGAATAGAACTCATCAAAGAGGTCACCTGACCACTAAGCCATCTCGGGAGACCAACAGGAGAGCGGTAGTTGGGGGAATTGTTTTTGAAGGTGCAAGTTCCACAGCGTACATACGTTTCCATCCAATACCACTTTTTGTGCAGGACATGCCCCAGGTGCAATGTCATACATTGACATTGGTGACCCATACCTTAATACACACTCTCCTGTATTCTAGAACCCAACAGACTTAACGACCCAGAACATCAGCTGATAAAGACGGTTATTCTTTTTTTCTTTCTTAAAGACCTCTTTGATTTTAGGTACTCTAATGCCCCGTACACGCGGTCGGATTTTCCGACGGAAAATGTGTGAAAGGACCTTGTTGTTGGAAATTCCGATCGTGTGTGGACTCCATCACACATTTTCCATCGGAATTTCCGACACACAAAGTTTGAGAGCAGGCTTTAAAATTTTCCGACAACAAAATCCGTTGTCGGAAATTCCGATTTTGTGTACACAAATCCGACACACAAAGTGCCACGCATGCTCAGAATAAATTAAGAGATGAAAACTATTGGCTACTGCCCCGTTTATAGTCCCGACGCACGTGTTTTACGTCACCGCGTTCAGAACGATCGGATTTTCCGACAACTTTGTGTGACCAAATTGTTGAATAGAAAGATCTGGATGCCGCACACCGGAGCTATGAGTAAGCACTCAGTTCTGAGTGTGAAACTTGTCAGCTGATCCTGTACATCCTGCATGATTGTCTTGTACTTCTGATGGTCCCATTTTTATAATAAAGACAAGTTTTTTACTTCATCCGGTGTGCGGCATCCAGATCTTTCTATTCAACAATTTGCCCTACTGAGCATTCAGCCAGCACCTGGGACTCTTCAACTCTGAAGGCTTCACATCAATCTCACACCTGGGTTCAGATCTACCTGAGCAGTGAAACACTTTCTTTGCTTCAACTTTGTGTGACCGTGTGTATGCAAGACAAGTTTGAGCCAACATCCGTCAGAAAAAATCCATGGATTTTGTTGTCGGAATGTCCGATCAATGTCCGACCGTGTGTACAGGGTATTAGTGTGGTGAGGTGAGCATGGGCTGCAGTGGTGACTACATTTCATATGTTCCCCCAGGACAAGTAGGAAGCTACTGACTTTGCGAGTAACAGTCATAACTAGTATGTGCATAGCGGGTGTTCCAGCTGTTCACCAGATGCCTGCTCATTCCAGATCCTAATCAACTAAGGATCAAAGGATATCCTGACTTAGCGAGTAACTCACTCGTAACTATTATGTCCATAGCGGGTTTTCCATCTCTTCACTGGATGCCTGCTCATTTCAGATCATCATCAATTAAGCTTCAAAGGATATCCTGACTTAGCAAGTAACTCACTCGTAACTAGCATGTGCATAGTGGGTGTTCCAGCTCTTCACTGGATGCATGCTCACTCCAGATCTTCATCGACTAAGCTTTAAAGTATAAAGATGATAGCTGAGAACTTGCACATTGAAAAACAAGTAAGGAATGGCTGTGGTGCATATTTCTGTCCCGATAATGTCCTTGTAGTGAAAAATAAAACTGAGCAGGGTCATTCCATTAAGGAATGGGCGAGGAGAACTCTAATCCCTGTGCAGTACTCCCTTAATAGATGTTTAACGTTCCACGTGTGGACTACAGCAGTGGTTCTCAACCCTGTACCCCCAACAGGTCATGTTTGCAGGTTTTCCTTTAAATCAGAGTCAATGGCTTGGTATTTCGGACAGCTATGTTATCTAAGAGAAATTCCCAAAACATGGCCTGTTGGGAGTACTTGAGGACAGGGTTGAGAACCACTGGCCTACAGTATAAAATGGTCCAACTATACCAGGTTAAATGCTTTGGCAGAGGATTTATAAGCTGTGTCAGACAACTTCCTAAATTGGTGAGCAGTCTTGGCTTGGCTCACCATACTGCCAATGGAGGATGTAGAGGCCAAAGCGTTGGTGTTTCTCTAGTTAAAGGTAGGCACTGAATGCAGGTTGGAAATTTGGACCGCTTATATTACTTCCAGGGGGCAGCTAGATGGCAAAATTCCAAACAATTTTTCAAACTAGAGCAGGGGTCTCCAAACTTTCTAAATAAGGGGTCAGTTAACTATCTTTCAGACTTTAGGGAGGCCAGACTGTGGCCATTGGGAGTAGAAAATTCTCCAAAATCAGTGGGGAAAAACAATGCCCCATCTTTGGTGTCAGTGGAAGGAATTGTGCCCCATCGTTGGTGTCATTGGGAGGAATAGTGCCCTATCATTGGTATCGGTGGGAGGAATAATGCCCCATCATTGGAAGGAATTGTGCCCCATCCTCGGTGTCATTGGGAGGAATTGTGTCCCATTATTGGTGGCCGTGGGAGGAATAGCGCCCCATCCTTGGTGGCATTGGGAGGAATTGTGCCCCATTATTGGTGGCAGTGGGAGGAATTGTGCCCCATTATTGGTGGCAGTGGGAGGAATAGCGCCCCATCCTTGGTGTCACTGGGAGGAATATTGCCCCATCCTTAGTGTCATTGGGAGGAATTGTTCCCCATCATTTGTGTCATTGGGAGGAATAGTGCCCATCATTGGCATCAGAGGAAGGAATAGCGCCCCACCCTTGATGTCAGTGGGGGGAATTGTTTCCCATCCTTGGTATCGGGGGGGGGGGAATAGCACCCCATCCTTGGTGTCATTGTGAGGAATTGTTCCCCGTCATTGGTAGCAATTGTGCCCCATCATTGGTGTCACTGGGAGGAATTGTTCCCCATCCTTGGTGTCATTAGGAGGAATTGTCCTCCGTTATTGGTGTCAGTGGGAGGAATAGTGTCCCATCATTGGTGTCAGTGGGAGGAATAGTGCCCCATCCTTAGTGTCAGTGGGAGGATTTGTGCCCCAGCATTGGTGTGAGTGGGAGGAATAGTGCTCCATTGTTGGTGTCATTGGGAGGAATTGTGCTCCATTATTGGTGGCAGTGGGAGGAATAGCGCCCCATCCTTGGTGTCATTGGGAGGAATAGTGCCCCATCACTGGCATCAGGGGGAGGAATATTGCCCCATTCTTGGTGTCATTGGGAGGAATAGTGCCCCATCATTTGTATCGGGGAGGGGGATAGCACCCCATCCTTGGTGTCATTGTGAGGAATTGTCCCCCATCATTGGGAAGAATTGTGCCCCATTGTTGGTTTTATTGGGAGGAATTGTTCCCCATCATTGGTGTTATTGGGAGGAATTGTGCCCTATCATTAGTGTGATGGTGTCCCATCATTGGTGTCAGTGGAAGGAATAGTTCACCACAATTCGTGCATTGGAAATCAGTGGAAGGAATTGTGCCTCAGTATTGGTGTCAGTGGGAGGAATTGTGCCCCATCATTGGTATCAGTGGGAGGAATTGTGCCCATTCATTGGTGTCAGTGGATGAAATAGTGCCCCAAGTATTGGATATAAGCAAGCAAAGGGCCACAGTTTGGAGACCACTGATCTAGAGATTCCCCCCCCCCCACCAAGTAGGTTGAAGATAAGGATGAGTCGGGGGTGCTCCTTAAATCATCAGCATCTACCGTGTGCCAAGATGTCACCTGAGTACATATTTGTCATTGTCAGTCGGTGATATTTTGGTACATGACTCGGCTAAATTACACGTACATCAGACCGGTTGAGCCGGTTCCTTTTGCTGATGAAAAATGTAACAAAACATTTCCAAAAATAGTCAGAGGCAGACCTCCGGGAAAGGACGTGCAACCCGCCCTATCACCGTATCATACAAAAGTACCAACAAATCATAGAGAGAAACCGTTCAGATGTCATAAAAATAAAATATTGAAATAGTGAAAAGCGTCCTGTGCTTCTTATATATCAAAAAAATAAAAATCGGTCCATATAATATATTCGATCACATAAAGTCTTCCGTGCAAATAAAAAAATCTTAAATAGTCCACATTCAAAGTTATGAAACAAGAAGAAATCCCGTCTCCAAAGAAAGCAAATACAGTATCTCACAAAAGTAAGTACACCCCTCACATTTTTGTAAATCTTTTTTTCTATCTTTTCAACAACACTGAAGAAAGGACACTTGTCTACAATGTAAAGTAGTGAGTGTACAGCTTGTATAACAGTGTAAATTTTCTGTCCCCTCAAAATAACTCAACACACAGCCATTAATGTCTAAACCGCTGGCAACAAAAGTGAGTACACCCCTAAGTGAAAATGTCCAAATTGGGCCCAAAGTGTCAATATTTTGTGTGGCCACCATTATTTTCCAGCACTGCCTTAACCCTCTTGGGCATGGAGTGCACCAGAGCTTCACAGGTTGTCACTGGAGTCCTCTTCTACTCCTTCATACTGACATCAGGGAGCTGGTGGATGTTAGAGACCTTGCACTCCTCCACCTTCTGTTTGAGGATGCCCTACAGAGGCTCAATAGGGTTTAGGTCTGGAGACATGCTTGGCCAGTCCATCACCTTTACCCTCAGATTCTTTAGCAAGGCAGTGGTGGTCTTGGAGGTGTGTTTGGGGTGGTTATCATGTTGGAATACTGCCCTGCGGCCCAGTCTCTGAAGGGAGGGGATCATGCTCTGCTTCAGTATGTCACAGTACATGTTGGCATTCATGGTTCCCTCAATGATCTGTAGCCCCCCAGTGCCGGCAGCACTCATGCAGCCCCAGACAATGACACTCCCACCACCATGCTTGACTGTAGGCAAGACACACTTGTCTTTGTCCTCCTCACCTGGTTGCCCCCACACACGCTTGTCACCATCTGAACCAAATAAGTTTATCTTGGTCTCATCAGACCACAGGACATGGTTCAAGTAATACATGTCCTTAGTCTGCTTGTCTTCAGCAAACTGTTTGTGTTCTTTCTTGTGCATCATCTTTAGAAGAGGCTTCCTTCTGGGACGACAGCCATGCAGACCAATTTGATGCAGTGTCCAGCGTATGGTCTGAGCACTGACAGGCTGACCCTCCCCCACCCCTACAACCTCTGCAGCAATGCTGGCAGCACTCATACGTCTATTTCCCAAAGACAACCTCTGGATATGACGCTGAGCACGTGACCTCAACTTCGTTGGTGGACCATGGTAAGGCCTGTTCTGAGTGGAACCTGTCCTGTTATACCGCTGTATGGTCTTGACCACCGTGCTGCAGCTCAGTTTCAGGGTCTTGACAATCTTATAGTCTAGGCCATCTTTATGTAGAGCAACAATTCTTTGTTTTCAGATCCTCAGAAAGTTCTTTGCCATGAGGTGCCATGTTGAACTTCCAGTGACCAGTATGGGAGAGTGAGAGCAATAACACCAAATTTAACACACCTGCTCCCCATTCACACCTGAGACCTTGTAACACTAACGAGTCACATGACACCGGGGAGGGAAAATGGCTAATTGGGCCCAATTTGGACATTTTCACTTAGGGGTGTACTGACTTTTGTTGCCAGCGGTTTAGACATTAATGGCTGTGTGTTGAGTTATTTTGAGGGGACAGCAAATTTACACTGTTATACAAGCTATACACTCACTACATTACATTGTAGACAAGTGTCATTTCTTCAGTGTTGTCACATGAAAAGAGGAAGAGGAAAAGAGGAAAAGATTTACAAAAATGTGAGGGGTGTACTTACTTTTGTGAGATACTGTAGCATTCTACACCTTCAGTGCCAAAACCACCATCGAAATCCGCTAAATAACCCACCAGAGATAAATGCACATTTACATACACTCGCTGGAGACTTTATTAGGTCCACCTTGCTAGTAGCGGGTTGGACCCAGGGCCGTCTTTAAGGCAGGGCAAACAGGGCAGCTGCCACGGGCCCAATAATTTGTTGTGGGGCCCAAAGCAGCTGCCTCTTGAGCCCACTGGCCAGGGTTGCCATTGCCAACAGTAAAATCAAGAAACACATGTGTGAGAGTACCCGGGGCTGCACAACCCAAGAAAAAGGTTTAAAAAAAAATTGAAAATTTCCCCGGGGGGTTTTTTACATTAATTGAGTGGATCAAAAATTCAAGATATATTCAAATTACAATAGGTTTATTAAAATACAGACTCTGGTTCTCGTTTAACAAACAACAACATAAAACCTCACTCATGGCAAAGAGGCCCCCAGGAGAACGTATTAGCCAATTACATTTCCAACATTGAGGTCCACATGAATACCCCAATGCATTTCGACCCATTCTGGTCTTCTTCAGGGGGATTTAGATTCTAGGGAGATATATGAAAAATGTAATTCAACTTAGGACTTTAGTCAATCTACAGAGCATAATTGCATCTTTTCAAATTGTGCAGAAAAAAAGTCTCTCCATGTAAATGGAAGTATATTTACCATTAAGTAGCTGATGTGTGGATGCATCGCACAAACCAGATTGTTGTAAACATTCAAGCTCGGGGATCTCAACGACCACGCATACCCCCCCGCACCCTCTACACTCTATTCTGTTTAGACACATCAATATATGGATTCTCCCACGGTTACAGGCACTCAACATACACTTTCAAGTTTTCACAATTTTTCATCATCATGTATTGGTTTGTCATCAACACCACATTTTGTTTTTTCACACTAATTTTTTTAGCGTTTTACAACACGTTTGTACATTATTCTCACACCCCTCTCATCATCACACCTTGCACACCCAGCACATTTTCACACTCTGACTACATAGGGTACTATACCCCATTTATTGCATTCCTATTCAATTTATTTCACTCATATTAAATAAAATCAACTAAACTACGAACTATTTAACCCATGACTATACTATATAATAAAACCATTAGGTCCGATCAATATGAATCAAATATTTGTAGTAGTACGGGCCTGTCTGTAGTCGCCTAACTATACTAGATACTTCCTAATACCTAAATAATAAGGTCTTTCAATACCCAATTGCAGGTGCCTTGCCCCCCCCCCGTCCTCCCCTCTAGGTCCAAGCGTGTGGCCCCTTGCAAGCCCTATGGACTGTGGATCCACCTTGAGGGTGCGGAGGGGGGGGTATGCGTGTTCGTTGGGATCCCTGAACTTCAATGTTTACAACAATCTGGTTTGTGCGATGCATCCACACATCATCTACTTAATGGTAAATATACCTCCATTTACATGGAGAGACTTTTTTTCTGCACAATTTGAAAAGATGCAATGATGCTCTCTATATTGACTAAAGTCCTAAGTTGAATTCCATTTTTGACATATCTCCCTAGAATCTAAAATCCCCCTGAAGAAGACTAGAATGGGTCGAAATGCATTGGGGTATTCATGTGGACATCAATGTTGGAAATGTAATTGGCTAATATGTTCTCCTGGGGGCCTCTTTGCCATGAGTGAGGTTTTATGTTGTCGTTTGTTAAACGTGAACCAGAGTCTGTAATTTAATAAACCTATTGTAATTTGAATTTATCTTGAATTTTTGATACACTCTATTTTTATATTAACATATCAATGTTTGCTGCTGAACCACTTAACAACCGGCCCACAACCGAATGACGGCTGCAGGGTGGTTGCTTAACTCTGGGAGGGCGTACTATGACGTCCTCCCAGAATTCCCCTCTCGCGCGCCCCCTGGGGCGCACACCCAAACACATCTGTGACCGATTGGGTCTGGAGGACCCGGCGCATCACGGATCCCGGTAAATGGCCGCTGATCTCGGCCATTTACCATGTGATCGCTCCGTCAAATGATGGAGCGATCATCTGATGACGCCGGTTCCTCTTCTCCCCTCCTGTGTACCGATCGGTACACTGTGAGCGGAGAGGGGGATGGATGGATGGCTGCAGCGCTGTGGGCTGGATGTGTAGTGCCCACAGCGCTGCACAGTGACATTCAGCCATCCATCCATCCATGCTCAGCCATCCATAATGCCCATAATGCACTAATCTGCAATGCCCCACAATACTCTGCATTACCCCACAATACTCTGCAATACCCCCACAATGCTCTGCAATACCCCACAATACTCTGCAATACCCTGCAGTACTCTGCAATACCCCGCAATACTTTGCAATACCCCGCAGTACTCTGCAATACCCCGCAATACTCTGCAATACCCCGCAATACTCTGCAATACCCTGCAGTACTCTGCAATACCCCGCAATACTTTGCAATACCCCGCAGTACTCTGCAATACCCCGCAATACCCCGCAGTACACTGCAATACCCCGCAATACTCTGCAATACCCCGCAATACTCTGCAATACCCCGCAGTACACTGCAATACCCCGCAATACTTTGCAATACCCCGCAGTACTCTGCAATACCCCGCAATACCCCGCAGTACACTGCAATACCCCGCAATACTCTGCAATACCCCGCAATACTCTGCAATACCCCGCAGTACACTGCAATACCCCGCAATACTCTGCAATACCCTGCAATACCCTGTAATACCCCGCAATAGCCTGCAATACCCCTCAATACTCTGCAATACCCCGCAGTACTCTGCAATACCCCGCAGTACTCTCCTATATCCTGCAGTACTCTGCAATACCCCGCAGTACTCTGAAATACCCCCCAATACTCTGCAATACCCCGCAATACTCTGCGATACCCAGCCATACTCTGCAATACTCGGTGATACCCAGTCATACTCGGCGATACCCTGCAATACCCTGCTATGCTCTGCAATACCCCCCATACTCTGCACTACCCCGCCATACTCTGCAATACCCCACCATACCCTGCAATACTCAGCCATACCCAGCCATACCCTGCCATGCTGAGCCATACTCAGCCATACCCAGCCATGCTCAGCCATACTCGGCTGTACTCGGCCTCTATATGTGGCCAGGCTGTGGAAGTCTCACACATGTGGTATCGCCGTACTCAGGAGGAGTAGGAGAATCTATTTCGGGGTGTCATTTTTTGGTTTGTACATGCTATGTGTTAGAAATATTGTATAAATGGACAACTTTGTGTTTAAAAAAAAAAAAAAAATGCGTTTTAACCACTTCCCGCCCGCCGGCTGTCATACAACGTCCTTGACTTTGTGCGGGGATATCTGAATGATGGGTGCAGCTACAGGCATCATTCAGATATCAGCTTTTTCAGCCGGCGATTCCCTACACCATAAGAATGATCATAGTGGCTGTTCCACTGCTTGATCATTCTTACGGGAGGCGAGAGGGGACGCCGCCCCCTCTCGCCGCCCTCAGGTGCTTCTACCAACTCACCGCTACGATCGAAGCCAGGATTGTTTTTTTTTTTTTTCCGGCTTCCCAGCCTAGAGATGAGATGTGGGGTCTTATTAACCCCATATTTCACTGTAAAGAGGACCTGTCATGCCATATTCCTATTACAAGGAATGTTTACATTCCTTGTAATAGGAATAAAAGTGGTAAAAAAATATTTTTTTTTGGAAAAAAGCATCAAACTAAAATAAATAAAGTAAAATGAACAATAAAAAAAAAATAAAATTTTTGAAGCACCCCTGTCCCTGTGTGCTCGCATGCAGAAGCGAACGCATACGTAAGTCCCACCCACATATGAAAACGGTGTTCAAACCACACATGTGAGGTATCGCTGCGATCGGTAGAGCGAGAGCAATGATTTTGGCCCTAGACCTCCTCTGTAACTCAAAACATGTAACCAGTAAAAAATTTTAAAGCGTCGCCTATGGGGATTTTTGAGTAGCAAAGTTTGGCGCCATTCCACAAGCGCGTGCAATTTTGAAAGGTGACATGTTGGGTATCTATTTACTCTGCGTAACTTCATCTTTCACATTATGCAAAAACATTGGGCTAACTTTACTGTTTTGTTTTTTTTAAAGCACAAAACTGTTTTTTTCCAAAAAAAAACGCATTAAAAAAATTGCTGCGCAAATACCGTGCGAGATAAAAATTTGCAATGACCACCATTGTATTCTCTAGGGTCTTTGCTAAAAAAAACATATATAATGTTTTGGGGTTCTATGTAATTTTCTAGCTAATAAATGATGATTTTTACATGTAGGAGAGAAATGTCAGAACGCCTGAAGGTGCTCCCTGCATGTTGGGCCTCTGTATGTGGCCACGCTGTGTAAAAGTCTCACACATGTGGTATCGCCATACTCGGGAGTAATAGTAGAATGTGTTTTGGGGTGTAATTTGTGGTATGCATATGCTGTGTGTGAGAAATAACCTGCTAACATGACAATTTTGTGAAAAAAAAAAAAAGTTAAAAAAAAAACTTGATTTGCAAAGAATTGTGGGAAAAAATGACAACTTCAAAAAACGCACCATGCATCTTTCTAAATACCTTGGAATGTCTTCTTTCCAAAAAGGGGTCATTTGGGGGGTATTTGTACTTTTCTGGCATATTAGGGTCTCAAGAAATTAGATAGGCCATCAGTACTTCAGGTGTGACCAATTTTCAGAGATTGTCACCATAGCTTGTGGACTCTATAACTTTCACAAAGACCAAATAATATCCACCAATTTGGGTTATTTTTACCAAAGATATGTGGCAGTATATATTTTGGCCAAAATATATGAAGAAAAATTACTAATTTGCAAAATTTTATAACAGAAACGAAGAAAAATGTATTTTTTTACAGATTTTTCAGTCTTTTTTCTTTTATAGCGCAAAAAATAAAGAACCCAACGGTGATTAAATACCACCAAAAGAAAGCTCTATTTGTGTGAAAAAAGGACAAAAACTTCATATAGATACAGTGTTGCATGACTGAGTAATTGTCATTCAAAATGTGAGAGCACCAAAATCTGAAAATTGGTCTGGTTAGGAAGGGGGTTTAAGTGCCCAGCGGTCAAGTGGTTAAAAAACCCCCTGGGGAAATTTTCAATTTTTTTTTTGAGCCATTGCTCTCCACACAGCTTCACTTCCACTAGGTGGCGCTGCCGCTGCTGGGCTGGCACGTGCCACGAGAATGGTACCGTCCGCTTTCTCGACCCCCCCAGCTCCACTGTGACAGTTCAGTTGCTTTCACCTCAGAGAAAGCGCCCATGCCACCCTGAGCTCACACTGACTGGCACCTGCCTGCTGTGAAGACCCACATACAGGGCACACACCGGGGCGGGGCACCTTAACCCCTACATTGCCGGGAGGGGAGCACAGTGTTCCTCACCACTGTAACTATTGTCACTCCTGGGGCTTTCCATTCTATGTCTCTCTACTATAGGAGGGGTCCCTGGACTGGAAGTAGTAGTGTCCCTCTATGCAGGAGCCCCTGGACTGGAAGTATTAGTGTCCCTCTATGGAGGGGCCCCTGGACTGGAAGTATTAGTTCCCTCTATGGAGGGGCCCCTGGACTGGAGGTAGTAGTGTCCCTCTGTGGAGGGGTCCCTGGACTGGAGGTAGTAGTGTGCCTCTATGGAGGGGCCCCTGAACTGGAGGTATTAGTGTCCCTCTATGGAGGGGCCCCTGGACTGAAAGTAGTAGTGTCCCTCTATGCAGGGGCCCCAGGACTGGAAGTATTAGTGTCCCTCTATGGAGGGGCCCCTGGACTGGGGGTAGTAGTGTCCCTCTGTGGAGGGGCCCCTGGACTGGAGGTAGTATTGTGATTCTATGGAGGGGCCCCTGAACTGGAGGTATTAGTGTCCCTCTATGGAGGGGTCCCTGGACTGGAATTAGTAGTGTCCCTTTATGAAGGGGCCCCTAGACTGGAGGTAGTATTGTCCCTCTATGGAGGGGCCCCTGAACTGGAGGTATTAGTGTCCCTCTGTGGAGGGGGCCCTGGACTGGAGGTAGTAGTCCCTCTATGGAGCGGCCCCTGGACTGGAGGTAGCAGTCCCTCTATGGAGGGGCCCCTGGAGTAGAGGTATTAGTGTCCCTCTGTGGAGGGGCCCCTGGACTGGAGGTAGTAGTGTCCCTCTATAGAGGTGCCCCTGGACTCGAGGTAGCAGTCCCCCTCTATAGAGGGGCCCCTGGACTGGAGGTAGCAGTCACTCTATGGATTGGCCCCTGGACTGGAACTAGCAGTCCCTCTATGGAGGGGCCCCTGGACTGGAGTTAGTAGTCCCTCTATGGAGGGTCCCCTTGATCTGGAGGTAGTAGTCTCTCAATGGAGGGGCCACGGGACTGGAGGTAACAGTCTCCAAGGAGTAGCTCCTGGACTGAAAATAGCCCTCTCTTTGGTGGGCCTCCATAGGGAGACTGCCACCTTCAGTCCAGGGGCCCCCATCATAGGGAGACTGCTACCTCCAGTCCTGGCACCTCTTCATAAGGAGACTGCTACCTCCAGTCCAGGGGCCCCTTCATAGGGATATTGCAAGCTTCAGTCTAGGGGCCCCTTTATAGGGAGATTGCAACCTCCAGTCCAGGGGACACTCCATAGGGAGACTGCCACATTCAGTCTAGGGGAACCTCCATAGAGAGATTGCCACATTTACTTCTAGCAACCAATGAGTAAGTGGTAATGATTAACAGTAACCAATAGCAACACATCAATGAGCAGTAATGATGTGCAGTAACCTGTAGCAACCAAGCAATGAGTGGTATTGATGTGCAGTAACATCTAGCAACCAATAAGCAAGCAGAAATGCGCAGTAACCTCTAGTAACCAATCAGTGAATGGTAATGATGTTCTGTAACCTCTGGCAAACAATCGCAATTATTGCCTGATCTGCTGCAGTAAACCGCTTTTAAATCTAGCTGCTGTTTTTATAGTATGTCTCAGAGCAGGTGGAGAGCAAAATTGCATGGGGGGGCCCAAGAAAATGTTTGCTCAGAGTCCAATCGGTATTAAGACGGCCCTGGGACTTGGACCCCCTTTTGCCTTCATGCTTCGTGGCATAGATACAAGGTGTTGAAAACGTTCCTCCAGAGATTTTGCTCCATAGTGACATGATAACATCACGCAGTTGCTGCAGATTTGTCGGCTGCATATCCATGATGCCAATCTCCCGTTCCACCACATCCCAAAAGTGGTCTATTGGATGAGATGTGGTGATTGTGGAGGCCATTGGAGGACAGTGACCTCATTGTCCAGTGGTGAGATGATTGGAGCTTTGTGACATGGTGCATTATCCTGCCGGAAGGAGCCATCAGAAGATGGGGACACTGTAGTCATAAAGGGATGGACATGGTCAGCACTACTCAGGTAGGCCATGGTGATTAAACCATGCTCAATTGGTACTAAGGGGCCCAAAGTGTGCCCATCCCCCACGCCATTACACCACCACCAGCCTGAACCGGTGATAAAAGGCAGGATGGATCCATGCGCCAAATTCTGACCCCACCATCTGAATGTCGCAGCTAAAATCCAGACCCATCAGGCCAGGCAGCGTTTTTGCAATCTTCTATTGTCCAATTTTGGTGAACCTGTGCCAATTGTAGCCTCAGTTTCTTGTTCTTAGCTGACAGGAGTGGCACCTGGTGTGGACTTCTGCTGCTGTAGCCCATCTGCTTCAAGGCTCGATGTGTTGCGCATTCAGAGATGGTATTCTGCATACCTTGGTTGGTTATTTGAGTTACTGTTGCCTTTCTATCATCTGGAACCAGTCTGCCCATTCTCCTCTGACCTCAACAAGGCATTTTCCTCCACACAACTGCCGCTCACTGGATATTTTCTCTTTTCCCCACCATTCTCTGTAATCCTGAGAGATGGTTGTGTGTGAAAATTCCAGAAATACTCAGACAAGCCCGTCTGCCACCAACAACCACACCACATTCAAAGTCACTTCAATCCCCTTTCTTCCCCATTCTGATGCTCGATTTAAACTTCAGTAGGTCGTCTTCACCAGGTGTAGATGCCCAAATGAATTGAGTTGCTGCCATGTGATTGGCTGATTAGCAATTTGTGTTACCAAGCAATTGAACAGGTGTAACTAGTAAAGAGGCCAGTGAGTGTATATATATATATATATATATTTGTAGCTCTTACAGGGGCACTGGGAATCTTTTCTCAAAGCCGCCTCTAAGATACTCCTCCAACCAGGATAAAACTCCATATTCCGAAACGAGATGTTGGAAAGAAGAAGGGAACTCGTAGCGTAAAACCAACAATAAATGTTTTTTTAATAAAGCAACTCTATCCACTTACACAGTATCAACTCGTTAATTGCAAAAAAAATTATTTCCCAGCCTTATTCCGGGCCAAATTCACTGACTGTGGGCTCAGACCCGGCATGCGTGGTGACGTCACATCAAAGGCCCTGCCCCATGCGTTTCGTCCACAGTACACACATCTCACAGATAGACGGCTGCACCATAATTTATTGGCTTCATACATAAAATATTTTTTTTTCCCCACATGTTTTAAATTGTTAGCTACAACGCCTTACAATCCTTGGAGACCATGGAAGTCCTTTGGTGTAGAGCAGTGGCCAGCTCTACAAATCCAATCCTATATCCGTAGAACATCAGGAAAAGCACAGAGTTCCATTCCTAGCCTTCCAACATTTTTTTTTGAGCTGGATGCAAAAGACGACAGGCCAGTTAAAAGATGAAAACAGTCAGAAGAGGACCTATCATAAGTGTGAAATCTGTGCTGCCTACATCCAACTTCATAAGCAATTTGTACCCAGGCAGTAGAACTGACCTCCCAACCTTCACCCATGCCTTCCTTGGGGCAACAACTGAGCAAGACAGCCAGGGAACGAGCAGCCTCAGCAGGAGATGGTGCTAGTGGAGCAGATACAACATCTACAACAGGTTCCCTACGGATGTGCTGACCTCATGCTAGTGCCACTTCTGGGAGTCAGCCAATGACAGCCTTCAAAACCCGGAGGTCTCTGGTAGTAACTGTCCTCATAACAGTTTCTGTTTGGTAAATAGGTCCAAAATAGTCAATGACGCAGGAGCAGATAGCAACTGGCCACATTTCTTGCAGCATCAATACTAGAAGATCGATTCTGATTGGCTGCTTACTGAGCCTTATACTACCTTAAAGTTGTCCAATAAAGGGGGGCACTTCTTTGCTAACCACCAATGTAAGGTGGCCCTTTTCCACTGACATCCAATTTAAAAGATCTTCCTCATTGACCATCAATAAAAGGAGGCCCTTCTCCACTGACAACCAATGTAAAGTGGCCGTTTTCCTCTGACCACCGATGTGAGAGGGCCCTTCTACTTTGATCACCAATATAAGGAGGCTTTTCTCCAATGACCACCAATGTAAGGTGGCGCTTCTCCACTGACCACTACCGTGAGTCCTTCTCCACTGACCATCAATGAAAAGAGGCCTTTCTCCACTGACAACCAATGTAAAGTGTCCGTTTTCCGCTGACCCCCAATGTGAGAAAGCCCTTCTCCTCTGTTCACCAATGTAAGGATGCTCTTTTCCACTGGCCAGCAATGTAAGGTGGCGCTTCTCAATTGACCACTACTGTATGTGAGTCCTTCTCCACTGACCTCCAATGTAAAAGATCTTCCCCATTAACCATCAATGGAAAGGAGGCCCTTCTCCACTGACAACCAATGTAAAGTGGCTGTTTTCTGCTGACCACCAATAAGAGAGTGCCCTTTTCCTCTAATCACCAATATAAGGAGGATCTTCTCCACTGACCACCAATGTAAGGTGGCGCTTCTCCACTGATCTCCAATGTAAGAGATCTTCTACACTGACCATCAGGGAAAGAAGGCTCTTCTCTAATGACAACCAAAATGTGAGGGCACATCTCCATTTACCATCACTGAAAGAGAGGTCTTCCCCATTGACTACAAATGTAAGAGATCTTCTCCATGGCTAACAATGAAAGGAGGCTCTTCTCCACTGACGACCAATGTAAAGTGGCCGTTTTCCACTGTTCACCAATGTAATGAGGCTCCTCTCCATTGAGTACCAATGTAATGTAGCCCTCCCCCACTGACTACCAATATAAGGAGGCTCTTCTTCCACTGAACCACCATTATAAGAGGACTCTTCCCCACTGACCACCAATGTATGGGAACCCTCCTCCACTGACCACTACCTTAAGGAAGCCTTTTCTCCACTGTACACCAAACTTTTATTCAGCCATTCAAGAAACACATCTCATCCCTGCCTGGAGATTGCCCCTCTCTGACATGTTTTACAGGCTTAGTCATAGAGAGGTTCTATGACCCCATACCGGTGAAACATGTCTTAAGAGGGGTGGTCTCCAGGCAGGGATTAGATGTGTTTCATGAACGGCTGAATAAAATTTGACTGAGTAATGTCATCAGTGGGTGGGGATTCTTCCTTCATATCAGTGTTATTATCATTTGTTTCATTATTACTGCAAATATTTTTTTTCTTATATATCAAACTACAGATCGCACTAGTATACCAAAGTCTGGAAATATAGTAAATATGAGTAGGGTTTGAGACGAGAAATTTATTTCAAGGGTTCCTCCATGATGCAAAAAGGTTGGCAAAGGCTGGTGTAGGGTTACCCCAGCCTCAGAGACACCCCCCCTCCCTCCACACCTTAGAATGATGGACAGGTTGATAGAGGCCTATTAAGGTCTTCTGCTATAGTTAATTCAGTAGGGTTCCATGAGAACATAAAACGGAAAATTTATATCAAATACTTACCGTAATTTTCCTTTCCTGATAGGCTCCATGGCAGCATACGTGTGGGTAGGCTCCGCCTCCATAACTACCCAATAGGACCCCTCTCCCATAAATCTTTGCTCTAGGCTGCTATCCATGTTCCGTAACTAGCCTACTCCAGACATTTTGGGAGGGACTCCTGCTGCCATGGAGCCTATCAGGAAAGGAAAATTACGGTAAGTATTTGATATAAATTTTCCGTTTTCCTGACAGGCTCCATGGCAGCATACGTGTGGGAAATAACTCGCCCAAAAATACACACGGGCGGGCAAAAATGTTTGAGCAAAGAAACCAAATTTATTTTACATTGTCAACCGACAATACTTGTAAACCAAAATTAATAGATGACAGAGCCGCAGGCTCAACACAATAATGAGAAACAAATGTGTTAATAGAAGACCAGGAAGCCGCTCTACAAATGATTTCAGGCGCGACATGCCGGGAAACTGCCCACGAGGTCGAGATACTCCTGGTCGAATGAGCCGTCACTGCCTCTGGAGGAGCCAAGCCCTTTGCCTTGTATGCCCTCTGAATGGTCTGCACAATCCAAGAAGAAATTGATCTGACCGAAGCTCGCTTTCCTTTGTTTTTACCATGGAGAAGAACGAAAAGGAATTCCGTTTGTCTGAATGGACTTGTGACCTCCAGATATTGCTTTAGAGTGTGGCCTACGTCAAGTGGATGAACATCCTGATCGTCCGTTGTTCTGAAAGTAGGAAGTACAATCTCTTGATTTTCATGAAAGACTGAGGTCACTTTAGGGTTTGACCCAAGCATGGGAATCAACACTACCCTATCTGGAAAAAAGGTTAGGAAAGGTTCTTCTGAACCTAAATTTCTAATCTCTGACACTCTTTTAGCCGACGTCACAGCTACTAAGAAGGTGGTCTTGAGCGTGAGATCTCTCATGGAAAGAGGTTTGTCAGGATCTGATCCGAGATTGGAGAGAAAATCCAAGACAATAGGAAGGTCCCATTTGGGGAACCTAGGTCTTCTTTGAGGTTTAAGCCTGATAGCTCCTTTAAAGAATTGACGGACTAATGTGTGATTAGCCCAAGATACTCCTGTGAAGGCCGAGATGGCTGAAACTGGCACTCTTAGTGAGCTGACTGCTAAAGATAGGTCCAGCCCTGATTGGAGAAAACTTAGAATGTCTTCTACTGCTGGAGACTTACACGGATTTGACCGGGAAGACATGTGATCAGAGAATTTAGACCATATCCGTTCGTATACTCTGTTCGTACTTCCCCTCCGGGCACTAAGAAGAGTTGGAATAGCTTCTTCCGGACAGCCTAGGGATTCAAGCCTTTCCCTCTCAAGAACCACACCCTGAGGTGTAGGCAAGATGGGCATGGGTGTAACGTCGAGCCTTGCGACAGTAGATCCGGCCTGAGAGGAAGGGGAACTGGGTCTTGAACTCAGGAGTGATAACAGAGGAAACCACGGCCTGTTGGGCCAGAAAGGAATCACTGCAATGATCTCCACCTTCTCTGTTCTGAGCCTCCGGAGGAATTGCAGAATCACCGGTACCGGAGGGAAGGCATAAGCCTTCTGAAACTTCCAATGCTCTGAGAGAGCATCTATCCCGTAAGCCTGAGGGTCTCTGAACCTCGAATAATATCTGGGCATCTTGTGATTGCATGGAGAAGCAAATAGATCGACCTCTGGAAGTACTCCCAGGGTCAGAAGCCACTCGAACACCTCTCTGTGGAGAGACCACTCGTTGTTGTCCATTTGCACTCTCGAGAGGAAGTCCGCCTGTACATTCTGAATCCCCGGAATGTAAACTGCCGAGATGTTGGACAAATATTTCTGAGCCCAGCTCATTATTGGCTCCACTTCTTGTAGCAGAGACCAGCTGCGAGTTCCACCTTGCTTCTTTATGTAAGCCACCGCGGTTGTATTGTCCAACCTTAGCATCACAGATGAACCTTCTATTAGATGGCGAAATGACAGGAGTGCCTGAAAGGCGGCCTTCAGCTCCAGAATGTTGGAGACAATCCCCCGAGCAGGGAAACCCCATCGGCCTTGCGCCACTTCTGAAAGGCAGTGAGCGCCCCAACCTCGATTGCTGGCATCCGAAGTTAACGTGACCCATGAGATGGGCATGATTGAATGGTGATTGCGCAGATTCTTCCCTTGAAGCCACCAAAGAAGAGACGTCCTCATGGATGACGTAAGATGTATGCGCTGGACTTGGCTGGAAGAGTCCCATTGTTGAAGGAACCCTTTTTGGAAGGGTCGTGTATGCCATTGGGCCCACTTCACCATAGGAATGGTAGCTGTCATTGTGCCAATTACTTTCAGGCATTGGAGAGCTGAGAGGTGAGACGACGCAAGGGCCGCTTGTATTCTGTCTCAAATCACTCCAATCTTCTCCTCTGGAAGGGAGATGGTGCCTTCCAATGTGTTGAAGTGAGCCCCTAGAAACACCAGAGATTGTGTTGGCTCTAAATGGCTCTTTTCTAGATTCAGAAGCCACCCGAATTCCTGCAGGGTGGAGATGACTAAGCTCCTGTGCTCTAACAGTTGATCTTTGTTCTGAGCTAGGAGAAGTAGGTCGTCTAAATAGTGGTGGAGACGAACCCCCTTGATACGGAGTAGAGCCACAACCGACAACAGGACCTTTGAGAAGACTCGAGGTGACGTTGTTAGGCCGAAGGGTAGACATGTGAACTGCAGATGCTGATTGCCTACCGCAAAGCGGAGGAATTGTTGGAACTCTGTTGCCACTGGCACGTGAAAGTATGCATCTTTCAGATCGATTGAAATCATCCAATCTCCCAGATGTATTGAATGTTGGATCGTAATTAAAGACTCCATTTTGAACTTTTCTTTTCGGATAAAAGAATTGAGATGTGTTAAATCTATTACTGGCCTCCATGTACCGTTTTTCTTCTGTATCATGAACAGAGGAGAATACATGCCTTTGCCTTGTTCGTTTTCTGGAACAGGGACGGCTGCGCCTTGATCCAATAAACAGCTCACGTAGGTTAATAGGACCTGCTTTTTCTCTTCTGAACCTGGAAGAGCTGTGGGAACAAATCTGAGTCTTGGGGTATTGCTGAAAACCCACTTGTGACCAGAGGAGACCGTCTTGATGGTCCAGTAATCTCGGATTGAGGCCGCCCAGACATGCCCAAAGTGGCGAAGACGAGCCCCCACCTGGCATGCCTGAGCGGGCCCAATCTCAAAAGGACTTTGTGGAGTCCTGGTTGCCAGAGGAACCCCCTTTTGCGGGTTTCTTGAAAGAAGACTGCCTGGATTTCCAGGATCTAGAGAACTCCCGACCAGGTCTGTAGCTGCGCGCATCCCTAGCGCGATCAGAGTTTTGTCTTCTAGGAAAACTGCGTTTCTGATTTTGTAGGCGTCTGTCTTGAGGGAGGAAACCAGACTTCCCACCTGTGGCCCGGGTTATGGCACTATCGAGCTTATTGCCGAATAATGAAGAACCTTCAAACGGAATTCGGCACCAAGCTTGCTTGGAAGCTGGGTCCGCCAACCACGGACGGAGCCATAGGGCACGACGAGCTGAAACAGCTGCCAACATAACCCGGGACATCAGGCGGATGACATCAATAGATGCCTCCCCAAGAAAGGCTGATGCCAGCCTGATCTCTTGGATAGGAGAATCCTTAGCTGTTTCAGTAGAGATACCTCTTAAGAACTCATCCACATTATCAGACCAAGATTCCAAAGCTTTGGAAACTGCAGCTATCGCAAGTACTGGCTTACATGCCATTCCTGACGTCAGGTAGATCTTCTTTAAATCCAAATCAATTTGCCTTTCCAAAGGATCTTTAAAAGATACAGTGTCTTCCAAGGGAAGCGTTACATATCTTGCTAGTCTCATTAAAGCTGCATCCACTAATGGGGCTGATTCAAGGTGCTTTACTTCCTCTTCCTTGAAAGGATATAGTTTCAAGACCTTTGACTGCATGGAACTTTTCTTGTCCATTTTGCTCCATTCCTCAGAAATGACCTCACCCAGCTCAGAGAGAAAAGGAAAATATTGTCGCTCCTTATTGAGCTGCTTAAAAAACTTCCTCTGTTTTGGGGGGGAAGTAACTGGATCTTCCCACTTCAGGGCCTCTTTTACTGCCTTTACCAATGAAGGAACTAAAGCGAACTCAAACCCCACGCCAGGATCTTCCAGATCCGATTCGCTGTCTGAAACAGGAGCAGAAGGGTGACTTGGTTGGGAAGAATCCCATGTCTCATGCACAGAACCTTCACCCACTGGAGGGCATAATGGGTCTGATGGGGAATCACGGGGCTGCTGGGCTTCTCTCTCCTGTAGAGATTCTTTCACAACCCGCCTAACCATAGATTCCAAACGCTGGTCTGCACCATCCCTCTCATCTGCGGCTTTAGAGAAGCAGTGATCACAGAGAGATTTGTCTGTTGGAACAGGCATCCTACATCCCCAGCATGATTTTCCTGAACTCTCTTTAGAGTGAGATGAAGGGGGGTGAGAAGGATTTTTATTGCGCTGTTCAGATCTGGAAGGAGATCTATGATGGCTAGACCTGGAGGAAGATTGCCGGTGGTGTGATTTTGATGATCCACTTCCTTTATGGGAACTACGGTGTGGATCAGACCTAGTAGGGCTGTGAGGAAAGAAACACAGAGAAGATAGAGAAAGAAAATCAGCTGGTGTCCTAAAAATCCTACTCTCAATCATTGTACAGGCAGAAAAGCAAAACTGCAAACATACCTGCTACAAGCGGGCTGGCCACTAGGGGGCAGTGAGGAGTCCATAATGTCAATACAATAGGAAGCTTGAACCGCCAAGATAGTAGCCCCGGGAAGTCGCTGTATCCCCCACGATCATTCCCAGGGCTCTGAAAGCTTTCCACAGCTTTTAAAAGTGGCGCCCGTGACGTCATCGCCGACGTCAGACGCGAGACGCTCGCGCGCATGCGCGAACCAAGCCTCGACTTCGTATTGGGTCCGCGCATGCGCAGAACGTACGCCGGTACCCAGAAGTCACAGAGAGAGCGGCTGCTGGAACGCAGAGAGCGTCAGCGCCAATCTAGGACACCAGGAAGCAGGAAGAAAACACACAGAGGTATGATACACATAAACACTGCTGCCATATGTGAATGAAATGTAAAAACTTACCCCTCCACCTACGATCACCTGGGCCGAGGAACGCCATCCATACACACACACACCGGACTTGGCAGCAGATAATGGTCGCCTGAAACATTAGGCAAATAGACCGTGCGCACATAGACGAACCGATCCAATCTTCAGCGCTACTCTGCTTTACACTCCATACCCTGCTAATAGTCAGGGCCTATCGGAGGAATCTTTGGCACTCGGCATCATCGATCGTAGGGAGGTTTTATCTTCAGGTAGGAGAACCAACACCTGGTCCTACGGAGGAGGACAAAAAAGGAACATGGATAGCAGCCTAGAGCAAAGATTTATGGGAGAGGGGTCCTATTGGGTAGTTATGGAGGCGGAGCCTACCCACACGTATGCTGCCATGGAGCCTGTCAGGAAAGGTTATTTAAGGGTTCCTCCATGATACAAAAAGGTTGGGGTAGTGTTACCCCAGCCTCAGAGACAGGCAGATGTTCAATTCACGATCTCCCCTCCTTAGAATGATGGGCAGGTTGATAGAGACCTACCAAGGTCTTCAGCTATAGTGAATTCAGTAGGGTTCCATGAGACCAGAAAGGTTTTATAAGGGTTCCTCCATGATACAAAAAGGTTGGGAAAAGCTGGTGTAGGGTTACCCCAGCCTCAGATACAGGAAGATGTTCCATCCACACACCTCCTCCCCACCCACCTTAGAATGATGGACAGATTAATAGAGGCCAATCAAGGTCTTTAGCTGTAGTGAATTCAGTAGGGTTCCATGAGACCATAAGGGTTTTATAAGGGTTCCTCCAAGATACAAAAAGGTTGGGGTAGTGTTACCCCAGCCTCAGAGACACCCCCTCCCTCCACACCTTAGAATGATGGACAGGTTGATAGAGGCCAATCAAGGTCTTTAGCTGTAGTGAATTCAGTAGGGTTCCATGAGACCATAAAGGTTTTATAAAGGTTTCTCCAAGATACAAAAAGGTTGGGGTAGTGTTACCCCAGCCTCAGAGACAGGCAGATGTTTCATTCACCATCTCCCCTCCTTAGAATTATGGGCAGGTTGAAGAGACCTACCAAGGTCTTCAGCTATAGTGAATTCAGTAGGGTTCCATGAGACCAGAAAGGCTTTATAAGGGTTCCTCAATGATACAAAAAGGTTGGGAAAAGCTGGTGTAGGGTTACCCCAGCCTCAGATACAGGAAGATGTTCCATCCACACACACACCCCCCCCCCCACCTTAGAATGATGGACAGGTTAATAGAGGCCTATCAAGGTCTTCAGCTGTAGTGAATTCAGTAGGGTTCTATGAGACCATAAAGGTTTTTTAAGGGTTCCTCCATGATACAAAAAGGTTTGTAAAGGCTGGTATAAGGTTACCTCAGCCTCAGAGATAGCTGAGTGACCCCTGCGCTCCTGTGTCTCCAGTAACCCCCCCTCTCCTGCATCTCCAGTGACTCCTGCGCTACTGTGTCTCCACTACCCCCTGTCCTTAGATTGATAGACAGGTTAACAGAGGCCTACCAAGGGCTCAAGCTATAGTAGAGTTCCATGAGACCAGAAAGTTACTTTAATGCCGCGTACACACGAGCGGACTTTACGGCAGACGGGATTTCGTCGGACAATTTGATCGTGTGTGGGCTTCAGCGGACTTTGTTTTCTCAAAAGTTGGACGGACTTAGATTTGAAACATATTTCAAATCTATCCGACGGACTCGAGTCCGGTCGAAAAGTCCGCTCGTCTGTATGCTAGTTCGACGGACAAAAAGCCACGCTAGGGCAGCTATTGGCTACTGGCTATGAACTTCCTTATTTTAGTGTGGTCGTACGTCATCACGTACGAATTCGACGGACTTTGGTTGATTGTGTGTAGGCAAGTCCATTCATTCAGAAAGTCCGTCGAAAAGTCCGCCGGGCAAAGTCTGCCGTAAAGTCTGCTCGTGTGTATGCAGCATTAGGGTTCCTCCATGATATCAAAGATTACAAAGGGTTACCCCAGCCTCAGAGACAGGCAGATAATCCAGCCACCACCCCTCTCCCCAACTTAGAATAATAGACAGGTTGACAGAGGCCTACCAAGGTCTTGAGCTTCAGTGGAGTTCCATGATACCAGAGTTACTTCAAAGGTTTCTCCATGATACAAAAAGGGTTGTGAAAGGGTGGTATAGGGTTACCCCAACTCCATAGGCAGGCAGATGTTCTCCCTCCTCCTTAGAATGATGTAGACAAAGGCCTACCAAGGGCTGGGGATATAGTAAACTCAGTAGGGTTCCATTAGACCAGAAAGTTACTTCAAGGGTTCCTCCATGATACATAAAGGTTGGGAAAGGCTGGTGTAGGGTTACCATTAGCCACAGACATTCCAGCCACCTCACCTTAGAATGCTGGACAGTTTGACAGAAGACTACCAAGGTCTTGAGCTTCAGTAGGGTTCCATGAGACCAGAAAGTTCCTCCATGATACAAAGACTAGTTTCACACTACACTAGTGGGAAAGACTAGTGTAGTGTGATCCCAACCTCATAGACAAACAGATCCCCCCCCCCACCACCTTAGAATATCAGACAGGTAGACACATACTTTGCATCCTCCACCAGAACACCAATGACACAATCTGGCTTCTCTGCCAGCAAATGACTTCAGTCTCGTCAATAAATTGATTTATTTAAAAGAATATGTTACAATTAATTACACTAAAAGGTGACTTTTACTGAACAATATTAGAGTGGTTAGCTCTGGAAGATGACGTTAAAACACTGGTGAGTGGAGCCCCCCTCTTTTCCAAACTTCTTCACTTTGTTTAAATCACAAACAAAAAAAAAACAGAACAAATAAAAATATACTGCCAGTAAGGGTTAGATCTCTCCAAAAATAAATTAAAAAGGAAGGAAAAAAAAAACACCTCACACACACACGGTGGGGGAGGTACTGAAGTGAAGGGTGAAATGTGAGGTGGGGGGGGGGGGGGGGAAGGAGGGTAAGTGCATGGAGTTAATAATGGTGCCAGGCCTTGCCGGGTTCCAGAGTTCCATCCGTTGGGTGACTGACGCGTTATTGCTGTAGTGTCTGTGAAGGTCACCGGTGGAAGATTTTTGCCTATCGCTCCAGGCCTACAGAGGGCAGAGAGGGGGCTGAAGAATAAAGATCAGAAACTGTTTTTCTTTCCCAAACACTTCCAGAACCAACACCAACATTCAAAAATTAAGGGGTCGCTCCACCCAAAAAAAAGGATGGGTTTAAGTTAGTGTTTCGGTGGACTATGGAGGGCTAAACCAGCTAACAGTCCCTTCTATCCCTTGGGGACTCCATTGAGATCTCTACAGCAGGTCTGTACACCTGCTGTGACCATTATGAAAGTTTCCCCACCATCCAAGCACCAAGTTTCTGGCTCTGCACACATAAAATGCCCATTATGAGGGGTTCCCACCATCTCCGTGCCGAGTTCCCAGCTCTGTACACGTGCTGTGCCCATTATGAGGGGGTTCCCACCATCTCTGTGCTGAGCTCCTGGGTCTGTACACCTACTGTGCCCATTATGAAGGTTTCACACCATCCAAGCACCAAGTTTCTGGCTCTGCACACCTAAAGTGCCCATTATGAGGGGTTCCCACCAGCTTTGTGCCGAATTCCCAGCTCTGTACACCTGCTGTGTCCATTATGAGGGGTTCCCACCAGCTCTGTGCTTAGTGCCCAGGTCTGTACACCTGCTGTGCCCATTATGAAGGTTTCTCACCATCCATGCACCAAGTTGCCAGCTGTGTACACCTGCTGTTCTCGCCATCCCTTGAGAACCTGGGTTGTACGCTTACTGTACTCAATAAAAGGGTTCCCACCATCACTACACCAAGTACCCAGCTTGTACACCTGCTGTGTCCATTATGAGGGGTTTGCACCACTCATTCTCAGGTGTGCAGGAGCAGAGCCTGGAACTATGAGATATTATGAAATTCTGACCCCACCCCCAAGGAGCCACCAAACAGCCCGATCCCTGCAGACTCGGCCCCCTTGAGCAGATTGTCCAGGATCTGGATCACGAAGGACATGAAGGCACTCTTCCCAGATTTGTGCGATACAGCTTTACCTTTTAACGGAGAAAAAAAAAAAAAGAAAAGATAAACCAGGCCAGAGCTCTGTGACGATTTGAAGAGGACCTGACCTTAAAATAAGTAAGCTATGCCCCAATTTCTACATTAAAGAGATTGTATTGCAACAATTTATTTTTTAATGTTTTTCTTTTACTCTTTAGCGGTGGAGGGGCGACCTATTACACGAGCCATGGTGTCTCAGGCAAGGTCTTCTTATTGGGAGGATAGGACAGCGCCCCCACCAGGCTTTCACAGACCTGAATTCCAAGCTGGAGTCATCGCCATCCTGAATTTTATTTAGTGCGCATCTGTGGGATGATCTGACAGCAAACTGAGCAGCAGCAAGGACTGACATGACCGGCCAGAACACAAAATAAATTCCAACTTATTTCAGGGGTTCACTCTCCCTTCATCAGGGCTTTAGTATAATGCAACAGCAGCAATGCCCAGGATTAGAGTCGTTTGGAAGTATTGATGGATCTCACAGGAGAGGTTACACCACTACTAAGACTGATGTCAGACAGGCAAAGGATATTTTATTGAATGATCAAAAAATCCAACAGGTTTCTGGGGTTCACACTTACTTCATCAGGCTTCAAGTATAATGCAGCTACACCTAACCTTGGACCAGTTTGGAAATATTTACACATATCATAGGAGAGGTTAGTAGTAGCAAAGGGACAGGGGTTCACCATGCCTTCATCAGGGCCTAAATATTATGCAACTTCAGCAATGCCTGGGCTCAAATATTTATAGATCTCATGGGAGAGGTTAATATTAGGAGGTAGTGCAACAAGAGTTTTAGGCTGTGCTACCCGCTGCCACCAAAGCTGATGTCAGACAGAAATAGATTTTATTGAATTATCAAAAAAATAGAACAGAACCAACGTGTTTCAGAGGCTTACTCTCCCTTCATCAGGACTTCAGCAATGCCTGGGCTCAGAGCACTGCCAATGCAATAGCACCAGAGAAGAGGCTCCCTGCAGAATTGCTCCTGTTGTAGCCAGATGTGAAGAGATGATGCCATGTTGCTGGTCCAAATGCTGCAGATTCCCATTTTCTAGTGATGTGAACAATATCTTGCTTCTTCAGTTAAAGAGCGGAGCACTTCCATAGGAAGAAACAAGTATTCCATTTGTCTGATCGTGGCTGAATTGCCCATCGAACATCAGCATAACCTCTCACAAGGTCTGTAAATATTGGCAAAGCACTTCATGTCCAGGCATTGCTGAAATCACTCTACAATTAAGCCCTGAGGAAGGGAGAGCGAGCCTCCGAAAGCCATTGGTTCTTTTATATTTTCGACCAAAGAACCAACACGTTTCAGAGGCTCGCTCCACACTGAAGCACTGATGAAGTGAGAGTAAGCCTACGAAACACGTCGGTCCTTTTATATTTTTGATCAAAGAACCAACGAGTTTAGGAAGGTCATACAATAAAGCTCTGCTGAAGGGAAAGTGAGCCTCAAAAATGCAGATTCTTTGATTTTAAAAGAAAATATAAAACAAACATGTTTCGGAGGCTCACTCTCGCTTCTTTAGGGCTTTAGTGTACTGTGACTTCAGCAATACCTGGCGTGATTTTGCAAATATTTACAGATCTCGCGAGAGGTTAAGCTGATGTCCAATGGGCAATTTTGCTGCAATCACCAGACAAGAGCCTACTTGTTTCTCCCTATGGAAAGATTCCCTCTGTAGCTGAGGCAGCAATATATTGCTTACACTGCTAACAAATGAGATTCAGCATCATCCAAATCAGCGACAGAGCGCCATCTCAACACATCTGGCTAGAGCGGGAGCGATTCCACAGGGAGAAACAGGCAGCCTCTTGTCTAGTGATATTTTCAAAACGCTCTGAGCCAAGGCATTGCTGATGTCACAGTACACTGAAGCCCTGATGAAGGAAGAGTGAGCCTTCGAAACACTGTTTTCTTTTTATATTTTTGATTACTAAAAAAAAATATCCTTCTGATCTCCTGTCTGACATCAGCCTTAATGGGAACAGGCACTGCAGCATGAAGCTACCTGGTTATACTACTTGTAGGAGATCTATACTTGTGAAACACTCCAAACCCAGACATTGCTGCAATTACAGTACACCAAAAGGCCTTGATGAAGGGAGAGAGAGCCCCTGAAACATGTTAACTCTTTCATAGTTTAGGTTATTCAATAAAATAATCCTCCGGTCGTACATGTGACATCAGCTAGAGTAGTAGCAACTCTCATATGAGATTGGTACATATTTTACAAACTGATCCAATCCCTGGCATTGCTGCAGTTACAGTACACCGAAAACCTGATGAAGGGGGAGAGGCACCCAAAACGTGTTGACTCATATTTTAGATCGTTCAATAAAATAATCCTCTGGTCACTCATGTGACATCAACTAGCGTAGTAGCACTGCTCCTGGGAGATCTGTACAACTGCTCCAAGCCCAGGAATTACTGCAGTCACTATATGCCGAAGGCCTTGATGAAGGGGGAGTGAACCCCTGTAACACTTTGTTTTTTTGGGGTTTTTTTTATATATTTTTGTTTATTCTATAAAATATCCTTTTGGACTCTTACTCCTGGTGTGATGGCCCTGTTACATCTCTAGATTCCCCCCCCCCCCTTCTCTAATTAGAGGTTTACAGTGGAGCAGCCTCAGTCACTCATAACATTAATAGCAGATCGAACTCCTCTCATACACACTCCACTTTAGGTCGTTTGTCACTGCCTATTTGAAAAAAAAAAAAATTACATGATTTTCCCATAAAATCCTGTTTTCCCCTTTATTTTAACTCACGCAAGCCAGTCAGAGTGACACGCCACGTTCAGTTCACGCAAGCCAGTCAGATAGTGACACGCCACTCTCAGTACACGCAAGCCAGTCAGAGAGCGACACGCCACTCTCAGTTCACGCAAGCCAGTCAGAGAGTGACACGCCACGTTCAGTTCACGCAAGCCAGTCAGAGAGTGACACACCACTCTCAGTTCACGCAAGCCAGTCAGAGTGACACGCCACTCTCAGTTCACGCAAGCCAGTCAGAGTGACACGCCACTCTCAGTTCACGCAAGCCAGTCAGAGTGACACGCCACTCTCAGTTCACGCAAGCCAGTCAGAGAGTGACACGCCACTCTCAGTTCACGCAAGCCAGTCAGAGAGTGACACGCCACTCTCAGTTCACGCAAGCCAGTCAGAGAGTGACACGCCACTCTCAGTTCACGCAAGCCAGTCAGAGAGTGACACGCCACTCTCAGTTCACGCAAGCCAGTCAGAGAGTGACAGGCCACTCTCAGTTCACGCAAGCCAGTCAGAGAGTGACAGGCCACTCTCAGTTCACGCAAGCCAGTCAGAGAGTGACACGCCACTCTCAGTTCACGCAAGCCAGTCAGAGAGTGACACGCCACTCTCAGTTCACGCAAGCCAGTCAGAGAGTGACACGCCACTCTCAGTTCACGCAAGCCAGTCAGAGAGTGACACGCCACTCTCAGTTCACGCAAGCCAGTCAGAGAGTGACACGCCACTCTCAGTTCACGCAAGCCAGTCAGAGAGTGACACGCCACTCTCAGTTCACGCAAGCCAGTCAGAGAGTGACACGCCACTCTCAGTTCACGCAAGCCAGTCAGAGAGTGACACGCCACTCTCAGTTCACGCAAGCCAGTCAGAGAGTGACACGCCACTCTCAGTTCACGCAAGCCAGTCAGAGAGTGACACGCCACTCTCAGTTCACGCAAGCCAGTCAGAGAGTGACACGCCACTCTCAGTTCACGCAAGCCAGTCAGAGAGTGACACGCCACTCTCAGTTCACGCAAGCCAGTCAGAGAGTGACACGCCACTCTCAGTTCACGCAAGCCAGTCAGAGAGTGACACGCCACTCTCAGTTCACGCAAGCCAGTCAGAGAGTGACACGCCACTCTCAGTTCACGCAAGCCAGTCAGAGAGTGACACGCCACTCTCAGTTCACGCAAGCCAGTCAGAGAGTGACACGCCACTCTCAGTTCACGCAAGCCAGTCAGAGAGTGACACGCCACTCTCAGTTCACGCAAGCCAGTCAGAGAGTGACACGCCACTCTCAGTTCACGCAAGCCAGTCAGAGAGTGACACGCCACTCAGTTCACGCAAGCCAGTCAGAGAGTGACACGCCACTCTCAGTTCACGCAAGCCAGTCAGAGAGTGACACGCCACTCTCAGTTCACGCAAGCCAGTCAGAGAGTGACACGCCACTCTCAGTTCACGCAAGCCAGTCAGAGAGTGACACGCCACTCTCAGTTCACGCAAGCCAGTCAGAGAGTGACACGCCACTCTCAGTACACGCAAGCCAGTCAGAGAGTGACACGCCACTCTCAGTACACGCAAGCCAGTCAGAGAGTGACACGCCACTCTCAGTACACGCAAGCCAGTCAGAGAGTGACATGCCACGTTCAGTTTGCGCAAGCCAGTCAGAGCGTGATATGATGTTCACACAAGCCAGAGAGCGACATGCAATGTTCAATTCACACAAGCCGGTCAGAGAGTGACACGCGATCATTCAGTTCACACAAGTTTGCCAGAATCACAAACGACATTCAGGCCAAGCGAGCCAGTCAGTCACACGCAACATTCGGAGCACACAGGCCAGTCAGAGAGCCATACACATGCATAAAAGACCGGCACCGCTCAGTTAGCCGTCAGACCATCCAATAACGCTATTAAAAAGTTCAAGCCCCGAGGAGGAGAGGACCGGGGCCCAGCCCTGCCACATCCTGGTCCCCTTTTACAGGACTAAAACACAGCAGGTCACAGTATGGACAATGAGGCAGCCAACAATGGAACCCTTTTTATGGAACTGCAGCGGGAATAAACGGAGTCATCTCAATGGTCCTCAATTGCCATGACCCGGTCCTGACTTTCAGGGTCCGGTTAATACTGTTTGGCACAATATAGACAGTTGCAACATAAAAAGAAAAAAATAGCACTTGACGTGAAACAGCAAAAACAGGACTGAGCCCCCCCTCTAGAGGAACCCCCCCCACAGATCAGGGGGCAATGGTTACCCAATAACTCATCCCATCGGACCCTAAGGTGTCCAACAAGACGGGAAAAACTTCCTATAAAACTGAATGACACCCTTACCTGGAAAGGGGTGTTGTGACCCCCCCCACCCCGGGAATGAGGGGGTGGGGGACAGGCAGACAAGCGGGGTGGTCTTCCACTGTGAAATGTGTAAAGAACTGTGGAGTATGTACAGGTGATGGTAGAAAAAGATGGAGACTTATTCTAGGTCCTGAATAAACCCTAAAATTGGCGACAGTGACGCCCATGGTGCCTCGGCACCAGCCGCTGGGTGGCGGAATCCAGTCCAGTGACAAGCTAAGATTTGAGGTTAGAGTGCAGAGTGTTGGGTTTAGTGTTAAGAGGATTTTGGAGTTTGGGGGGAGGTTAATACACATGCAGGGTAGGTTGCAGAAAAGGAGGATGGGGGGAGGGGGGTCTGCACTACTATGCAACTGAAGGGCCGGAGGTATCAGACCGGGATTGCTCAGGTTTCCATGACGCTGGTAAAAAAAAAAAAACCCAACAGAAAAACGGATCCTTGTTAGAAGTCTAGGGCTTGCGGTGACACGCCCCGCCCCCTCTCCCGCCATGCTGTACTGAGCTGTAGCCGAGAGTCCTGCGCCGGAGGAGGTTGAACAATTCAGTCTTATCTTCATGACGATGAAATGCTGCCGAGCTGTGACCGGAGGGGGTCCGCCGAGCGAGGATGGGGGGGGGGGTGGTGGTGGTAGGTTCTGATCCGATGAGGCCGGCACACGGCTGCTAGGTGCTAGTGTCCTTGTGCTGCAATCGCACAATCTGAAAGATGTTCTGTGGGAGAGACAGAGAGAGGGACAATTACTAACTGACACAGCGGCGCCGCAACGGAATAGAGCGACGGCGAGGGGCTTCTACAGCACGACGCGGTGAGAGACGCCAACAGCAAGCCGCGCCAATCCTGGACATCTACAACAGGAGGCCATGCTATAAACTAACAGTATGTATTAGAAATATCTATTTTTATATTTTATTATAATTTGATAGTATAGTATAATATGGAAGGAAGGAAGGAAGGAAGGAAGGAAGGAAGGAAGAAGGAAGGAAGGAAGGAAGAAAGGAAGGAAGAAAGGAAGGAAGAAAGGAAGGAAGGAAGAAAGGAAGGAAGGAAGGAAGGAAGAAAGGAAGGAAGGAAGAAAGGAAGGAAGGAAGGAAGGAAGGAAGGAAGGAAGAAAGGAAGAAAGGAAGGAAGGAGGGAGGGAGGGAGGGAGGGAGGGAGGAAGGAAGGAGGGAGGAAGGAAGGAGGGAGGAAGGAGGGAGGAAGGAAGGAGGGAGGAAGGAAGAAAGAAAGAGAAAGAAGGAAGAAGAAAAAAGGAAGAAGGAAGAAGAAAGAAGAAAGAAGGAAGAAGAAAGAAGAAAGAAGGAAGAAGAAAAAGAAAGAAGGAAGAAGAAAAAGAAAGAAGGAAGAAGAAAAAGAAAGAAGGAAGAAGAAAAAGGAAGAAGGAAGAAGAAAAAGGAAGAAGAAAGAAGAAAGAAGAAAGAAGAAAGAAGAAAGAAGAAAGAAGAAAGAAGAAAGAAGAAAGAAGAAAGAAGAAAGAAGAAAGAAGAAAGAAGAAAGAAGAAAGAAGAAAGAAAAAGGAAGAAGAAAGAAAAAGGAAGAAGGAAGAAAGAAAAAGGAAGAAGGAAGAAGAAAAAGGAAGAAGGAAGAAGAAAAAGGAAGAAGGAAGAAGAAAAGGAAGAAGGAAGAAGAAAAGGAAGAAGGAAGAAGAAAGAAGAAAAAGGAAGAAGAAAGAAGAAAAAGGAAGAAGAAAAAGGAAGAAGGAAGAAGAAAAAGGAAGAAGGAAGAAGAAGGAAGGAAGGAAGAAGGAGGGAGGAAGGAAGAAGGAAGGAAGGAGGGAGGAAGGAAGAAGCAAAAAGGAAGAAGGAAGAAGAAAAAGGAAGAAGGAAGAAGAAAAAGGAAGAAGGAAGAAGAAAAAGGAAGAAGGAAGAAGAAAAGGAAGAAGGAAGAAGAAAAAGAAGAAGGAAGAAGAAAAAGAAGAAGGAGGAAGAAGGAAGGAAGGAAGGAAGAAGAAAAAAGGAAGAAGCAAAAGGAAGAAGGAAGAAGCAAAAGGAAGAAGCAAAAGGAAGAAGGAAGAAGAAAAAGGAAGAAGGAAGAAGAAAAAGGAAGAAGGAAGAAGAAAAAGGAAGAAGGAAGAAGAAAAAGGAAGAAGGAAGAAGAAAAGGAAGAAGGAAGAAGAAAGAAGGAGGAAGAAGGAAGAAGGAAGAAGGAAGAAAAAAAAAAGAATAAAGAAAAAAAAAGAGAAAGAAGAAAGAAAGAGAAAAAAGAAAAAGAAAAAGAGAAAAGAAGAAAAAGAGAAAAAAAAAAGAAAAGAAAAAGAGAAAAAAAAAAGAAAAGAAAAAGAGAAAAAAAAAGAAAAGAAGGAGGAATAAAAAGAAGAAAAAAAAAAAAAAGAAAAAAAAACACACCACACTACAAGAAAACTAAGGGGATCAAATAAAAACATACAATAAAAAATAAAAAAAAGAATTACAATAAAATTAAAAGAATAAAAAAAAAAAAAAAAAAAAAAAAAAAAAAAAAAAAACCACACACACAACAAAAATAAATAAATAAAATGAAACAAAATAAAAAAAGGATTTAAAGAAAAAATAAGAGCGAAAATAGGAGTTGCATGTTGCCACTTCCGCCCCCCCGTCGGCATTAATGGACATTCACAATCTGTATTGCCTCGACTTCCTTGAACAAATTGGATTGTTGCCCCCAGGTGTCAGTCATTGGTGATATAATGAGGTGGGCGGGGACAGATAAAGCCTGCCCCCATTTATATTAGAGTGGAACTCTACTCTATAAAGACTGCCACAAGCGTAATTGGGGCGGAGCGATGAGAGCAGGTGGTGACCGTGCCTTGTGGTGAGCGGACGCTTAGGATGAGAGGGAGACCCGGGATGGAGAAGAGGTGATGGGTGAGGAGTGCGCAGGTAGGATAGATGGGGGGGGGGGGGGGGGAGTAGGGGTGAGGATGGTGCCCAGATAGGATGGATGTGGGGGGGCGTGAGGATGGTGCCAGGGTAGGATGCCCGCCGGGGTGACAAGTTACCTTGCTGCACGTACTGTCATGAGTGCAGTTCTTGTTGTCCTTATCGGTCGCTTGTTCCTCCACCTTTGAGAGACGGGGGGAGAGAAGGATGGGGACAGGTCAGGATTTGGGGACGGGTTAGAGGCGGAGCAATGATCAGATCTCAGAATGGAATTACCTCTCTCCTCCACTTCAGCTCACAGAACACTCGCTCAAAACATTCGTGCATGTAATTAAACTGCAAAACACGGAACAGAAGTGTCAGGACAGGCAGGAAGTGTGGGCGTGGCCTATGCCCCGCCCCCCCCCCCTCAGTGTACTTACATACGGAGTGAAAATCTTCACCCATCGGGGCTTCTTCTCCCCCCGGGCGTACTCGAAGCAGAACGCCATCCCCTCCTCGTCCGTGTCCCACCGCTGCATCTCGTCCCACTCAAAGGCGATCACCTGGTTCTGTAATGTAGGCAGGACAGGTCACCAGATGGACGGCCCCCCACCACCTGCTCCCGCCCCCTCCCCCCAACCTTAGCTGCCCCCATTGCCTCACCTCCTGCTGCCCCTCCTCCGTACAGGCGAGGAGTTTGAAGTGCTTGATGCTGATGGCGGTAATGACGTGGCCCTTCCGGCGGGAGTCGCAGGAACAGTGCGGGAACATGATCTCATTGTAACCTTCACAGCTCCGTAGCATGTTCAGGTACTGGGGGGAGGGGCAAGAGGAGAGCGAGTTATAAAAGCCCTACAGGAAAATCTACGATTGCAGATCAGACATGACAAGCAGAGCTGCACCCCCCATAAAAATACAGAATGGAAGTGCCCAGGACATGTGCAGTACAC
>JBBGZY010002216.1:0-351294 GCA_037952925.1 Lithobates clamitans
TGGGGGGATTCTATACTAATGGGGGGGGGGGCTCTGCACTGGGGGGATTCTATACTAATGGGGGGGGGGGCTCTGCACTGGGGGGATTCTATACTAATGGGGGGGGGGCTCTGCACTGGGGGATTCTATACTAATGGGGGGGGGGCTCTGCACTGGGGGGATTCTATACTAATGGGGGGGGGGGCTCTGCACTGGGGGGATTCTATACTAATGGGGGCTCTGCACTGGGGGGATTCTATACTAATGGGGGGGCTCTGCACTGGGGGGATTCTATACTAATGGGGGGGCTCTGCACTGGGGGGATTCTATACTAATGGGGGGGGGGGGGCTCTGCACTGGGGGGGATTCTATACTAATGGGGGGGCTCTGCACTGGGGGGATTCTATACTAATGGGGGGGGGGGGGCTCTGCACTGGGGGGGATTCTATACTAATGGGGGGGGGGGGCTCTGCACTGGGGGGATTCTATACTAATGGGGGGGCTCTGCACTGGGGGGATTCTATACTAATGGGGGGGGGGGGCTCTGCACTGGGGGGATTCTATACTAATGGGGGGGGGGGGCTCTGCACTGGGGGGGATTCTATACTAATGGGGGGGCTCTGCACTGGGGGATTCTATACTAATGGGGGGGCTCTGCACTGGGGGGATTCTATACTAATGGGGGGGGGGCTCTGCACTGGGGGGATTCTATACTAATGGGGGGGGCTCTGCACTGGGGGGATTCTATACTAATGGGGGGGCTCTGCACTGGGGGATTCTATACTAATGGGGGGGGCTCTGCACTGGGGGATTCTATACTAATGGGGGGGGGGGGGCTCTGCACTGGGGGGATTCTATACTAATGGGGGGGGGGGGCTCTGCACTGGGGGGATTCTATACTAATGGGGGGGGGCTCTGCACTGGGGGGATTCTATACTAATGGGGGGGGGGGCTCTGCACTGGGGGGATTCTATACTAATGGGGGGGGGGCTCTGCACTGGGGGGATTCTATACTAATGGGGGGGGGGCTCTGCACTGGGGGATTCTATACTAATGGGGGGGGGGGCTCTGCACTGGGGGGATTCTATACTAATGGGGGGGGGGGCTCTGCACTGGGGGGATTCTATACTAATGGGGGGGGCTCTGCACTGGGGGGATTCTATACTAATGGGGGGGGGCTCTGCACTGGGGGATTCTATACTAATGGGGGGGGGGCTCTGCACTGGGGGGATTCTATACTAATGGGGGGGCTCTGCACTGGGGGGATTCTATACTAATGGGGGCTCTGCACTGGGGGGATTCTATACTAATGGGGGCTCTGCACTGGGGGGATTCTATACTAATGGGAGGGATTCTATACTAATGGGGGCTCTGCACTGGGGGGATTCTATACTAATGGGGGGGGGGCTCTGCACTGGGGGGATTCTATACTAATGGGGGCTCTGCACTGGGGGATTCTATACTAATGGGGGGGGCTCTGCACTGGGGGGATTCTATACTAATGGGGACTCTGCACTGGGGGATTCTATACTAATGGGGGGGCTCTGCACTGGGGGGATTCTATACTAATGGGGATTCTATACTAATGGGGGCTCTGCACTGGGGGATTCTATACTAATGGGGGGGGGGGGCTCTGCACTGGGGGGATTCTATACTAATGGGGGGGCTCTGCACTGGGGGGATTCTATACTAATGGGGGCTCTGCACTGGGGGGATTCTATACTAATGGGGGCTCTGAACTGTTGGATTCTATACTAATGGGGGCTCTGCACTGGGGGGATTCTATACTAATGGGGGCTCTGCACTGGGGGGATTCTATACTAATGGGGGGGCTCTGCACTGGGGGGATTCTATACTAATGGGGGGCTCTGCACTGGGGGGATTCTATACTAATGGGGGGGGGGCTCTGCACTGGGGGGATTCTATACTAATGGGGGGGCTCTGCACTGGGGGGATTCTATACTAATGGGGGCTCTGCACTGGGGGGATTCTGTACTAATGGGGGGGGGGGCTCTGCTCTGGGGGGATTCTATACTAATGGGGGGACTCTGCACTGGGGGGATTCTATACTAATGGGGGCTCTGCACTGGGGGGATTCTATACTAATGGGGGGGGGCTCTGCACTGGGGGGATTCTATACTAATGGGGGCTCTGCACTGGGGGATTCTATACTAATGGGGGGGCTCTGCACTGGGGGGATTCTATACTAATGGGGGCTCTGCACTGGGGGATTCTATACTAATGGGGGGGGGCTCTGCACTGGGGGGATTCTATACTAATGGGGGCTCTGCACTGGGGGATTCTATACTAATGGGGGGGGGGCTCTGCTCTGGGGGGATTCTATACTAATGGGGGGGGGGCTCTGCTCTGGGGGGATTCTATACTAATGGGGGGGGGGGCTCTGCACTGGGGGGATTCTATACTAATGGGGGCTCTGCACTGGGGGATTCTATACTAATGGGGGGGGGGCTCTGCTCTGGGGGGATTCTATACTAATGGGGGGGCTCTGCACTGGGGGGATTCTATACTAATGGGGGCTCTGCACTGGGGGGATTCTATACTAATGGGGGGCTCTGCACTGGGGGGATTCTGTACTAATGGGGGCTCTGCACTGGGGGGATTCTATACTAATGGGGGGGCTCTGCACTGGGGGGATTCTATACTAATGGGGGGGGGGGCTCTGCACTGGGGGGATTCTATACTAATGGGGGCTCTGCACTGGGGGGATTCTATACTAATGGGGGCTCTGCACTGGGGGGATTCTATACTAATAGGGGCTCTGCACTGGGGGGATTCTATACTAATGGGGGGGGGGGGCTCTGCACTGGGGGGATTCTATACTAATGGGGGCTCTGCACTGGGGGATTCTATACTAATGGGGGGGGCTCTGCACTGGGGGATTCTATACTAATGGGGGCTCTGCACTGGGGGATTCTATACTAATGGGGGGGCTCTGCACTGGGGGGATTCTATACTAATGGGGGGGCTGTGCACTGGGGGTATTCTATACTAATGGGGGGCTCTGCACTGGGGGTATTCTACACTAATGGGGGCTCTGCACTGGGGGGATTCTATACTAATAGGGGCTCTGCACTGGGGGGATTCTATACTAATGGGGGGGGGTTCTGCACTGGGGGGATTCTATACTAATGGGGGGGCTCTGCACTGGGGGGATTCTATACTAATGGGGGGCTCTGCACTGGGGGGATTCTGTACTAATGGGGGGGCTCTGCACTGGGGGGATTCTATACTAATGGGGGCTCTGCACTGGGGGGATTCTATACTAATGGGGGGCTCTGCACTGGGGGTATTCTACACTAATGGGGGCTCTGCACTGGGGGGATTCTATACTAATGGGGGCTCTGCACTGGGGGGATTCTATACTAATGGGGGGGGCTCTGCACTGGGGGGATTCTATACTAATGGGGGGGCTCTGCACTGGGGGGATTCTATACTAATGGGGGCTCTGCACTGGGGGGATTCTATACTAATGGGGGGCTCTGCACTGGGGGTATTCTACACTAATGGGGGCTCTGCACTGGGGGGATTCTATACTAATGGGGGCTCTGCACTGGGGGGATTCTATACTAATGGGGGGGCTCTGCACTGGGGGATTCTATACTAATGGGGGCTCTGCACTGGGGGGATTCTATACTAATGGGGGGGCTCTGCACTGGGGGGATTCTATACTAATGAGGGGCTCTGCACTGGGGGGATTCTGTACTAATGGGGGCTCTGCACTGGGGGGATTCTATACTAATGGGGGGGCTCTGCACTGGGGGATTCTATACTAATGGGGGGGGCTCTGCACTGGGGGATTCTATACTAATGGGGGGGGGCTCTGCACTGGGGGGATTCTATACTAATGGGGGGGGCTCTGCACTGGGGGGATTCTATACTAATGGGGGGCTCTGCACTGGGGGGATTCTACACTAATGGGGGCTCTGCACTGGGTGGATTCTATACTAATGGGGGGGGGCTGGTGAGAAATAACGTATATATCATATATTCCTTCCATAAACATATACCACATACACTGAATATATAATTTGAGGAATATATGCTTATAAAATCGTTTAGCATTTGCCAAAAAAAAAATGTCCCCGGATTTCATTTTGAAAATCTGGTCACCTTATGCCAAGGGAGTTCTGACGGTGCAGGAAAAGGAGAGTGGAGTTTTAGGTAGCTGCCGCAGGGCATCCCCACTTGGAGAGCGCGCCGAGGAGGGATGGAGGAGCCTCTAGGATGTATTCCAGGATAAAGATCTTCACTATGGAGTTGGTGTCAAGCTGCTGTGACCGGGGAACACAGGACTTGCACACAGGAGAAGATCGGTAAAGAAGAAGCAACAGTAGGACTGAGGAGAGTAGAACAAAGTTCTGTGACCAAGGAACACAGAACTTGCCCTTTGGAGAAGGTCAGTGTGAAAGGAACAAAAGGAGAATTGTTGAGAGTAGTGCAGAATGCTGTGGCCGGGGAACGCAGCGTTTGCAGTTATGGACTGGCTGGGAACAGTAGTCCGCTCATTACCGTGTGCTAGGCCGTCTGGGAGAGGTACTGAGTATCTCTGGCCTGGTAAAGCACTCAGGTAATGCCTTCCAAGAGACTGTGTAGCTACCCAATTCACTGAGCCGTCGGGGAGAGGTATTGTATACCTCTAGGTTACTGATTTGCTGAAGCAACATCATTCAAGTACAGCCAGCAAACTGGGGTTATTCAGAGTGATCCCTTTTTGTATTACTGGAAGTGATGATACAGGAGTCTAACAGTTTTGCAGTAGAGAATTTGTACAAGAAGAAAGGAATGTAGAGGAGTGATAATCTGCAGGAGTGAGTGCAGAGGAAGAGGAGCAATAGTCTGCAGTGAAGATATGCAGAGGAGACTCTGAATGTTAGAAGTGCATCATTTTCAGGGCTAAAGCTGTTAATCAATGTTCTACAAATGTGATGACAATTCAATAAGTGCTATGGGCATCCCATATCTTCCTTTACCCCAACCAAGTTGTATCCCACAATAAACGCAACAAAACTACGCAAATGACTGCTCATTGTCTCAGAGGTGATAGATGGGGGTCTGGCAGCAGGGTGATTTGGTGGATTGTTGTCAGGAGTGCTCACACCATGGCTACACATACATAGAACCACAATTACTGTACCTTCACCGTTTCATAGTAAAAATTGACAACGTTGTCAGTAACAGACTTACAACCACCATGCTCAAGCCTTCATGGTCACACCCACACTATCACACATCAGGTACCCAATAAAGGAAAAATAGCTTGCAGATGAAAAATTAACAGCCAGTCCCAGGTTCAGTTTAGCACTAGGACAGTGAACCTGTCAGTATAGTGATAACACAGTCCAGGAATGGGAGATTAAATTATTCAGCAACTTGGGGAAAGTGTGTGAGAAAAAGAAGGGACATAGCTCTTTACTGAAACAGGTAAAAGTTACTGGGTTGGATCCTCAGCTCGTTTTCAATGAAGATCACATTGAAGGCAGCAAACTCAGTGCAAAATAGATGGAAAGTCAAGCTGGTACAAAGCAGACAGGCAGTGGATTTCCACAGATGGAAGTAATATGCCACAGAGAGGTGGAATGGTGTTGGGTTTAAGCAGGTACAGGTAGATAGGACAATAAATCTCACCAGTCCATGATAGCACCCAAAGATCCACCGGTTGACTCCGGGATATGTCACCACAGCACATCAGTCACCAAGTCCACACTCCTTCTGTCATGCGAGCTGAAGTCCCTGCTTGGTAGTTGGAGCATACAAGGCAAGTCAAGTGGCCATAGTCTGGATCAAAGCATCACACATTCTGTGATGATAATGTCACGCTGACATGTTTTACTAGTCAAGCCAGTGGTCCAACATACTCCACCCCCTGAAAACTGCTCCAGTCAAAAGCATTTTGGTCCCTGAGCAGCACTGTTGATGGGATCAGTGGTCGGAAGGAGTGTTGGACCACTGGAGAGCCAAGCTGCTGCTTTGTTAGAGAGAACCATGGTTCGAGTCTCCTATGTGCTGCCAGCAGAGGATATTTCCTTTTCAGACGTTTTATTGAATTTTTATAGGTTACAACAAAATTCTTATTCCAAAACATTAATGGCAAATAAAATAGAAATAAGAACAGTCAAATATTCTTCTCTTTTGAAAAGTAGATAACAAATGATAACATATAGAGTTGTTTGGTGATGCGATATAACATCAAGCGTCTATATCATATCTTGTTGTTCAGCTACTGATAATAGTTACCATTGGAAAATTCAAAACAAAAAATATAACTAGATCATCCATAAAAGGTATGAAGGGGACTGATTAGCTAAAGAGATGTCAAGGTGTTGTGGGGTAGTTGGGGGAATTAGTTCCAGGGCCAAGTTCCTACATTTTGGCTTGGCATTATCTGATGAGTATGTCAAGAATCCCAACTATCCCACATTTCTCCTGCCTTAGGTAGTCGATCAGGTGTATGATGAAGAAAAGAACAACTTTGGTGTGGGGATAGGGGAATGGAAGGGGGAAAGGTGAAAGATGCCTGAGGGGACCAGTGGTCTAGAGCACCAGGTGAAGGTCGAACATAGTGGCGAGGTGGGTATTATTTACCCTCAGGGAAGTAGTAGAGAGTTGCCAAATCCCAGGGGTAGATAATGTTTGATCCACGGGTTTCATAAGGAGTCAAATTTTCAAATTTTATCCAGCAGAATTGCTTCAGTTTTTGCACGAATCATGGATTGTGTGACTCTGTTTGACTGACACTGCAAAGTGTGTCTGATTTCCATGCTTTTGCTATAGTTTATTTTGCCGCTGTGGTTATAAAAAGCAGTGATTTGATTTGACGGTGGGTTATGGCTTGTGGTTTACTATTCAGGAATGCTACTGATGGATCAGGTGTTAAGGCCACGTTGAACATGGTGGAGAGAACTTTGAAAATTTCCGACCAAAAGGAGCCATCTATAGGACATTCCCACCAGATGTGCACATGGGAGCCCAGAGAAGTACAACCTCGAAAGCAGTGAGAGGGATATTGGGGACAGAATTTAGATCTGATTTCTGATTGGGACCAGATACCATTTGGTAAGTACCTTCTAGTTGGTTTCAAGAGCCACTATATTTGGGGTGGCCGATTTGGTCGCTTGCCAGATTTGAGCCTAATTGAGTTAATTTGGTTGAAGATGAAGATCAGGCCCCCATTTGTTTGTGTAGGTTGGAGGCGAAGAGGTTATGTGGGAGAGTAGTTGGACATATATGTCAGGAATAAGTCCACGTCTTTGGGGGTCGGAATTACAAGCTTTTTCAAAGATAGTGAAGCCTGGGGACTTCAAATCTGGGGGTGTGTTATGTTTAAAAAAAATAATAATTTGTAGGCATCGAAAGGTTTCTGTGGATGGGAGATCATGTATTTCACGTAAGGTTGAGAAGGATGTGATAATAGAAGATTTGAAGAAATGGTGGACTTGTATCAATCCTGCTTTTGACCATGCTGAGAAAGTGGTTGAGGAAGACCAGGGTGGGTAGAAGGAGGGGTTATGTAGAACGGAAAGAGATTGGAGACCAAAATGGGTTTTCAATCTGTCCCAAATAGAAAGACTATGTTTAGTAATGGGATTTGTGATTGTCTTCCATTGTGTAGGGGTTAGCCACATTAGGTTTGTGATGAATAGGGAATTACAGTCGAATGACTCCAATGCCACCCATAGTGAGGCTTCCATTGTGGCATGATATTTGGGCAAGCAGAGGATATTTCAACCCTTACTGCAGCTAAATAAAAAGTAAAAGAGTTCCAGAATTATCACTGCATCAGGCCACGTTCACACTTTGTGTGCGTCGGGAATGCGCACAAAATTGTGTGTATTCCTGACATACACAGAAGTGTGTCCCTTAAGTAGATGTGTGGCGGTGCCAATCATTTTTAATTCTTGATGGCACCCCATGCACCTGGTAATACGCGCATGGTTTGGTGCAGCACGATTTTGGTCAGTGACTTCTTTTGTATATTTCTCATATGTAGGAACATGTATGAGCTATTGCACCTATATGGTGTGAATGGAGCCTTACAGTAAGGTATAGGAAGGGTTCAACTGGGTTTTATGAAATCACAAACCTTGTAATATAGAGGGTACATTCTTACCTTTTCTGATATCTGTGCTGCTCTATCACAGAAAACTGGTCTCCCTGAAGTGCACCAGGAAATAAATAAATAAAGTGCAGCGTTAGGAACATCCAACGTGTATTACGTATACATGTGAGAAATGTGTAATATAATACATATGTAAATAGTGTACCAAAAACACATTTTTGACCTACACCATGTGGAGCTTCCTTTTTACTTTCTCCGTTGTTCCATATTGAATCGCCCCTCTGGATCATTCCGCTCTACAATCGGAGAATGTGCATGGCAGTTGTCTAACTTCAGCCTGCGACTATCACCTTCCACCGGTACTCGTGGCCCACAGGACATCGTCCGGCTTGACATCACAAGGGTTCATTCCCATGCCTATTTGATGCACTGCTATATGGTATTTCCGTCCTACAGATCTGGTAAAGGTATCCATTTACTTCCATTCAACATCTGTTTGCCTTGGCATCTGCTGTCTCCTTTCCATTTGAGTATCCACACGCCTTCCGGGGTCTACTGGTGCCCCCCTGTTGGAGAAGATACCTTTTTACCTTTCACTATATGGACTTCCACTATTTGCTGTTCCATTTTTCACTACCGACCCTTTGATTATTTATTGCTGGTTTTTATTGCTGTTTTTTTCATATTTGTATGTTGTCTTATCCACTTGTCCTACATGTGTTTTTGGTACACTATTTACATATGTATTATATTAGACATTTCTCACATGTATACGTAATACACGTTGGATATTCCTAGTGCTGCACTTTATGTATTTAAAGGGTCTAGATAGGACTAAACTAACTAGCTCTAAACAGGAAGGGAGGAGAGGGGAAGATACCAAAATCACAATAGTAAGCAAGTTGCAGGGGGCAAACTTGCCACTACATGTCTATGTAGCACCCCTTAGTGTGCATCGTTAGGTAAATTTAGTTTGGCTCACGAGTAGCTAAAGTGATTATGTCTGTGAGGTTCAAGCTCAGGTCAGGCTGATGGGCTCTGCAGGTCAGGCCTCTGTCACCTCCCCCTGGTTCTGGCAGTCTCCAGAAAATTCTAGAAGCTAGTGGGTGGAGGTACAGGGGCAGGGATCTGAATATTCATTGGAGTTTGACCAATCCCCAGGCGTGAGGCCTGGCAGGGGGTAAGATATGCCTATAAATATTGAAGAGCCTGGCTAGTGGGGGGTTGTTGCTGGTTAGTGTATGCTGCATTGAGTCGAGGTTTGTTAGGCCTGGAGGGTACCCCGGGGCTGGGGGCTCTGCCTCCAGGCAGGACCTGAGGAAGGAAAGGAGCAGTTTGACGGGAGGGATCTTCGCCACCCTTCAGTCTCATCCAGGAGACACCCTGTATTGCAAGGGAGGACCTGTACAGCAACAGCCCTGAACAGCAGTCTTTGCCAAGCAGCAGGATTTCAAGGGACAGTATGAGTACCTCTACCTACCACCCCCAGTGCTAACAAAGGGAGAAAGCAGCTGGATGCAATATTTAGCTACCCTAAATAAAGGACAGTGCCACAATTTACCTTAACCGTCAACAATGCCCATTTGCAGCCTCACTGTGCCCATTTGCATGCCTCACTGTGCCCATTTGCAGCCATAGGTCCCCCGAACTTCAAACTCAGTAGTTAAGGGTTCCTAGATGCCCCCTAGCTGCAGCCAAAATTTGGGGTCTCTGGACCCAAAGGGTCCTGAAATGAAATTGCTGCAGATGGATACATTTGATCGAATTTATCATATCTCGGGGCCACTTGGTGCTAGGAACCCCAAATCTGGTGTGCAAACCCAGTGGAACTAGCACTACATCATATGCAAAGCTAGGGGTCCTAGCACTAAGTGGCCCCGAGATACAGGGCCCCAAAGTCAGTTTGGAAAATGTCAAGCACTTTTCTGCAGCAGAGAATTTTCCAAACCAAATTTGGGGCCCCGTATCTCAGAGCCACTTGGTGCTAGAAACCCCAACTTTGGATATGTTATAGCGCTAGGTTTGCTCACCAAATTTGGGGTTCCTAGCACTAAGTGGCCCCGAGATATGGGGCCCCAAAGTCAGTTTGGAAAATGTCATTCTCTGCTGCAGAAAAGTGCTTGACTCGAGTATAAGCCGAGGGGGGCACTTTCAGCAGAAAAAAATGTGCTGAAAAACTCGGCTTATACTCGAGTATATACGGTATATTCTTTCTATTCCCTTCTATTCTATTTTTTTCTATTCTGATCTTTTCTATTCCATTCTTTTATTTTCTATTATATTCTATTATATTCTTTTCTATTTTATTTGAAATTTTAAGATTCTTTCCTATTGTCTTTGTTCTATTCTATTATTTTCTATTATTAAAATTTTCAATTTTATTCTTTTTTATTCTATTCTATTCTTTTCTATTCTATTCTAATTCAAATGTATTCTATTCGAATTCTGGAAGATGGTTATATTCTTTCTATTTTGTTTTATTCTATTTTTTTTTCTATTCCATTTTATTCCATTCTTTTATTTTCTATTCTATTCTAATCTATTCTTTTCTATTCTATTCATTTTTTCTATTCGAATTTGAATTTCAGAAGAAAGTTATATTCTTTCTATTTTATTCTATTCTATTTTACATTCTATTCTTTTCTATTTTTTTTTTCTATTTCAATTCAAATTTATTCATTTTGAAATTTGAATTTAAGAAGATGGTTATATTCTTTCACTTTTGGTCTATTCTATTCTTTTTTTAATTCGATTCCTTTATTTTCTATTCTATTTTATTCTGTTCTTTTATTTTCTATTCCACTTTGTTCTGTTTTACTCTATTCTTTTCTATTCTATTCTGTTCTGTTCTTTTATTTACCATTCCATTTTGTTCTGTTTTACTCTATTCTTTTCTATTCTATTCTGTTCTTTTATTTTCTATTCCATTTTGTTCTGTTTTACTCTATTCTTTTCTATTCTATTCTGTTCTTTAATTTTCTTATCTGTTCCTTTATTTTTTATTCATCTCCTTTATTTTGTATTCTATTTTTTCTATTCTTTTATTTTGTATTCTGTTCTGTTTTACTCTAATATATTATATTCTTTCATTTTCTATTCTATTATTTTCTATTATTTTCTATTCTAGGTTACTCTCTTCTGAAATTTAAATTCAAATTCAAATTTGTTTAGAAAATTATTCAAATTTGATTAGAAAACGATTCGAATTCAATTCGAAAACAATTTGAAATTGAATTTCGTCCAAAATTTTCGTTACTTCGGATTAGTTTAAATTAGTTACAACCGTAATTTTGAAATTCGGATACATCCGAATTTTAGAATAATGAAGAATTTGCCAGAATTTCGATTCGGAACGAAACAAACTGCACATAACCCCTTATTCCCATCCAAGTATATATTCCCTAAATAAAACATAAAAACAAGCTCAAGGACTGGTTACTGACTGAGAACGCAAGCTGAGAAAATGCGCGTTGCCTGGCTGTGCAGGATTACAATCCAGCGGCCCTTGCGGGGGTAGTGCTACATCTACAGTGGATATAAAAAGTCTACACACCCCTGTGAAAATGTCAGGTTTATGTAATGTAAAAAAACGAGACAAAGATAAATAATTGCACAACTTTTTCCATCTTTAATGTGACCTATAAACTGTACAACTCAATTGAACAAAAAAATCAAATATTTTAGGTGGAGGGAAGTAAAAATAAAAAACTAAAATAACATGGTTGCATAAGTGTGCACACCCTTACACTAATACTTTGTTGAAGCACCTTTTGATTTTATTACAGCACTCAGTCTTTTTGGGTATCAGCCTATCAGCATGGCACATCTGGACTTGGCAATATTTCCCCACTCTTCTTTGCAAAATCTGTCAGATTGTGAGGACATCTCCTGTGCACAGCCCTCTTCAGATCACCCCACAAATTTTTAATCCGATTCAGGTCTGGGCTCTGGCTGGGCCATTCCAAAACTTTAATCTTCTTTTGGTGAAACCATTCCTTTGTTGATTTGGATGCTTTGGGTCGTTGTCATTCTGAAAGAAGAAGCTCCCCTTCATGTTCAGCTTTCTAGCAAAAGCCTGAAGGTTTTGTGCCAATATTGACTGGTATTTGGAACTGTTCATAATTCCTTCTTCCTTGACTAAGGCCCCTTTTCCAGCTGAAGAAAAACAGCCCCACAGCATGATGCTGCCACCACCATGCTTCACGATGGGTATGGTGTTCTTTTGGTGATGTGCAGTGTTGTTTTTGCTCCAAACATATCTTTAGCAATCATGGCCAAAAGTTCAATCTTGGTTTCATCAGACCAGAACACATTTTCCCACATGCTTTTGGGAGACCTCAGATGTGTTTTTGCAAAATTTAGCCAGGCTTGGATGTTTTTCTATGTAAGAAAAGGCTTCCGTCTTGCCACTCTACCCCATAGCCCAGACATATGAAGAATACGGGAGAATATTGTCACATGTACCACACAGCCAGTACTTGCCAGATATTCCTGCAGCTCCTTTAATGTTGCTGTAGGCCTCTTGGCAGCCTCCCTGACCAGTTTTCTTCTTATCTTTTCATCAATTTTGACTAAAGGCTGTAATTAACCACTTGACCACTGGGCACTTAAACCCCCTTCCTAACCAGACCAATTCTCAGCTTTTGGTGCTCTCACATTTTGAATGACAATTACTCAGTCATGCAACAACTGTACCTATATGACATTTTCTGTCCTTTTTTCACACAAATAGAGCTTTCTTTTTGTGGTATTTAATCATCGCTGAGTTTTTTATTTTTTGCGCTATCAAAAAGATAAAATACCGAATATTCTGTAAAAAAATGCATTTTTCTTTGTTTCTGTTAAAAAATTTTGCAAATTAGTAATTTTTCTTCATATATTTTGGCCAACATTTATACTGCTACATATCTTTGGTAAAAATAACCAAAATCAGTTTATATTATTTGGTCTGTGTGAAAGTTATAGAGTCCACAAGCTATGGTGTCAATCTCTGAAAATTGATCACACCTGATGTACACACCTGCTCTCATTTATCCATTAAATGCATGTGCCTCCACTGTGGGGACACTCATACTTTAGTGTTAGGACGACAGATACAAGGGTGCCGTGATGTGGCTCTGTGGCTCACGCATGCGTTTGCAAATGCGTGCGGACTAAACCCCTTTTTTAATGCTTACTGTTAGATAGGTAAATTTGGTTGTCTGCAAGCTGGTGGTAAGTAGACTTTGGCTTTTTCCTGGGCATTCCCCAGACACTTGTTGGTACCTGATGTACTGAGGGCCTATCTCATTTCTTGAGACCCCAACAAGCCAGGAAAGTAAAAATACCCCCTCAAATGACCCCTTTTTTGAAAGTAGACATTCCAAGGTATTTAGTAAGAGGCATTGTTAGTTTTTTGAATTTGTAATTTTTTCCAACAGTTCTTTGCAAAATCAAGATTTTTTTTCTTTTTTTCACAAAATTGTTACATTAGCAGGTTATTTCTCACACACAGCATGTGCATAGCATGAATTACACCCCAAAACACATTCTAGTACTACTCCTGAGTATGGCGATACCACATGTGTGAGACTTTTACGCAGCCTGGCCACATACAGAGGCCCAACATGCAGGGAGCGCCATTAGGCGTTCTTGGAGCATAAATTACACATATAATTTCTTGACTACCTCTTACACTTTTGAAGGCTCTGGAGCACCAGGACAATGGAAACGCCCCAAAAATGACCACATTTTGGTAAGAAAACAACCCGAAGTATAATCTATGAGGCATAATGAGTCTTTTGAACATGTCGTTTTTTTTTACAAGTTTTTGGAAAATGTGTAAAGAAAATGAAAACATTTTTTTTTACACAAAGTTGTCCATTTATACAATATTTCTAATACATAGCATGTACATACCAAAAATTATAATAGATTCTCCTACTCCTCCTGAGTACGATGATACCACATGTGGGAGACTTTTACACAGTCTGGCCACATAGTGAGGCCCAACATGCAGGGAGCACTATCAGGTGTTCTGGTGTTCTAGGGGTATAAGTTTCAAATTTAATTTGACTACCTATTACACTTTTGTGAGGCACTTTAGTGGCATGGATGAGAACTGATGTGGCATGGATGAGCATGAATACGGCTGGATACAGCTGAGTACGGCTGGGTACGGCTGGGTATGGCTGAGTGCGGCTGGGTACAGCTGAGTATGGCTGGATATGGCTGGCTTTGGCTGAGTACGGCTGGGTATTGCTGGGTATTGCTGGGTATTGCTGGGTATGGCTGAGTATGGCTGAGTATGGCTGAGTACGGCTGAGTATAGCTGAGTATTGCTGGGTATGGCTGAGTATTGCTGGGTATGGCTGAGTATTGCTGGGTATGGCTGAGTATTGCTGGTAATGGCTGTGTATCGATGGGGGTGGATGGGATGGATGAGTATTGCTGAGTATGGATGGATTGATGAGTATTGCTGAGGATGGATGAGTATGGATGGATGGCTGAGCATGGATGGATGAGTATTGCTGAGTATGGATGGATGGCTGAGCATGGATGGATGGATGGCTGGATGGCTGGATGAGGCTTCAATGGGCACAGATCAGCGTTGAGGGCACTACACATCCAGCCCACAGCGCTGCTGCACCCAATCTCTCCCCTCTCTGCTCACACTGTACCAATTGGTACAGAGAGGGGAGAGAGGAACCGGACGTGACGCTGGTTTGTTTACAAATGATCGCTCCGTCATTTGACGGACCGATCACGTGGTAAACGGCCACTGTCAGCAGACAAGCGGTCACGGATATTCCCGGGTGCACGCCCCAGGGAGCGTCAATGTACGCCCTCCCAGAGTTGCTATGGCGTGGTTGTTAACCAGTTAAAGCAAAAGGTGGTTCAACAAAATACTGACATAAGGGGGGTGATCCTTTTTCCAAACACAGTGATTCTGTTTTTTGTTTTTTTTTCTGATATGTTGGTATTACGTATATCTTTCACTTGGAGATGTTATAAGTTGCACTGAGTAAATACAGCTGAATAAAACAAAAATTGTGTCTGTCTTCATTTCGGGCTGCAAAGCAACAAAATGTGATTATTTTATTAAAGGGGGGGGGGGGGCATCTCATTATATCATTCTTGCCATTAGCAGGGCTTATAAGCAAGGAGAAGGCTTTCTTTTTCTTGAGTCGCCTGCATTATTGGGAGGATGAAAAACCCCAAATAAGCACTAGGTGGCAGCGTTTAACAGTTCTATTGAATCTCACAACTGTAGCGACATGCAGGGTGGCCATCGACTGAATAGAAAAATGGAACTTTGTCTGCTTGGACCCATTTCTTACAAAGATACAAATATAACTTTTTATTACCTTTTTTTTTCTCTTGTGGCAGGATAATGTTTCTGGTTAAAAGTTCCAGCTTTATATAGAAATGGGTCCTGATTGTGATGACTGAATATGATTTAATGTGTGCAATTTCATAAAAAAAGTTTTATCTGGACCAAATAATGCTGAACAGGCAGAAGGAAAATTATTTAACCTGCAATCTAAGATCAATAATTCAGTTTACACAATTGATTATCTGTCTACCATTTTCTTTATATAGATTCTTACAAATTTGAAATTTTACTTCCTCTCTTCTTTCTTCATTTTCTTAAATTTTTTTCTACTTTTTTGTTCCACTCTCCTTTCCTTCTTTCCTCCCTCCCTCTTTTTTTCATTTATTTCTTTCTTCCTTTCTATCCTCCTTTGTTTCTTCCTTCTTCATTATTATTATCCAGGATTTATATAGTGCCGACAGTTTACGCAGCACTTTACAACTTGAGGGTAGACATTACAAATAGAATACACTTTAATACAGTAGGAATCAGAGGGCCCTGCTCCTTAGAGCTTACAATCTAAGAGGGAAGGTCAAGAGATACAAGAGGTAATAACTGTGGGGGATGTGCTGATGGAGAAAATAAATGTACAGTTGTTAGGTGGGGGCCAGAGAGGCTTCTCTGAAGAGATGAGTTTTCAGGGATCGTCTGAAAGTAGGCATAGCAGGAGAAAGTCGGACAGATTGGGGTAGAGCATTCCAAAGGATGGGAGAGGCTCAGAAGTAGTTCTGGAGGTGAGCATAGGATGAGGCGACAAAGGAGCTAGAGAGCAGAATGTCTTGGGTGGAGCAAAGAGGGCGATTTGGTTGGTATTTTGAGACCAGGTTAGAGATGTAGCTGGGGGCAGAGTTGTGGATGGCTTTGTAAGTTACTGTTAGTATCTTGAATTTGATTCGAGTGGCAGCCAATGGAGGGATTGGCAGAGAGGGGTAGCAAACGCTGAGAGTTTTTTAAGTTGAATGAGCCTGGCAGGAGCGTTTATGATGGACTGAAGGGGGGATAGCCTATTTAGGCTGATATATATGTTAGTAGGTTGGTGATGTGTGAGGAGACAGATGGAGTGAATTGGGGGGGTGGAGAGATAGATTTGGGTGTTATCCACGTAGAGATGATATTGAAAGCCATCAACTGACCCAGGGAGGAGGTGTAGATTGAGAAAAGGAGAGGTCCAAGAACAGAACCTTCGGGGACTCCAACGATGAAAGGATGAGGAGGGGAGGAAGTAGAGTAAGTGACACTGAAGGGGCGGTGGGATAGGTAGGATGAGAACCAGCGAAGAGTACAGTCATGGAGACCAAGGGAGTGGAGTTTTTTGAGGAGGAGGGGGTGGTCTACTGTATCAAAGGCAACAGAGAGGTCCAGGAGAAGTAGTACAGAATAGTGTATGTTGGTTTTAGCCGTTAGTAGATCATTGGTGAGTTTAAGGAGAGCAATTTCCGTGGAGTGTTGAGGGCCAAATCCGGAAAGAAGGGGATCAAGAAGCTTGTTCATGGTGAGATGGTCACTCAGTCGGTTGTAGACCAGTCTTTCAAGGAGTTTTTGAGGAGAAGGAGAGTAAGGAGATGGGGCATAGGTTGTTAAGAATGATGGGGCCTAGTGAGGGCTTTTTAAGGATTGGGGTGACTAGCGCATGTTTTAGAGAGTTGGGAAAGATGCCAGAAGAGAGGGAGAGATTGAAGATGTGAGTTAGAGAGTGTAGAATCGAGTCAGAGGGTGAGTGTAGCATTTGTGAGAGAGCAGGATCCAGAGGGCAGGTCGTTAGGTGGGCATTAGAAAAAAAGTTTAGCAACCTCATTAATACTAGCAGGGTTGAATGGGGGAAGCAATGATTGTACCTGTGGACATGGAATGTTGAGTGGGGGAGGTTTCTGCACATTGGAAATCTCCTCACAAATTGTATCAATCTTATTTTTGAAGTGATTGGCAATCTCCTGGGCAGTGAGTGAGTTGAAGGGTGGAGGCAGTGGAGGACAGAGTAGAGTGTTAAATTTAGAGAAGAGTTGATGGGGACTGGCTGATAATGTGTTAATGAGTGGGATAAAATAGGTCTGTTTGGCAGTGTGGAGGCAGGAATAGTATTTTAGGAGGGCAGATTTATATTGTGTGAATTCTTCCTGGGACTTAGTCTTCTGCCACAGACGCTCAAGAGCGTGGCTATGTTTTCTGAGACTTCTAGTGTCGCCTGTTTGCCAGAGTTGTAGCGGTCGGGGGCCTGATTTTGCATGTAGTGAGTGTGGAGCTTGTCTTGGGAGGATGACTGTGAGCTGTTGTAGACGAAAGTGACTAGGTTGGGGCAGGACAGGGGTGAGATTTTGTCATAGAGGTGGTCAGTAGCAGAGTAGAGAAGAATAGGGATGAGGTGGCAAAGGTTTGGTTTGTTAGGTGGTTGGAGGGAGAGGAAGACCTGGAGAGAGTGAAACTAATAAAGTGGTGATCAGAGAGTGGGAGAGGATTGTTGGAGAGGTTGCATGGAGTGCACAGATAGGAGAAGACAGGGTCAAGGGTATTGCCGTTGGAGTGAGTAGCATCCTGTACCCATTGCTTCAGGTCAAGAGATGTGGTTAGGCAGAAGTTTAGGCATAGTAGTAGTATTAGCATTTAATATCCCTTGCTTTCTACTTTTCTTCCTTCCATTTCTTTCTCTCCTTCCTTCCTTCCCCCCTTCTTCTTTTCCATTTCCTCTTCTTTCCTTTTCTCCTTCCTTTCCTTTATTTTACCTTTCTTTCTTTTTAGGATAAAAATGGGCAGGGAGATTTTCCTTTCTATTTGCATTATCCACTCTACAGTTTTCTTTCTTTCATCCCTTTTTACCTTTTCCTTCCCTAATTTCCTTCTTCCTTTCTTCATAAATGGTATATGTATTATATGTATATGGCTCTACTGTATATCGAAAAGGTTAGACACGTGGTCCCATAGGCGTGCGCACGGGGTGTGCCGGGTGTGCCTGGGCACACCCTAATGCCCAGGCACATCCAACACACCCCAGGACTTTTTTGCCAGCAGAATGTGCAGGATCTATTTCGGCGCCTTTGGTAATAAACAATGGTAGCGCTGCTACTCTGCGAGTGGTGGGACTATTATTTCATTGGCTGTGTAACTCTTGCGAGTGCAGCCACTGATCGCGGAGTGAGCAGGCAAGCGGCCGCATTTTCCGATGCTACTTCTATAGTTCCGGCTACAGCATCCCTGACAGCTGAATATCACTCCGCTGCCTGCTTTCAGTGATGCTGTAGCCGGAAATAAGGAAGTAACATCAGGGCTGGATTAACCCCACTGATTTGGTTATCGGGTCCTGCCCGCTGCCACCCCTGGGCTTCCGCAGCCCACCACTGCCCTTTGTCCGCCGCCGAGAAAACCACAGGGTTACCAGGACTGTCCCAGGCAGAGGAGGAGGATGTAACTTTCTCCTCCCTGCTCCGCCTCCGAGTGCCCCGCCTCCCGGCTTCCGCCCTGCAGTGAGTGCCAACAATGGAAGAAACTGCGGTGAAGGAGACCCACTGGGACTTGGGACTCAGGACGTGTCACTGACAGGTAAGGAGAGAGTGGGGGGGCACAGACTCTGGCAGTGTGTGTGCGGCACTACAGCAGGCAGGGAGAGTGGGTGTCCTCTCCTGCAGTGCAAGTCACACTGTATGTGTAGTACCAGGGAGAAGCTGAGAATGGGAGTCCGGCCTGCTATGATGGGATTTCTAGTCACATGGAGGGGGGGGGGGGTGGGGGGGGGGCAATACTCACACATACTGGGAAAGGGGGGTGGTCATATAAGGTGAAATAATCTGTGTTGTGAGGGGGGCTGCTATGGCTGACCTGACCCCCTTTTAGAAATCATTATTGTCTGGTTTAAAGGGGAACTCTGCAGACTCTGGGGTAAAGGGGAACTCTGATGTAAGTGGGATCTCAGTGGACTCTGTGGTAACCAGAGACCCCCTCACACCAGAGGCCCCCTTTACATCACAGTCTGAAGAGATCCCCTTTGTGTCAGAGCCCCCCTTACAGTGTATATATAAAAGGGGACTTTGATAAAAGTGGGGACTCTGGGAACCCTGATATAAGAGTAAATGCTGGGGACTCTAGTGACCAAAGACCCCCTTATATGAAAGTTCCCTTTACACCAGAGTCAACGCCATTCTTTACATCAGGTTTCCCAGTGTAAAGGGGAACTCTGGGGACTCTGATGTAAGGGGGGAACTGTGATATAAAATGTAACAGTTGACTCTTGTGTAGCGGTTAAAAGGTGGTAAAAGAATGGCTCAGCTGCAGAGTTTTCCTGCCCCTCAACCACTAGCGTAAACAATTAAATGTTTTAATCAGTTAAAAAATAAAGTGTTTTATTTTTTTTAACATTGATAAGTGTTAAAAAATGTTTTAATACATTTTAAAATGTTTGTTCACATTTATTTATAAGAGTGCGTGTGTGTGTATATATATATATATATATATATATATATATATATATATATATATATATATAAATAAATATATACACACACGTGTGTGTTAGAGTTTTGGGGTGCACACCCTAATGCAACAGGCTGCGCACGCCTATGCGTGGTCCAATCCTTTGGCCCAACCAACAGTTTCTTTACAAGATGGAAACTTTTGATGGAAAGAACGCTCTCAACTTTGGAGATCACACAACTCATGACACCGTTTCGATACACTGACCGGTACCACAAAGCAACCTTCTCAAATTCTTTGGACTGATTGAAACTCCACTAATTAATCTTCTCCCTCTTAATTCAAAAACAATTACTGGTACATTTACTAACTGACAGTTTGAAATTAAAGAGGCTATTTTGTATTTCTTTTTCTCCTGGGCAAACTAAACTATACTTTATAAGATTTATTTGATTTGATTTTAATTAGATTTTTTTTTTGTTTTTTGTTTTTCTCGCTTATTTGATGTCATTTTTCATGTGGCTCTTATGAGCATCCTGCTATATATGCTATACTAAAGCAATCTTAATACTATAATGCATTACCTTATTCTTCCACGCTTTGAGATTAAACACAGTAATATCTCCAAAATCAGATATTATTTCAATACCAAAACCTTATGAAAAAAGGCACATATACAGTATCTCACAAAAGTGAGTACACCCCTCACATTTTTGTAAATAATTTATTATATGTTTTCATATGACAACACTAAAGAAATTACACTTTGCTAAAATGTAAAGTATTGAGTGTACAGCTTGTATAACAGTGTAAATTTGCTGTCCCCTCAAAATAACTCAACACACAGCCATTAATGTCTAAACCGCTGGCAACAAAAGTGAGTACACCACTTAGTAAAAATGTCCAAATTGGGCCAAATAAGCAATTTTCCCTCCCCGGTATCATGTGACTCATGTGTGAATGGGGAGCAGGTGTGTTAAATTTGGTGTTATCGCTTTCACTCTCTCATACTGGTCACTGGAAGTTCAACATGGCACCTCATGGCAATTCTCTGAGGATCTGAAAAAAAGAATTGTTGTTCTACATAAAGATGGCCTAGGCTATAAGAAGATTGCCAAGACCCTGAAACTGAGCTGCAGCACGGTGGCCAAGACAGTACAGCAGTTTAACAGGAACAAAGGTTCCACTCAGAACAGGACTCGCAATGGTGAACCAAAGAGGTTGAGTACACATGCTCAGTGTCATATTCAGAGGTTGTCTTTGGGAAATAGACATATAAGTGCTGCCAGCATTGCTGTAGAGGTTGAAGGGGTGGGGGGGGGGTCAGCCTGTCAGTGCTCAGACCATACGCTTCACACTGCATCAAATTGGTCTGCATGGCTGTTGTCCCAGAAGGAAGCCTCTTCTAAAGATGATGCACAAGAAAGCCTGCAAACAGTTTGCTGAAGACAAAAAGACTAAGGACATGGATTTCTGGAACCATGTCCTGTGGTCTGATGAGACCAAGATAAACTTATTTGGTTCAGATGGTGTCAGGCATGTGTGGCGGCAACCAGGTGAGGAGTACAAAGACAAGTGTGTCTTGCCTACAGTCAAGCATGGTGGTGGGAGTGTCATGGTCTGGGGCTGCAAGAGTGCTGCCGGCACTGGGGAGCTACAGATCATTGAGGGAACCAGGAATGCCAACATGTACTGTGACATACTGAAGCAGAGCATGATCTCCTCCCTCTGGAGACTGGGCCGCAGGGCAGTAATTCAACATGATAACAACCCCAAATGCACCTCCAAGACCCCCACTGCCTTGCTAAAGAAGCTGAGGGTAAAGGTGATGGACTGGCCAAGCATGTCTCCAGACCTAAACCCTATTGAGCATCTGTGGGGCATCCTCAAACGGAAGGTGGAGAAGCGCAACGTCTCTAACATCCACCAGCTCCATGATGTCGTCATGGAGGAGTAGAATAGGAATCCAGTGACAACCTGTGAAGCTCTGGTGAACTCCATGCCCAAGAGGGTTAAGGCAGTGCTGGAAAATAATTGGTGGCCACACAAAATATTGACACTTTGGGCCCAATTTGGACATTTTTACTTAGGGGTGTACTCACTTTTGTTGCCAGAAATTTAGACATTAATGGCTGTGTGTTGAGTTATTTTAAGGGGACAACAAATTTACACTGTTATACAAGCTGTACACTCACTACTTTACATTGTAGCAAAGTGTCATTTCTTCAGTGTTGTCACATGAAAAGATAGAATAAAATATTTACAAAAATGTGAGGGGTGTACTCACTTTTGTGAGATACTGTATTGGTACTTGTACCATCAGATTGCTTATTATAGCGTCTTCTTTGTAAATGTATTTTATTTTATTTTTTGTTTGCTTATATTACTTTTTAATTTCTTGGAAAATATAAAAAAAAAAAGAAATGGTATATTTTGTCTGTAAAAAAACTAAGGATGGTCAAATATCTCTTTGAGAAAAAAGATGGGAAGATTTTTGTTCTTCCCCACCTAACTCATTCTGGAACCAGAACCCACCATGATGCTCATTGGTAGTGCAGGGGTGAAACTTCTGTTCTCTACCTGTACACAGTAGAAAGTATCGTTAATCCAAACTGAGATTTTCCAAGTAAGGCTGCTTGAAGCCCTCATTGTACAGGTGAACCTGTACTCCACTTTAACGACTTCATCTCTGACACCTGTTTGCCCCCTATGGACCAGAGCAATTTTTACATTTCTGCTATGGACCTGTTTATTTGGCAATACCTTTGTCATTACTTAAAGTGTTACTAAACCCACAACAGTAAAATCAGTCTGTATATGCAGTAAAGCATGCTTGTTATACTCACTGTGGAACCTGAGGGGTTAATCCTTTGCATTGTGTAAAAAGGCTGTTTGATCCTGTCCTTCTTTTACTCTCCCTAAGCCATCTCCCTACAGTACAGAGCCTTGGGGGCATTCTGTACGTGCTCAGTGTGGTGTGTGTTTCTAGAGAGTTTTTTTTTTCTTTTCTTGGGAGGGTGCATGTGATCAGCACAGGGCCAATCAGCACTGTCCAGACAGAGGGTCAGGGGACCTACAGCCTCATAGGACAGTCAGAGGAAAATGAAAACTCCTCCTATAAGCTTTAACCAGCCACTGATAGAAGTCACAAGACTGCTATATACCGCTGATGAGAATATTTAGCAGTTTATATTTACTAAAATAATTACATTTCCATGTTCTGTGTACTGTGGGAGACCAGATATAGTGAATGCAGGCTCCTGGGTTTAGTAACACTTTAAGATGATAAGGTAATACATATACTGTTTGTTTGTTTTTTACAGTAATACTAAAGTCTAATTTTTTTCGTTTGTTTAAAAACAACAAACATGTTATACTTACCTGATCTGTGCAGTTGGTTTTGCACAGATCAGCCCAGATCCTCCTCTCCTTGGGTCCCCCGCCTTCGCTCTTGGCCCCTCCCTCCTGCCGAGTGCCCCCACAGCAAGCAGTGTTCTATGGGTTCTCCCGAGCCGCTGCTCTGTGTATCCATTCAGACAGGGAGCCACGGTTACTCCCCCCTCCCCTCATTGGCTCACCAACTTTGATTGACAGCAGCCATTGGTACCCGCTGCTGTGTCTCAGCCAATCAGAAGGTAGAGTCCCCGACAAGGGGCTCTCCTGCACATTACTGGATCGAGATGGGGCTCAGGTAAGTATTGGGGGGGGGGGTTGAAAGGGGGGCTGCTGCACACAGAAGCTTTTTATCTTAATGCATAGAATGCATTAAGATAAAAAAAACTTCTGCCTTTAGAACCACTTTAAAGATAAAAAAGGCTTAATTTTCATGATATTGTCTTGAAACAATGATTTTTTTTCCCGCTATTCATAAAAACTCATACAAAACCAAACAAAACAAAAAACACTTTTCCTTTTTTTTCCCCAATTTCCCTGTGATTGGGAGCAGAGATCAGTGACGTGTCACGCCTAGCCACGCCCCCCCTCCCACAGTTAGTAACACGCCCCAGGACATACTTAACCCCTCCCCGCCCCCTAGTGGTTAACCCCTTCACTGCCACATAGCACTGATTGCTGTATAAATGACAGTGGTCCCAAAAATGTGTCAAAAATGTCCGATGTATCCGCCAGAATGTCGCAGTCACAATAAAAATCGCTGATCGCCGCCATTACAAGTAAAAAAAAAATTAATAATAAAAATGCCATAAAACTATCCCCAATTTTTTAAACACTATAACTTTTGCGCAAACCAATCAATAAACGCTTATTGCGATTTTTTTTTACCAAAAATATGTAGAAGAATACGTATTGGCCTAAACTGAGGAAAAATTTTTTTTTAAAATCTTTTTCGGGGATATTTATTATAGCAAAAAGTAAAAAATAATGCTTTTTTTTTTAAATTGTCGCTATTTTTTTGTTTAAAGCGCAAAAAATAAAAACCGCAGAGGCGATCAAATACCACCAAAAAAAAGGACGTCAATTTTGTTTGGGAGCCACGTCGTACGACCGCGCAATTGTCAGTTAAAGCGACTCCGTGCCGAATCGCAAAAAGTGCTCTGGTCAGGAAGGGGGTAAATTCTTCTGGGGCTGAAGCAGTTAAATACCCCCAAAAGAAAGCTCTATTTGTGTGAAGAAAATGAAAACAATTTCACATGGTTACACTTTTGTATGACCGCGCAATTGTCATTCAAAGTATGACAGTGCTGAAAGCTGAAAAATGGCCTGGGCAGGAAGCAGGGCCGGACTGGCCTACCGGGATACCGGGAGATTTCCCGGTAGGCCGCCTGAGTTGCTGCGGCTGCAGTGCTCCCCTCCTGCTCCTGTGTGTCACGGTCTGTATTCTGTGTCTGTGTTCGGCGGCCGCGCTGTAACATGGTCCCGCCCCCCTAGACCGGCTTGTGTGATAGTGGATAGAATCAGTGTTCCGCCTATCACACGAGCCGGTCTAGGGGGGCGGGACCATGTTACAGCGCAGCCGCCGAACACAGACACAGCCAGCTCCGTGACACACAGGAGCAGGAGAGAGGGACAGAGCAGGAGAGAGGGATACTGTAGATGCCCGCCCGTATAGTCCGCCCTGTGTGCCTGTATAGGAGGATCGGCGGGGGGGCCGCATATAGAGGAAATTAGCTTTCTATATTCCTCCATGCAGCCGGAGAATACTTGCAGGAGAGAGAGGAGGAGAATCAAGTATTCAGCGGCTGCATGGAGGAATATAGAAAGCTAATTTCCTCTATATGCGGCGCCCCACCGATCCTCCTATCCAACTTCTTTTACTGGCCCCCCCAGTTCTCCTTGTGCTCCCTGGCTCCCCCCCCCCATGCTCTCCTCCCTCACCACACTCTCCAGCCCCCCCCCCACAGTTCTCTCCACCCCTGTTTTTTCTGCCCCCCCCTGCTCTCCAGCTCTCCCCATCCTACTCTAGCCACCATCCCAGTGCTTTTCACTCCCCCAGTGCTCTCCACCCATGTTCTTTCCCCCCCCCCCAGTGCTCTCCAGCTCTCCCCATCACTCTCCAGCCCCCACCCCAGTGCTCTCCGCCCCCCACAGTGCTCTCCAGCCCCCCATTCTCCGCACCCCTGTTTTCGGCCCCCCCCGGTGCTCTCAAGCTCCACCCATCGCTCTCCAGCCCCCCCCGTGCTCTTTGCCCCCCATGCTCTCCACCCCTGTTTTTTTTTGGCTCCCCCTCCAGTGCTCTCAAGCTTCCCCCCCAGCACTCTCCGCTCCCCACCCCTGTACTCTCCACTCCCCCGCCAGTGCTCTCCAGTCCCCCGTGCTTTCCACCCCTGTTCTTTCTGGCCCTCACTGGTGCTTTCAAGCTCCCCCATTGCTCTCCACTCCCCCCTGCTCTTTGTACCCCCCAGTGCTCTCCACCCCTGTTTTTCTGCCCCTCCCCCAGTGCTCTTCGCCACCCCACACTCTTAGCCCCCCCGCGCTCTTTGCCCCCCGTGCTCTCCACCCCTGTTTTTTTTTGGCTTCCCCTCCAGTGCTCTCAAGCTTCCCCCCCAGCACTCTCTGCTCCCCATCCCTGTACTTTCCACTCCCCCCTGCATTTTGCCCCCACCCATGTGCTCTCCAACCCCCGCCAGTGCTCTCCAGTCCCCCGTGCTTTCCACCCCTGTTCTTTCTGGCCCCCACTGGTGCTTTCAAGCTCCCTCCATTGCTCTCCACTCCTCCCTGCTCTTTGTACCCCCCAGTGCTCTCCACCCCTGTTTTTCTGCCCCTCCCCCACTGGTGCTTTCAAGCTCCCCCCATTGCTCTCCACTCCCCCCTGCTCTTTGTACCCCCCAGTGCTCTCCACCCCTGTTTTTCTGCCCCTCCCCCAGTGCTCTTCGCCACCCCACACTCTTAGCCCCCACAGTGCTCTCCACCTCTGTTCTTTTTGGACCCCCAGTGCTCTCAAGTCCCCCCCCCCAGCGCTCTCCACTTCCCATCCCTGTGATTTCCACTCCCCCCTGCTCTTTGCCCCCACCCATGTGCTCTCCAACTCCGCCAGTACTCTCTGCTCCCCCTTCTTTCCAGCTCTCACCCAGTGCTCTCCACTTCCCCAGGACCAGAGGACAGGCTGACTGGGGCTGGAAAATGAGGATGGCTGAAGGTGCAGGTGGCCAGGGACCACTCCATCTCACAGCAAACAGATCCTCTGGAAGGAGCACCGTCCCCATCCAAAACGAGAACAGACCCTGCCTGCTGTTGGCCATCATGGATATCCTGCTGGCATGCAAGGTACTGTACCGAGCATCAACAACACACCTTCCCACAGACAGGGACTGCTGACTGGGCCATAGGGCACAGGAGGGGCTGCAATGATGGGCACAGTGAAGCTGCATTCCTGGGCACAGTGAGACTGCATTCACTGGCACAGTGAGACTGCATTTGATGGGCACAGTGAGGCTGCATTTGATGGGCACAGTGAGGCTGCATTTGATGGGCACAGTGAGGCTGCATTTGATGGGCACAGTGAGACTGCATTTGATGGGCACAGTGAGACTGCAATGATGGGCACAGTGAGACTGCAATGATGGGCACAGTGAGGCTGCAATGGTGGGCACAGTGAGGCTGCAATGGTGGGCACAGTGAGGCCGCATTCATGGGCACAGTGAGACTGCATTCACGGGCAGAGTAAAGCTGCATTTGATGAGCACAGTGAGGCTGCATTTGATGAGCACAGTGAGCCTGCATTGATGGGCACAGTGAGGCTGCATTGATGGGCACAGTGAGGCTGCATTGATGGGCACAGTGAGGCTGCATTTGATGGGCTCTGGTGAGGCTGCATTTGATGGGCACTGGTGAGGCTGCATTGAGCTCCTGTATCATGTCTGCAGTCTCTGACCATCTCCTGTATCATGTCTGCAGTCTCTGACCATCTCCTGTATCATGTCTGCAGTCTCTGACCATCTCCTGTATCATGTCTGCAGTCTCTGAGGGAGTCTGCAGAGGAGTCAAGAGTGGGAGCACCGCCGGGATGGGGGTCATGGGAGAAGTCAGACAAGTGTGGACTGTGGAGAGGAGACTATAGGATAAAACCAGAGCCACAGAGCTGGAGCCAACTGACTGAGCCCTACACGGTGCACCTGAGAGGAGGTCAGTGACAGCACCGCTAGGCCAGTCTGAAGGGGGGGTCACTGATGTAAGGGGGGAGTGAATACGATAATGTAAGGGGGCACCGATATAAAGCACAGCCTTATATCAGTAACCCACCCCCCCTTACCTTAGTGTATTCTTTCTGCGGAAGGTGGTCCCCCCCACGTTCTGAGTTCCTGGGGTCCCCCTTGATGATTGATCACTTACCACTTTTAACTGGAATTTGCATATATATATATATATATATAAAGCCCTATGTGATTTCATATCTGTCTTATCTATATATAATACACTCTTCAAATGTGCATTTTATGGTTTTCCCTTTCATGAACAAGAAATCAATGACGTTATGCTGTTGCGGTGGTATAATAATGCTGTGGGGCTGGTATGAAATTTTTTTCCAGGGCTGGATGTTATTCCAAGTCCGGCCCTGGCAGGAAGGGGGTTAAGTGCCCGGTATTGAAGTGGTTAAAAGTACACTAAAATTAGGATTAGGAGCATTGCAAAGTTATTTATAAATGAAACAAAGTTGTTTTTTTCTCTTTTTCATTTTGCCCTTTTTTTTAACTATTTTAGGCCCGCACTATAACAGTTTTACTTGCACAGGGAGGCACCTGTGCAATGGATCACACATTTATATATGCTTCACAACCCACTACATGTTGAAGGATGTCAGCTATCTTTGGCCTTGAAGGGCCTCATTGGACTGGACAAGGCCGGAGACCTTGCTACACTATATATATATATATATATATATATATATATATATACCTGATCTGGCACCGTGATCCGGCGTGATTACACACAGCGGAAGCTGATCGGTGAGTGTACTGTACCCCATGTCCGCCAGCACCCGCCGATCATCAGGCAGAGCGACAGAATTGAGATCTTCCTATGTAAACAAGGCAGATTGTGGGTATTTCTACTGTCCTGGTGCTCCAGGGTCTCCAAAAATGTGATAGGTAGTCAGGAAATTAGATGTGTAATTTATGCCCCTGGAAACCCTAAAGGTGCTCCTTGCATTTTGGGTCCCTCTATGTTAATAGGCTGCCAAAAAGACTCACATATGTGTTATCCCCATACTTAGAAGGAGTAGCTATACTGCTACTGTATAAGTCACTGATCGTGACCATTACTAGTAAAAAAATAACATAAAAATATCCCATAGTTTGTAGGCGTTATAACTTTAGCGCAAACCAATCAATATACGCTTATTGTGATTTTTTTTCTACCAAAAATATGCAGCAGAAACATATTGGCCTAAATTTATGAAGAAATTCGATTTTTATTTATTTTTTTTTTATTGAAGATTTATATATATTTTTTAAAATGACCTTTTTTGTTTATAGCGCAAAAAATAAAAACTGCAGAGGTGATCAAATACCACCAAAAGAAAGCTCTATTTGTGGGAAAAAATGGATATCAATGTGTACAGCGTTGCATGACCACGTAAATGTCCGTTAAAATAACGCAGTGTCGTATCGCACAAAATAGCCTAGTCATGAAAAGGGGGTTAATCTTCCAAAGGTCAAGTGGTTAAATAAAATGTGTACATTTATTTATGTTTATTTGTATTTACTGATTTACTTCCTCAGGTAAATATGTAAACATATTACCAAACAACGCAAAAAACAAAAAAGCCAGCCAGGGCTCCCTTTCAGTTTAACCACTTGATGATCGGCATGTTAAACTCCCTTCCTGTCCAAGCTTTTTTTCAGTTTTCAGTGCTGTGATACTTTTAATTACTCAGTTATGCAACACTGTACCCCTCTGAACTGTATATCATTTGTTTGAGACAGCTATAGCTTTCTTTTAGTGATATTTAACCATCAATGATTTTTTTTAAATTTTTGCTACATAAAGGGAAAAAGACTGACAATTTGGAAAAAAAACTAAAAACTTTTTTGTCTGCTATAAAACGTTGAAAATAAATAATCTTTCTTCCAAAATATCTAGGTGAAATTATATTCTGCTACAATTGTTTGGTGAAAATAAATCAGTATTTATTATTTAGTCTGTGTGAAGGTTTTTAGAGTCTACAATCTAAGGTTTCTACATATTTGAACTGTATCACCTCTGATGTACTGACGCCTATCTAATTTCTGGAGGCCCTCAAATACCAGGACAGTACAAAAACCCCCCAAATGACCACTTTTTTTGGAAAGTAGGTAGTCCACGGTATTTCGTAAAAGGCATGGTGATTTTTTTGATGTTACAATTTTTTTGACACAATTTTCTGGAAAATGAAGGACGTAAAAATAAAAAATGTTTTTTTCACAAAGTTGTCATCATCCTACTGAAAGAAGCCACTGCATCAGGGAATACTGTTTCCATAAAGGGGTGTATTTGGCTGACAACAATGTTTAGGTAGGTGGTACTTGTCAAAGTAACATCCACATGCATGGCAGGATCCAAGGTTTCCCAGGAGAACATTGCCCAAAGCATCACACTGCCTCCGCTGGCTTCCCTTCTTTCTATACTGCATCCTGGTGCCATCACTTCCCCAGGTAAACTACTCACACTCACCTTGCCATCCACATGATGTAATCAGACCAGGCCACCTTCTTTCCATTGCTTCACTTCTGATGCACCCTGACCAATCCGGTCCGCAGGTACACAGGCCCATTCACAACATACTTTGATGCCCATTTTTTCTGCTTTTAACACATCAACTTCAGAAACAACATGTTTACTTGTTGCCTAATATATCCCACCCACTTTCAGATGCCATTGTAGAATGATAATCAATGTTATTCAATTAACCTGTGAGGTGGTCATAAAGTTATGGCTGATCGCTGAAGGTGAGACTCTCTTGCAGCTTAGATGCATAATGAGGCCCAGAATCCAAGGAGTAACTTCAATCTTTCAAGGGGCATAAATTATGCATCTAATTTCCTGACTACCTATCATGAGTTTGGAGGCCCTGGAGCGCCAGGACAATAGAAACACCCAGAAAATGACAACATTTTGGAGAGTAAACACCCCGAAGCATTTTTAAGAGGCATAGTGAATCTTTTGACGATTTAATTTTTCTGCCACAAGCTTTTGGAAAATCTAGAAAGAAAGTTAAAATTACATTTTTTACACAACGCTGTAAATGAATTATTAAAGAAATAATATTCAGTAATTTTGATTATTTCATTTCTTGCCAAAAGTTTTTGGAAAATGAAGCAAGAAAATGTTTTTTTTTTTTTTTACACAAAGATAATAATAATAATAAGACCCTCCTAACCCACAGTATGGACGTACAGTAATGTCTCGGATTGCGAGTAACGCGGTTAATGAGGGTTTTGCCATGCGAGCTATTATTTTTTCAACTTTTGTCTCACAAAACGTGCAGGATTCAAGCCACTGTGGTGTGCAGTACAACATTTGGCCAGAGGTGCGGGGTGACACTCAGAGCCGCTCGGATTCACTGGGAGCCACTCGGAGACACTCAGTTTCCAAGCCTCTCTGAGTATTTCCGAGTGCATCCGAGCGGTTTCCGAATGTTTCCAAGTGTCTCTGGCGCCCCCCCACCTCTGGCCACAAGCATACAATAGAAGTCACAGTGGAATTAATTATCTGAGTTTCCATTTATTTCTATGGGGAAACGTGCTTTGATATACGAGTGCTTTGGATTACAAGCATTCTTCTGGAACGAATCATGCTCATAGTCCAAGGTACCACTGTACCTAAATTACATACCAAACACATTCTGCTACTCCCTCTAAGTATGGGGATAACACATATGTGAGACTTTTTGGCAGCCTATTAACATAGTGGGACCCAAAATTCAAGGAGCACCTTTAGGCTTTCCAGGGGCATAAATTTCACATCTAATTTCCTGGCTACCTATCACATTTTTGGAGACCCTGGAGCACCAGGACAGTAGAAACACTGACAAATTGACCACATTTTGTAAAGCAAACACCCCAATGTATTTTTATGAGGCACAGTGAGTCTTTTGAAAATTATATTTTTTGCCACAGGTTTTTGGCAGAAAGAAGGTGAAAATGTATTTTTTACACAAAGTTGTTAATGTAATAAGAATTTTCTCACACACAGCATGGACATATTTAGAATGTCACCCCAAATTTCACTGCTGCTGACTGCACTGGTCTGGTGACCCTGGGAGTGATTTGGTAGTTATCAGGGACACTGTTGCCAACTTACACTGGTCTCAAGACACCGTACAAGTGTGTTGGTGATCAGAAACACCATTGCTGGCTTGCAATGGTCTAATGGCATTAGCACTGATGTGTTATGACCAGGGAGACTGTTGCTGGCTTACACCAGCCTGGTGACACTGAGACTGATATGGCAATGTTCAGGAACACTGTTGATGGTTTATATTGGTCTGGTGACACTGGGACTGGTTTGGTGTTGATCAGGAACACTGTTTCTGGCTATACTGGTCTGGTGACAATGTGACTGGTATGGCGGTGGTCAGGGACACACTGGCTGCACTGGTGAGGTGACATTGTACTGCTGAGGCTTGTGATCAGAGATACTGGCTGGCTGCACTGGCATACGTGGTCATCAGAGCAGTCAGCCAGCGTCTCTGATCACCATAGCAGTACAATATCACTATAGTGACAATGCACTGCTCTAGTGACTGTGATTATTTAATTGTTTTCTTGTTTTTTTTTTTTTACACTCTGAGTGTTTACTACAGTGCTAATCACTGCAGTAAACACTCTGTTTCCTCCCACAGCCAATCGCTGTGATTGGGCAATGAAATTGACACTGTACGCCACAGCATGCCCTAGAGCAGTGATAGCAAACCTTGGCACCCCAGATGTTTTGAAAACTACATTTCCCATGATGCTCAACCATACTGCAGAGTGCATGAGCATCATGGGAAATGTAGTTCCAAAACATCTGGGGTGCCAAGGTTCACCATCACTGCACTAGAGGGAGCACAAGGAAGTTTTAATATGCCTTTCACATCCAGAAAGCCACTGCCTGGCTGTTTTTATAAGGTGGCCGGACAGCAAGCAGATAAAGGATTTCATCCAAAACCTCATTTAGAAGCTTTTAAAAGCTTCCACAGCCTGCGAAATCTCCGTCTTGAGTAGAATTGTTTTGTATTGTATATGATAATGATTAGGGTTGCACTGATACGAGTATCAGTGCAGATACTAAGCATTTGTACGAGTATTGGTATTGCAAATGCTCCGATACCGGAAACTATATTTTCTGGTTCGGTTCTTTCAGCTGTCAGTGGGATTCCCCCACTGACAGCTGAAATGTAAAAAAAAAACAAAAAACAAAGAAATTATCGGTTGTTAACCACTTCAATACCGGGCATTTTCGCACCTTCCTGCCCAGGCCAATTTTCAAATGACGCTGTCACTTTTTAAATGACAATTGAGCGGTCATGCGACACTGTACCCAAACTAAATTTTTATCATCTTGTTCCCACAAATAGAGCTTTATTTTGGTGGTATTTGATCACCTCTGTGTTTTTTATTTTTTGCTAAACAAATGAAAAAAGACTGAAACTTTTGAAAAAAACACGTTTTTCTTTGTTTTTGTTACAAAATTTTGTAAATAAGTAAGTTTTCTCCTTCACTGATGGGCACTGATAAGCTGCACTGATGGGCACTGATAAGGCGGCACCGATGAGATGGCACTGATGAGGTGGCACTGACGATGGGCACTGATAGGTGGCACGGATAGGCAGCACTAATAGGTGGCATTGATATGCAGCACTGATGGGCATTGATAGGTGGCACTGATGGGCACTCGTAGGTGGCACTGGTGGGCACTGATAGGCGACACCGATGGGCACTGAAAGGTTGCACTGATGGGTACTTACGGGTGGCACTTATAGACGGCACTGCTGGGCATTGATAGGTGGCGCTGATGGGCACTGAAAGGCGGCACTGATGGCTGGCACTGATAGACTTTAACTGATAGGCATCACTGGTGGCACTGGCAGGCATTTTGATTTGGCACTGATTGGCATTTCCCTGGTGGTCTAGGGTGGCATACCTGGTGGTCCAGTGTGGTGGCCATCCCCGGTGGTCTGGTGGCATCCCTGGTGGTCCTGGGTGGGCATCCGAGGGGGGGCTGCACTGATAAACAATCATCACAGACCCCCACTGTCAGGAGAGCAGCCGATCTGCTCTCCTCTACTCGCCTCTGTCAGACGCGAGTGAGAAAAAGCCGATCACCGGCTCTTCCTATTTACATCGTGATCAGCCGTGATTGGACACGGCTGATCACGTGGTAAAGAGTCTCTGTCAGAGGCTCTTTACCGAGATCGGAGTTGCGGTGTGTCAGATTGACACGCTGCAACAACGACCGCCGCGATGCGCGCCCCCGGGGGCGTGCAGTGGCTTGATATCCTGAAAGACATCATATGACGTCCGGTCAGGATACCGCAACCACTTTGCCGACGTTATTTTGTTATATGGCGGACAGCAAGTGGTTAACCTCTTGCCGACCGTATACTGTACATTTACGGCAGCAAGAGGGCTCTCCTGCGCAGGATCACGTACCTATTGCATGATCCACGCACCGGGGTAGGGAGTTTACCCATGCCCTCACCACCCCGGCTATGCTGTGATTGGCTGCAGCATGAACCAATCAGAGGATGCTGGCCGCTGATTGGTCGCCGGCACCCGGCGATTGGTTCCGGACATTACCGAAGAGAGCCATGTGACAGCAGCAATGTGCTGTTTTTTTTCTTCCTGCAAAGCACATTGCTTAGTAAAATCAGCATACACAGTAATACATGTTGGCCACACATTTAACCCCTTGATTGCCTCTGATGTTAAAGTGGTTGTATATCTTTATTTGTAACTTTTACCTACAGGTAAGCCCATAATAAGGCTTACCTGTAGGTAAAAAAAATATCTGCTAAACCTGTAAGGCCACTCACAGCGCCGGAGCTGCGATACCCGGAAGACACGCCAAGGGGAGATGTCAGCTCCCTTGGCGTGGACCAGGTGAGATGCCGGCGCCTCGTTATAAGGTAAGTATCTCATAATGAGCTAGTATGCGGTGCATACTAGCTTATTATGCCTTTTCCCTTGCAGGTGTAAAAAAAAAAAAAAAAAAGACAGCGGGTATACAACCGCTTTAACCCCTTCCCAGCCAGTGTCATTAGTACAGTGACAGTGCATATTCTTAGCACTGATCACTGTATTTGTGTCACTGGTTCTCAAAAAAGTGTCAAAAGTGTAAGTTAGGTGTTCGATTTGTCCACCGCAATATCACAGTCCCGCTATAAGTCGCTAATGACCGCCATTACTAGTAAAAAAAATAATAATTTCCATAAATATATACCATAGTTTTTGAACACTATAACTTTTGCACAAACCAATTAGTATACGCTTATTGGGATTTTTTTTACCAAAAATATATAGCAGAATACACTTTGGCCTAAATTAATGAAGAAATTTAATTTTTTGCATTTTTTTTATTAGATATGCTTTATAGCAGAAAGTAAAAAAAATGTTTTTATTTTATTTTTTTTAAATTGTTGGTCTTGTTTTGTTTATAGCGCAAAAAATAAAAACCACAGTGGTGATCAAATACCACCAAAAGAAAGCTCTATTTTTGGGGAAAAAAAACATCAATTTTATTTGGGTATAACATCGCACAACTGCGCAATTGTCAGTTAAAATAACAAAGTTCTGTATTGCAAAAAATGGTCATGAAGGGGGATGAATCTTCCAGAGGTCAAGTGGTTAAGAAGTGGGGCTGCCCCGTCCTTAACAACCGATGACTTATTTGGCTGTCAGTGGGGTTCCCTGGCAAATGGAGCTGTCAAAAAACAAAAAAACAAACAAAAACAAAAATCCGGGCAATGTTTATTGACAACATTGTTTCTTTTTGTACAGTATCTTTCTGTTTATTCATCTGCAGATCAAAGGGATGAACTTTGATGTGCGGATGAAGTCAAGTTAAAGCAACCTGTAAAGTTAAAGATTTTTTTTTTTAATAAATGTTCCTCTGTTTAAGCCCTTATTAACCTTTAATTTACTCAAATCAGCCTTAATTAACTCCTTATTCTCCTTCTCCATTAAATTATTATTTGCCTGATAATTTTTTTTTTCACTTATATTTTATAAACTAATAATAATTAAAACATTTTTGGTTTGCTTTGTTAATTATTATTTTTACACCTTTTACGTATATTTACACGCTTTACATGGAAAAAAAGCGCAAAATTAAGAAAAAAAGTGTATTTCAATTGTAAATAATTTTTCAATGCTTTGTATCATTACTGACAGCTGAAGTGTAAGTTGCGGAAGATATCAGTAATTGAGTACTATAAAAAAGTATCGGTACTCGTATTCGTTGTATGGTATTGTCGCATCCCTAATAATAATAATATGCAACGTACAAACAATTTTGTGCTTATTATACAAGCATGCTATTCTGCAGATCTACCAAAAGAGGGCGACAATTTACATACTGTACATTAAAAAAAATACAATTATGTGCTTTAAATTTATATTTAGGAAAAATATGTCTTCAATTTATTTTTTTTAAATCTGTAGCAAAGAAAGTTTTACCATTGTAAAAATCAGCCATAATTACCCAAGAATTAACAAAGAAGTAAATGCTAACGTGTTACTTCTATCCAACCTGGATGTGCCAAGACCTGATCGATCCGCGACAACACAATCCAATACCCTTGAAAAGTCACAGGCCCGGCCGTGAAATGTTTGGCTTGTGGTCTGTTTGTTGATTTTCCTTAAGTAACACATGAAATGGCTTATGGCTCTGAACTATTTCTCCTCCTTCCGCGCTACCAGGCGGTTCGCTAAGCGATTAACGAGCCACATGTGTCTGATCTGCAGAGCGCATAATGCTCCCTTCTTAATTTATTGGGTAAATTTAATGCGTTGCTGGTTAAGTACAGGAATAAGGTGCAATTATCAAATATTTTAAAACTCTTCTTATAGCTCTGCAGATGCGTCGCCCTCTGCTAATGTACACATAATCCCAATAAATCGATAGGAAGTTAGGTCGGGTTTTGAAAAGTGCCTCTGATGAAGAAATATAGGAAAATAATGTCTTGCCATACCGGCTTATACAGGCCAAACCTGGTTACTAAACAAAAAAGTTTAAAAATTGGGTAAAATGTTTCCAAAACTGAAGTATATGCCTATAGATGAAATAGAAATAAAGATGTTGGGGGAAATATGTGGCAGCCATTGCTTACCTCCTTCTGAAAATGTTAGTTTCCGTAGCTGTGTGTGGCCAGCCTCCCAGCACTGGTTTAATACAAACCACAGTCAAAAAAAAGAAAAAAGAAAAAAGTGTATATATATATATGTATGTATACTGTATAAATACACACACACACAATTGTTATTATTTTTTTTATTAGTATTATTTATATATCTATCTATATATATATATATATATATATATATATATATATATACAGTGGGGATGGAAAGTAATCAGACCCCCTTAAATTTTTCACTTTGTTATATTGCAGCCATTTGCTAAAATCATTTAAGTTCATTTTTTTTCCTCATTAATGTACACACAGCACCCCATATTGACAGAAAAACACAGAATTGTTGACATTTTTGCAGATTTATTAAAAAAGAAAAACTGAAATATCACATGGTCCTAAGTATTCAGACCCTTTGCTCAGTATTTAGTAGAAGCCCCCTTTTGATCTAATACAGCCATGAGTCTTTTTGGGAAAGATGTAACAAGTTTTTCACACCTGGATTTGGGGATCCTCTGCCATTCCTCCTTGCAGATCCTCTCCAGTTCTGTCAGGTTGGATGGTAAACGTTGGTGGACGGCCATTTTTAGGTCTCTCCAGAGATGCTCAATTGGGTTTAAGTCAGGGCTCTGGCTGGGCCATTCAAGAACAGTCACAGAGTTGTTGTGAAGCCACTCTTTCATTATTTTAGCTGTGTGCTTAGGGTCCTTGTCTTGTTGGAAGGTAAACCTTCAGCCCAGTCTAAGGTCCTGAGCACTCTGGAGAAGGTTTTCGTCCAGCATATCCCTGTACTTGGCTGCATTCATCTTTCCTTGATTACAACCAGTCGTCCTGTCCCTGCAGCTGAAAAACACCCTCACAGCATGATGCTGCCACCACCATGCTTCACTGTTGGGACTGTATTGGACAGGTGATGAGCAGTGCCTGCTTTTCTCCACACATACCGCTTAGAATTAATGCCAAAAAGTTCTATCTTGGTTCATCAGACCAAAGAATCTTATTTCTCACCATCTTGGAGTCCTTCAGGTGTTTTTTAGCAAACTCCATGCAGGCTTTCATGTGTCTTGCGTTGAGGAGAGGCTTCTGTCGGGCCACTCTGCCATAAAGCCCCGACTGGTGGAGGGCTGCAGTGATGCTTGACTTTCTACAACTTTCCCCCATCTCCCGACTGCATCTCTGGAGCTCAGCCACAGTGATCTTTGGGTTCTTCTTTACCTCTCTCACCAAGGCTCTTCTCCCCCGATAGCTCAGTTTGGCCGCACGGCCAGCTCTAGGAAGGGTTCTGGTTGTCACAAACGTCTTCCATTTAAGGATTATGGAGGCCACTGTGCTCTTAGGAACCTTAAGTGCAGAAGAAATTTTTTTTGTAACTGTGGCCAGATCTGTGCCTTGCCACAATTCTGTCTCTGAGCTCTTCAGGCAGTTCCTTTGACCTCATGATTCTCATTTGCTCTGACATGCACTGTGAGCTGTAAGGTCTTATATAGACAGGTGTGTGGCTTTCCTAATCAAGTTCAATCAGTATAATCAAACATAGCTGGACTCAAATGAAGGTGTAGAACCATCTCAAGGATGATCAGAAGAAATGGACAGCACCTGAGTTAAATATATGAGTGTCACAGCAAAGGGTCTGAATACTTAGGAGCATGTGATATTTCAGTTTTTCTTTTTGAATAAATCTGCAAAAATGTAAACAATTCTGTGTTTTTCTATCAATATGGGGTGCTGTGTGTATATATATATATATATATATATATATATATATATATATATATATATATATATATATATATATATATATATATATTACAAACCACAGTCAAAAAAATGTAAATATTTATATATATTGTGACAGACAGCCCCTGTCAGTGATAGATGGTGTGTATTTACTACTCGGGTTGCCACCTCATCCCTTTAAACCTGGACACATTTGAATTACACAGGTTCTGAGGCTAATTTAATGCAGATAAGACACCAAGTGAGTTTAATTACCAGCTTAATCAGCCATAGAACCTGTGTAATTAATATGTGTTCGGGTTTAAAGGGAGCAGGTGGCAACCCTATCTGCCACACAGGATCTTGAGGTTTTAAAATAAATGAGTGACAGTGAAAGGTCTGTAGGCAGCAAGGGGTTAAGCACAGGCCCCACCTTGCTCCCCACATGGGGTATTATTATTATTATACAGGATTTATATAGCGCCAACAGTTTACGTAGGCAGGCTGTGAGGGAACAAGCCTGCAGGACTGAAGCAGACCCAGTGAGGTCTAACTATTAGCCAGGAGGCTTACATTTGTTTGATGGGATTTGAGACTGTGTTATTGTCAGAAACCATGAATCAGACAAACAGAAGTGCAGTTAAAATCACACTTGTTAATTAATAATAGTAAAAGGTAAACAGAGCAACGTAGTCAAATCATAGCCAGAGTTCGGTAACCAGAACGGATAGTCAGACAAGCCAAGACGTCAGGGAGTCAGAGATCAGCGTACTTCAGGACAGGCCAGGAAATCAGGAAAAAAGAGAATCAGCGTAGTGGAAAAGCAAGCAGGATCAGGAACCAGAAGGGACATCAGCCAAGTGAATCTTCAACAGGTACACAGGAGAGAGTCTCTGGATGTGTTGACCAAGGCGAAGGCAGAGAGGATCTGGACTGAACAGTATAAGTAGGCAGCAATACTGACGAGCAATATTTCATCACCAGGTGAGTCACTGTGGAAATATTAGAGCTGGCAATTAACCGACAGCTGAGTGGCCTGCTCTGAGAAGGAAGGAGAAGGACTGAGCCCAGCCCTGACTGTACCCCCTCCTCAACGACCCCCTCCCCTTGGAGGCCCACCAGGTTTGAGGGGAAAAAGTCTATGGAAAGCACGGAGGAGGACAGGAGCATGTACATCTGAGGATGAGACCCAAGAGCGTTCCTCCGGACCGTACCCTTTCCAATGAACCAGGTACTGTATGCGCCCACGAAACCTACGGGAGTCAACAACAGACTGTACTTCATACTCTTCATGGTTCTCAACCTGTACTGAGTGAGGACACCACGGAGATACTCCTCTAACGCAGTTAGGCAGCATGGATGGTTGGAAACCATAGTTCACCATAAACGGGGACAAACGGAGAGGCAGAATTCAAGGCACTATTGTGAGCAAACTCCACCCAAAGTAAGAGGTCTGAAAAGTTGTTGTGATGGTCAGAAATGTAGCAATGTAGAAACTGCTCCAAGGACTGGTTGGCTCGTTCTGCGGCCCCATTAGAATGCAAGTTATACGCAGAGGAGAGAGAAAGCTGAATTCCCAACTGTGCACAAAAGGCTCTCCAGAACCGGGACACAAACTGACTATCCCTGTCCGAGACGATCACCTTGGGTAGCCCATGTAAGCGAAAGATCACCCCGAGCAAAAATGTAAGCCAGTTCCTCAGATGTGGACAACTTCTTAAGTGGAATACAATGAGAACCAATCAACCACCATAAGGATAACTGTGTTGCCCTGAGAGTTGGGTAACTCCACAATGAAATCCATGGACAGGTGGGTCCAAGGCCTCTGTCCATTGGGTATGGGTTGTAGGAGGCCCGCTGGAATGTGTCGTGGTGTCTTACTCTGAGCACACACGGAACAAGCAGCTATGAAGGCGGCTACATCAACAGGTAGACTAGGCCACCAGAATCGTTGGCAATTGTTGGGAAATAACCCAAAAGAGTCGATTCTTCCCTGGGTGGCCAGCAGCCTTAGGGGAATGGTACGTCTGGAGCATGGCAGTACGGAGACTCTCAGGGACAAAGCAGCGCTGCGGTCACAAGGTTTCTCAGGGGGAGCATGGACCTGAGCAGCAAGAATTTTGTCACCCAAAGGAGAAGTGAGACTGGTGCAAACTGTATCCAGAATACGATCAGGAGGAATCACAGGAACAGGAACCGATTCCATCTTGGAAGTGGAAGAAAATTGTTGTGACACAGTGTCAGCCCTTACATTCTTAGTACCAGGTAAGAATGAGACAATGTAATTGAAACTTGACAAGAAAAGAGCCAATCGTGCCCTTCTGGGAGAGAGGCGTTTAGCCTCAGACAAGAATGTGGGATTCTTATGGTCAGTAAGAAAGAGAACCGGCACAGTGGTACCTTCGAGGAGATGCCTACATTCTTTAAGGGCTAAAATAATCGCTAGCAACTCTCTGTCCCCAACCTCATAATTGCCTTCCGCTGGTGACAATTTATTGGAAAAGTATCCACAAGAATGCAAAGCGCTCTCAGAGGTAGGACGTTGAGACAGAAGGGTGCCAACTCCAGTCTCAGAAGCATTAACCTCAACACAGAAGCTGAAACAAAGACAGCTTTAATGGACTCCGGAGACCAACTCTGTGGGTTACCGTCCTTTCTGGTCATATCAGTCAGGGGCTTGACCAGAGACGAGAAGTTACAAATAAACTTTCAATAATAATTGGCAAAGCCAAGAAAACATTGCAGAGGACGTATACCCATGGGTCGGGGCCACTGTAGGAATGCTAATAGTTTCTCTGGGTCCATCGAAAAACCGGCAGTGTAAATGACATAACCCAGGAATTTAACCTGTTCACGATGGAACTTGCACTTCTCCAATTTACAACAGAGATTGTTCTCTCTCAGCTTCTGAAGCACACGACAGACATCTGTGTGGTGGCTCTCTAGGGACTTGGCAAAAATGAGGATATCGTTGAGATATACCACCACACATAGCTGCAACAAATCTTGGAGGACATCGTTTGAAAAATTCCTGGAAAACTGCTGGAGTCTTGCAAAGGCCAAATGGCATTACGAGGTACTCATAATGGCCTGTTCTGGTATTAAAAGCAGTTTTCCATTCGTTGCCCTCCTTGATCCTCACAAGATTGTATGCTCCTCTCAAATCAAGCTTCATGAAAACCGTTACTCCCTTGAGGCTGTCAATAACTCCGTAATCAACGGAATTGGATAAGCATTCTTAATTGTGAAATGATTGAGACCCCTATAATCAATACAAGGTCTCAGTTCACCACTCTTCTTCTTCACAAAGAAGAAACCAGCACCAGCAGGGGATGAAGACTTGCGGATGAATCCTCCAGAAAATGCGTCTGCAACATACTCCTCCATGGCCTTATCCTCCGAGACCGACAAATGGTAAGCCCGGCCACGAGGTGGTATGGCATCAGGTTGAAGGTCAATTGCTTAATCATACGACCGGTGTGGAGGCAAACTTCCGGCTTGACCTTTGTCAAAGACATCGCTAAAATTGCGGTACTCCTCCGGCAGGGAGGAGAGTGAAGAGGTGCATAGGACCTTAGCCACATTCTGGAAACATGTCTTGCTGCCAGTATTGCCAACCGCCCATTAATTTACGGGCAGCTCTTGAATTTCAGCCCATTTTCAGGCTGCCCGTGAATGCCCATTAGGGCAGCATTGCCAGTAAAAATGATTGCTGCGGGCCAACAGTGCTACTGTGCATGCGCTGCCCCGAAGCCTGCCAGGCTCGGGAAATCTTGCCTATTTTGGGCCAGGCGGGCGCATGCGCAGTGATGCAGCGCCGTTGTTTGAATGGAAGATTCACCGCCAATAACTCTCTCCTTTGAGTTCTCCTGCTGTTTTTTTTCTGCTCCCTGTCTGGTATTGTGCTGGAGAGCGGACGGATGTGTGCATCACCTACAGGTGTGCCTGGCTCTGCTCATTGGTTGGAGCGGCGGGGACGGGAGGCGTTCTTCCAGTAAATTTCACTTCTGGGGGTAGGTAACACTGGCTCTGTAACCAGGCTTATACCGCATCCAATTCGCAGAACATTTTTAAAATCTATTACTTTCAATCAGTTTGGTTCCCATATGTGCGTTGCATTCGCACTCAACATTGCCCAAAAAATGTGTGCATTTTCTAGGCAGTGCGGTGCAAATTGCAGGCACATATTCTTCTTTGGAAACGCATCTGATTCGCAGAGGCGTTCCGTTGTGAACAGGCATTCTCTCCCCCTCCTCACTACGCCTCCCCCTCTACCTGCACAGCTGATCCGCGGCTACATCGGAGAAGAAGTGCTGAACAGCTGCTTTTTCTCTTCGCACATAGAATGGAGCTGGAATTAGCACCAGACTGGTGTGAATCCAGCTTAAACTCTGATACACACGATCAGATTGTTGGCAGGGGATTGTCTGTTGACAGACTGTTGTCCTAAAATCTGACCGTTAGTACGCTCCTTTTGCCAATTGTTGTCCAACTTTCTGCCAACAAATTTTAGATGACAGGCTAGTAAATTTTCGGCGGACAATGGCTTGTCAGTACACAAGTCCTTCACACAAAAGTTGAAAGTACAAACATGCATGCTTGGAATCAATGCTCACCAAACACAAAATTAGCAGAAGGGGCCCAAAGGGTGGCGCTCAAGAGCTGAAATTCCTTGTAGTACGTCACTACGTTCGTGTTTGTTGGCCGACAATTGTGTACCATTAGTATGCAAGACAAGATCCAGGCACATGCCCTTTTGACAAAAATCAGAGGCTCGGTTGGCCAACAATCTGATCGTGTTTACCAGGCTTTAATCCGATTGTTGGCAGGAAATTGTGTGATGACAATTGTTGTCCAACTTTCGGACAACAAATGTTGGATGGCAGGCTAGTACATTTTCGGCGGACAAATGTCTGTTGTCAGATTTTTGTATCGTCTGTACACAAGTCCGTCACACAAAAGTCCAAAGTACAAACACGCATGCTCGGAAGCAAGTACGAGCCAGAAGCGGTCGGTCTTGTAAACTAGCGTTCGTAATGGAGAAATAACATTTGTGACGCGGCAAATGATGAAATGTCGAAATGCAGCGCACAATTCTCTTCTTCTTTAATAGGATAATAATGAAGCTGCTTTGCTGGTGATACTGATGGAGTTATGGCAAACGTACTTGAAAAGGCTTTTTTTTCCTAGTGATATCAAGAATAATATCATTATGCTTGTTGTTTTTTTTATTTGGGCAAGTTACCACAACACCATTATCCTGTAGTTTTTAAGATCAAAGATACAACTATGTTGGTGTCCCTTGTCAATTTTACTTTGTATTTTTTTAAATGAGTTGGTGAAGCCTTTGTACTCCAGGGCAGACATCAACTATGTCAAGAACAAAATTTCCAACCTGAGGAGTACTTTTAAAAGGGAGCTCAACCAAGGTCCTTGACTCAGAGAGATCTGGAGCAGCAGCAGATGACCTATATGTCCCCAGGCTGTGGTAAACAACATTCTCCTCAGCAGGTGGCAAATTTAAGGTGCCATTCTGGAGCCGCTTGTAGGACTCTGTCTGCATAATGACTTCTCCATCAGAGTTGCAGCCATTCTTCCCAACATCAAGATACAAAAACTCATGTGGCAGACACTATAGCTAGCAGGACTATGCTGCAAAAGCCCTTATAATTGAAATAATATGAGCCAGAGTTGGGTGGTGGGACAATCCGGACAGGTTTTCCATCAATAGCACCACCACAGTTGGGAAAATCCCACTGATGATGGAACTGGGCTGCAACGTCCTGCCATTGCTGTGGGTTGGAAGGAAACTGTGGATTAAAAAAATAAAAAATAAATTACTACTTCTGCATATAACATTGGAAGCAGAGTTGACACAAACATTCTTGGCCAACATAAGGATAAAACTTAAATTAGTATTTAAACACCAAAGTGTAAGGGCAACTTATCTGATTCCTCACCCCGTCTGGTGGCCCATTATAAAAATGTTATGGTGGGGAGGGGGAGGTAATGGGTAGATGTTTTGGACAGGTAACACTCTCCACTTCCATGAGAGCTGTTTGCAGAAATAATGTGTGATACATTGCCCAGCCCCTCCTTACTTACACTATTGGCAGCCCAGTGGACAGGTAAGAACTGTCATAATCTAAAAATAGGGATACACACTGTACAAATTGCAGCACATTTGGACATTCTGAAATAAACTATCAATATAATAGGAGAAAAAAACTTTCTACGTTACAATTTGAAGGTAATCAGGCAGGCCCTTGCACTACATGGTTTAGTGAATTAAGCCAGAAATATGAACACAAAAGAGGGATAGTGTGTATGGGTTTTGCAAAGTCAGCAGATAGAGTATTTGTATCTGTTGACTTAGCATTTTTTGGGGGGAGGGAGGGTTCAAAATTAGTTTCTGACACAAAAAATGGCCTCTTGCACTCTGCCTGAATTTGAGGACAACAAGGACATTTGGACACATTTTAGGGGTTGTTTAGGGTAAGCCCAAAAATGTAGCTGACAAAAAACATTGTTAAGTTACTAGGCTAGGTGTGTATGGGCCCAGGATAGCATGCTGGGGAGGTTAGTGAAGGAACATATGCATGTAGGCCAAAAAAGGAGCAGGAGAAGCTTACAGCCTGCATGATTACAAAGAGGACATTCATAGCATATTCCAATATTGATAATTATGGAATCAACAAATAAATACAAAACATTAGCAAACATTCATACATAGAATGTGATCTTAAAGGTAAAAACTTACCCATATATAGTCCTTCTGCAGGACTTGAATAATGGTTGAGCAGGTGTCTGGAATAATGAGTCCCAGAGCCTGGGGGGAGATCCCAGTGGTAAACTTGAGGTCTTGGAGACTTCTCCCCGTCGCCAAGTGCCGCAAGATGGCTATGAGCCTTTGCTCGGGAGTAATGGCAAGCCTCATGCATGACTGCATGTGTCCTGCTTCTTAATATAGGGGGTCACCATTACCAAGAGTTGTTGAAAGCAGGGGTCCGTCATCTGGAGATAATTCCGAAAATCATCCGGATTATTCTCCTGAAGCTCCCGCAGCAAAGGCATATGACATGATTGGTCACGATTAAGCAACCAATTTTTGGTCCAAGAACTCCTCCTCCTCCTGTTCCTGGACTGGACTTGGGTCAAAGCAATAACTCCAAGCCCAATAATAGCACGTTCTCTCCTCCGATTCCGCAACATGGCTGGTTTATGAACGGCCATTCAGAAACTAACTGAAAAGCGCGAATCAACACTCACCAAACTACTACTACCACGCAATTATCAGAAGGAGCCCAAAGGGTGGCACCTGACAATTGATCTTTCTCTTTATCGTCTCATAGTACGTCTAGTACGCCACTACGTTAGTGCTTGTTGGCCCACAGTTGTGTACTGTTTGTATGCAAGACAAGTTCCTGGCGCACGCCCTTCGGACAAAAGTCTGACGCTCTGTTGGCCAACAATCCGATCGTGTGTACGAGGCTTTAAGCCTCGTACACACGGTACGATTGTTGGCAGGGGATTGTCTGTTGACAGACTGTTGTCCTAAAATGTTACCATTAGTATGTTCCTTTTGACAATTGTTTTTCCAATTTTCCGCCAACAAATGTTGGATGACAGGCTAGTAAGTTTTCGGCGGAAAACGGCTTGACGTCAGATTTTCGGATGGTCAATACACAAATCTGTTACACAAAAGTCAAAAGTTTAAACACGCATGCTCGGAATCAATGCTCACCAAACACGAAATTAGCAAAAATCAGATGCTCGGTTGGCCAACAATCGTACCGTGTGTACGAGGCTTAAAGTGGGGTTCCACCCAAAAAAAAAAAACTACATGAAAAATCCTAAAAAAAAATACAAAAAAAATTTGGATAGTTTTTTTTTTTTTACTTACCTCTAAATGCCTGTTGCTAGGGGGTCCCTCGTAGTCTGCCTCTTCCAGTGCCTGGGCTGCTGACATCACTTCCCCCTCGGCACAGGAAGGGCTCGGCTCTGCTCCCTCCCTCCTGTCAATCATCTGGCACCCATTACAGGTCCCAGGTGACTGAGCGGCCAATCACAGCGCGCGGCGCCGCTCGCGCATGCGCAGTGGGTGCCAGGCTGTGAAGCCACAGCCCGGCGCCCACAGTTGCAATGCCGGCGCCGCTGAACGGAGGGGGAGATGAGCGGGGCTTCGATCCCCCGCATAGCTGGACCCTGGGACAGGTAAGTGTCCAATTAAAAGTCAGCAGCTGCAGTATTTGTAGCTGCTGACTTTAAATTTTTAATTTTTTTTTTTGACTGGACCTCCTCTTTATGATTTACCTTCAACTATGTAGTGAAAGGGGCTCCCTGATTCCATTCAAATTGAAAGTGTTTAGGTGTGACCACAAATTATATGGTTTTGGTAAATCTAAAGGAAAAAATCGAAAGAAAATTGTATAGTGTGTATCCAGCTTTAAGCCTCATACACACGGTACGATTGCTGGCCAACTGAGCGTCTGATTTTTGTCAAAAGGGCGTGTGCCAGGATCTTGTCTTGCATACTAACGGTACACAATTGTCGTGCCACAAACACGAACGTAGTGGCATACTACGAGGACTTTCAGCTCTTGAGCGCCACCCTTTGGGCCCCTTCTGCTAATTTCGTGTTTGGTGAACATTGATTCCGAGCATGCAGGTTTGTACTTTCGACTTTTGTGTGACGGATTTGTGTATTGACCATCAGAAAATCTGACGTCAAGCCGCTGTCCGCCGAAAATTTACTAGCCTGTCATCCAACATTTGTTGGCCAAAAATTGGAAAAGCAATTGTCAAAAGGAGCGTACTAAGGCTATGTTTCCACTATTGCGTCCCCAAAGTCGCGCGATTTTGGCACAATTTTTTACCGCGACCTTTTACCGCGATTTGAAGCAATGCCTGTGTCTATGGACCTCAAGTCGCATCAAAGTGGGACCAAAGTAGTGCAGGGACTACTTTGAAGTCGCTGTGACTTGAAGTCGCACAGATATGAACGGTACTCATTGGAAATCATGGGGTACTATTTGTCATGCGACTTTTCAGTCCCAAGTCGCATGAAAAGTCGCACTAGTGGAAACATAGCCTTACGGTAAGATTTTAGGACAACAGTCTGTCAACAGACAATCCCCTGCCAACAATCGTACCGTGTGTACGAGGCTTTAGACGGGAAGGGGTTAAAGTGCCTGCAGATGTCCTGCTTTATCCATTGCTCTGCACAAAGAAAGAATTAGGATATATATATATATAGATAATAGTGATTTAAGGTGAGTGAAGGTAAGTTAGGTTACTTAAGAAGATATACTTCTGTGGAGTAATTAAATAATTAGGATTCTCAGGACAGAATGCTGAACTAATTAAAACCTAAAAGCTGCAGTCAGCAGAGGGACGATAATTCACACAATGGGGACAATTAAAACTTTTATTAAGGATCTCAGTGAAATGTTTGCTGGTTTAAAAGGAAGGTCTGCAAAGATTACGAGGAGAAGAGGGGGCCAGAGGTGCCTCCCCCATTGTACTTCTGGGGCTCGTTCATCATGCGGTGCTCTCTGAAGAGCGATTCGCATTCTGATCTCTCTTCAGAGAGCACTTGACAGGCGGTAAGGAGGCTTGAATCGCCTCCTCACCGCCAGCTTTAACCCCTAGCAGCCTGCACTAGCGCGTTGCAACCACATCGATTGCACACGGCGGCAGGATATTTATGACACCGAGAATTATGGAAAATGGCGCAGTTAGGGATGCAGCTAAAATACAGCATAATCCTTTAAATGAATGCGCTGTGGGGGTGAAGGATTATACAAAAAAAGTCCAAAGATTTCTATGGCAGCGCCACAATTAGGGTTGCCACCCGTCCGGGATTCACCCGGACAGTCTGGGATTCACCCGGACACTCTGGGGTTCACCCGGACAGTCCGGGTTTGGAATTGTGCGTTTGTGCGTTTCAGACCTCCTGAAACCCGGACACATTATTGAGAATGGACTGCGGTTCCCCACAACCACCAAGTACATAGGTGTGCCCACCCCAAACATGGACAGGAGAGAGGGCTTGATCTCCTTCTGCTCCTCCTGCCCTAACCCCTATGTCTGCCCACCCAAACTCCAATCCCCGGAAAGGGATGCGTGGAAATTTGAAGCTCAGCAGCCGGCAGATACATCGTGGATGAAAGGTGTCAGTGCCTGAGCCTCCATCCTTGGGTGAGTGAGCTCACCATCCAATGTCTGAAGTCTCCCCCTTCCTCCCTTCTCTCTCCTGCCTCTGAGCGAGTGTGTACACTAAGGTAAGGGGGACTTTGATAGGGGGGTCGGCTTTGGAAACCCTGATTTAAGGGGAAATGCTGGGAACTCTAAAGTAAGTGAGAGCTTTGGTGAGCAGAAACCCCCTTACATCAGAGTTCTTCTTTACACCACAGCGCTCCCTCTTAAAATAAATTGGCGTGTGCCCGCTAAAGTGTTCGGGTTTCGCTTAAAGAAAAGGTGGCAACCCTATCCTCAATGAGACTACAATATATAAAGAAAACAGCAGGGGGCGCCAACTGGGCGGCAACTAAGTGCAGTATATCAGAAAAGAGAGAAAATTAAGAAGGTATGCGCTGAAATATGTAGCCATGCTTCCAATGCTGCACCCCCCCCCCTCCCCAAGTGTGATGTCATTTCCAGTCCTATGCCGTCTATGCGTTTCACAATTTCTGGTTTTGTTTTCTGGTGTCCTACAGAACTCCTGACAGCGGCATCTACTTCCCGGCTCCTGAAGACACACACTGAAGCTCATCAGTAAAACGCACCGGGCGGATTACATGCTCCTATCCTTATGCATTATGCGAGTTGCCACTTGTGATTTTTCAGTCTTTTCTTATATACTGCACTTAGTTGGCGCCCTCTGCTGTTTACTTTATAGGTTGCGGGACATTTGCAGAGTGGTCCCATTTAGCAGCTCTGCGAAGAAATCCATGCTCGGATTGCTTTTCAGAGTTGTTTGATGGATGGACCACCCGATTTAACCCTGTAATCGCTGCACTACCACGCCACAATCACACGCCTTGGACACGTTTACCGTGTGGTTGTGGCGCAGCCCCATAGAACTGCATTCATCGTGCTTGGCAGCGGCAATTCCCAATGAAAGTGACATGCTGACGATTTTTTGCTGCAGCTGCAAAGCACAGCATCATGACCGCGGCCTTTGTGTACAGGCATGACCGGCTGTATGTTAGTGTTCAGGCGGGCGGACAAGCCACAGCTCAACTGCCTGGTTTTACTGCTCCCCGGCCTCACGTATGAATGAAGCCACAAACCACTGGGGGGATATAGTTCCTGCCTCCCCCCGCAAAGTGAAGTGTCACAGTCACAGCATTTGTACACCCCCAACTGCTGACTCTGGAGGTAATGGATGAGAGGTTGGGGGGTTGGGTTGGGGTTGAGCCAGGGTTTTTCCGCCCCCAAATGCTAGCGTGAATGAGCCCTTAGGGACCATTTATACTTATGCATTGTGGTAATGCATGCACTACTGCATTCCTTGCTGCCCCGCATGATGACGCACGTAAAATGCATTGCTGCAGTAAGGTGTCATTCCTTTTCAGACTCAACAGCATGCGCGAGCGGCGCCGCGCGCCGTGATTGGCCGCTCAGTCACCTGGGACCCCCCGTGTGAAAAAGGCCTTGATGGGTGGATGTAATTCTGGAGGAGCGGGTGTTTCTAACAGTTTTGCCAACCTCCCGCAGCATTTTCTTACTGACAAAACATGGACAATTTACTGACGGAGCACATTTTTTACTGACCACCTGGAAAGTGACATTAAAAACAAAGACAATCAATAATTAAACAGCATCAACACAATGTGGAAACACTGACAATCCCCATAACAAGTCAACATAGCATGACGAATGATCCGCCCCTGATCTTTACAAACTGTCTGTAAATTTACTGACGGTTGGCAACCCCGGTTCCTAGGCAGGCTGCATGTGCATGCACATCCCTTGGCAGCCCTCAGAAGTGACGCTGAGCCTCCATGATTGAAAGAACTGAAATCCAATTAACGAAAAGGGGCGGGCCAGAGACAGTTGGGCTGGGGAGGAAAGTGCTAGATGACACTGGATGTCCACGGCTGGGCTGTATCTGACTTGCTGCAGCTTTTATTGCACACTGTGAGCAGCTCGCAGTGTGCAGTGAAATCATTTTAGGCCATTTCTGTCCAGGAGAGGAGCCGGTACAACTGTGCAAGGCTGGAGGTCAGATTTACCATAGACTGGCTGAAAAATTAGTAATTCAATATACAATATATAATGCAAATTTATATACAGCGTCTTACAAAAGTGAGTACACCCCTCACATGTTTGTAAATATTTATTATATCTTTTCATGTGACAACACTGAAGAAATGACACTTTGCTACAATGTAAAGTAGTGAGTGTACAGCTTGTATAAAGGAGTAATTTACACTGTTATACAAGCTGTACACTCACTACTTTACATTGTAGCAAAGTGTCATTTCTTCAGTGTTGTCACATGAAAAGATAGAATAGAATATTTACAAACATGTGAGGGGTGTACTCACTTTTGTGAGATACTGTGTATCTACTTAACAGATCTTTGGGGAATGGGGGGTGTTCTGTAGTTTATTAATCAGTACTTGCATTGGATTATCTGTGGAGTGTTCTCTGTGATTCTCCGGAATTCTCGGTGATTCTCGGTGATTCTCGGGTATTCTCGGTGATTCTCGGTGATTCTCGGTGATTCTCGGGAATTCTCGGTGATTCTCGGTGATTCTCCGGAATTCTCGGTGATTCTCGGTGATTCTCCGGAATTCTCGGTGATTCTCGGTGATTCTCGGGTATTCTCGGTGATTCTCGGTGATTCTCGGTGATTCTCGGTGATTCTCGGGTATTCTCGGTGATTCTCGGTGATTCTCGGGTATTCTCGGTGATTCTCGGTGATTCTCGGGAATTCTCGGTGTATCATCTTTGTGCAGAGCTCACTCTGAGTGTATCCAGATTTCCTCCTGTCTGATCTGATTACACGGCTCTTATTACTAACCAGCCATGTGAACTCGGCTCTACAAAGAAGGATACAAGGAGCTCAGATCATTCCGTTCAACCCACTGGGGGGGGGAGCTAGAAAAGATGGCGGGATCTATGGGGTAGAGGGGGCTCAGGACACGTAAACTAGAGAAGGTAAAAGGATAAAGTTTGAGTTTGTTCAAAAGGGTGGCCAGGGGGCAGATCCACTGTGGAGTGCTAATCCCCCCCCTCCCCGGTTCTGTGCTGGGACCAATCCTATTTAATTTATTCATAAACGACCTGGAGGATGGGGTAAACAGCTCAATGTCTGTATTTGCGGACGATACCAGGCTTAGGCCTCTTTCACACTGACGATCCGTTCAGGATCAGTTTTTAGGCGGACCTGAACGGACCCTCCATAGGCCTCTATGGAGGGTCGGATGTGAGCGGTGACATGTCCGCTGACCTCCGACCTGCTTCGATCCGAAAAAGTATAACGGAGGAAAAACCTACTTTTCCATCTGTGATCGGATCAGGTGACAACGGACTCTACGGTCCGTCGTCATCCGATCCCCCATAGGGGAGAGCGGCGCTCTGACAGGTCCATCGCTGCACACTGTCATCTGCCTGCTCAGCGGGGATCCACGGAGCGATCCCCCGCTGAGCAAGCGGACATTCACAGGGCGGATCATCACGGATCCGCCCCGTGTGAAAGGACCCTAAGCAGGGCAAAATGACTGGGGTGGGCAACTACATGGCAAATGAGTTTTAATATAGAAAAATTTAAGATAATGCATTTAGGTAGCAAACATATGAATGGAATCTACTTACTGGGGGGAGAACCTCTGGGGGAATCTAGGATGGAAAAGGACCTGGGGGTCCTAGTAGATGATAGGCTCAGTAATGCCAAGCTGGTGCAAGCACAGCAAACAGAATATTGGCATTAAAAAGGGGATCAACTCCAGAGATAAAACGATAATTCTCCCGCTCTACAAGACTCTGGTCCGGCCGTACCTGGAGTATGCTGTCCAGTTCTGGGCACCAGTCCTCAGGAAGGATGTACTGGAAATGGAGCGAGTACAAAGAAGGGCAACAAAGCTAATAAAGGGTCTGGAGGATCTTAGTTATGAGGAAAGGTTGCGAGCACTGAACTTATTCTCTCTGGAGAAGAGACGCTCAATTTCAATATACAAATACTGTACTCCCCACAATAGGGATAAAACTTTTCAGCGAAGGGGAATTTCATAAAGACTTTGGGCCACTCACTAAAATTAGAGGAAAAGCGATCTAAGCAGTGGCGTCTCCAGCTTTCATATTTAGGGGGGCACATGGGGGGAAAGGGACAAAAGTAGGGGGGCAACTATAAAATGCAAATATATATATATATATATATATATCTCCTGTGCCCTTTACTACGACCCCTCAATGGCCCTTTCACATGTTCTGCAGTGAGCTCCCTTCCTACTGTATTGGGGCCCCCCCAGGGTGGCAGAAAACAAGATATATATGTCACCAGCATACCAAGAAAATATAAGGGTCCAAAGCAGTGGGAGAACTATCAGGGTTGCAAAGGTTGTCTTGCCACCGGGCCCTGGTGTTCTGCCACTGTGGGGTTCCCCAGCCTCCTCTTGCTGTTCTGCCCCTGCTATTGACTGCGCTGGTCTGGCCTCTCTTGGAATTTACAGGCTGGTTCTCCTGTCCTAAGGAGGGGAGAAATCAGTCTGTTTTTTCAGTAACTGAGAGTCCCGGTGGAGTCCTTCCTGCAACTCGCTCTTCTCTCTGCCAATGAGGATGCAGGGGAAGGAGCAGATCGGGCGGCCGTGGTTGTGTGAGCGCTCGCATTATGCAGTGTCAGCGAGCAGAGAGAGGAGGGGGGAATCACCCTCAGGAGCTGACTGGGGACTCTCTCTCTCTCTTAGTCATTGATTTTTTGTATCGGGGGGGCACATGGTGGGGCACAGCATAATGTTGGGGGGGGGTCAGGGCCCCCTCTGCCCCCCCCTAGGGACGCCATTGGATCTAAGCGAAAACTACGTTGAGGGTTCTTTACAGTAAGAGCAGTAAGAATGTGGAATTTCCTTCCACAGGCGATGGTCTCAGCGGGGAGCATCGATAGTTTCAAAAAACTATTAGATAAGCATGTAAACAACCGCAACACATAGGGATATACACACATCACACACATAGGTTGGACTCAATGGACTTGTGTCTCTTTTCAACCTCACCTTCTTTGTAAGTATGTAAAAGGGATGGCAGTATAGCTGCAAATACAGTGGGTATAGAAAAGAATCACACCCCCCCCCCACTTTAAAATAATCACATTTTGTTGCTTTGTAGCCTGAAATGAAGTCAGACACAGTTTTTGTTTTATCTAGCTGTATTTATTCAGTGCAACTTATAACATCCAAGTGAAAGATGTAATACCAACATGTCAGAAAAAAATAACAATCAGAAGCAGAATTACTGAGTTGGAAAAAGGATCACCCCCTTACGTCAGTATTTTGTTGAACTACCTTTTGCTTTAATTGCAACCTTAGAGACACTGTCACACTGGGGCTGGGGGGGGGTCGCTTTACCGTAGTTTTAGCAGTGCTTTACGGCCACTATCGTGACGCTTCTGACCCTCGCTAACGGCTGATGAAGGGGTTAATAAATCGCTTTGCAGGTGCATTGGCGGCGCTGCCCATTGATTTCTGTGGGCAGGGGTGCTTTAGGAGCGGTTGTTGTTGATAAACATAGCCCGGCTGCTTTTTTTTGGGGGGGAATCCCACTGACAGCTGAACAAGTCATCAGTTGTTAAAGTGCTTGTAAGGCCCCTTTCACACTTGTATGTCCGTTTTCACAGACTCCGTTTGCGCATCAGGGATCGATCAGTCTGCTCACTGTGGAGAGATGGACCTGTCAGAGTCCCGCTCTCCGCTATAGGGGATCGGATGAAAATGAACCGCCTGTACGTTGTCATCCGATCCGGTAGACGGATGGAAAATAGGGTTTCCATCCGTCTGAATTTAGCGGAGCGGATCGCATGTCAGCGGACATTTCACCGCTGACATCCGTCGCTCTATAGACCTGTATGGAGCGTCAGTTCAGGTCCACCTAAAAAACTGACAGGCAGACCTGATCGGTTCGCATGTGTGAAAGGGACCTAAAGGTTCGTTTTAAAAAAACAAAACAAAAAACAAACAAACATGTTATCCTTACCTGCTTTGTGCAAGGGTTTTGCACAGAGCAGCCAGATCCTCCTTTTCTGGGGTGTCCCGTTGGCACTCCTGGCTCCTCCTCTTCATCAGAGACCCCACGGAGACCTCTTGTCCCTTGACACAGACAGCAGGACTCGGCCCTGCCCGCTCCTGTGCCACTGGATTTAATTGACTTTGAATCTATTCAATGAGGACCCGAGACAGCAGCTGGAGCCGCTGATCTCGTGATCGGCATTGGAACGATCGGGTTCAAGTAAAAAAAAAGGGGGGGCTCTGGGGGTTGCTGCAGCACAGAAGGTTTTTCACCTTAATGCATAGAATGCATTAAGGTGAAAAACCTTGAGGCTTTAGAACTCCTTTAAGGAAGCGGTGGCCCCGATTCTTAACTTGCTGCCACTGTGCCATCAAATGCAGCCATTGTACCATCAAACACAGCCACTGTGCCCATCAATTGCTGCCACTGTGCCATCCAATGCAGCCACTATGCCCATCAATTGCTGCCACTGTGCCATCCAATGCAGCCACTATGCCCATCAATTGCCGCCACTATACCATCAAACGCAGCCACTGTGCCCATCAAACGCAGCCACTGTGCCCATCAATTGCCGCCACTGTGCCATCCAATGCAGCCACTGTGCCCATCAATTGCCGCCACTATACCATCAAACGCAGCCACTGTGCCCATCAAACGCAGCCACTGTGCCCAGGGCCGTCTTTAATTTTGATTGGGCCCTGGGCAAACATTTTCTTGGGGCCCCCCCTCCATTCTGAGACATACAAAAAATAGCAGGTAGACTCAAAATCAGTTTACTGCAGCAGATCACGCAGCGAACGCAATTGTTTGCCAGAGGTTACAGCCTATCATTACTGCTCAATGGCTGGTTTCTAGAGGTTACAACACATAATTTCTGCTTGCCGATTGGTTGCTAGAGGTTAATGTACATTATTAGCGCTCACTAATTGGTTGCTAGGGGTTACAGCACATCATTAGCACTTACTGATTGGTTGCTAGAGATTAAAGAAGATCACTACTGTTTGCTGATTGGTTGCTAGAGGTTCATGCACATCATTACCTCTCACTGAGCAGTGGAGCAATCCCAAATAATTGAGCAAGTAAAGGGGCACATTAATACACATACTACAGGAGAGGTTCAGAGACTGCGGACATACTGCAGGAGACAATCAGAGACTGAAGACATACTGCAGGAGACAATCAGAGACTGCGTACATACTGCAGGAGACAATCAGAGACTGCGTACATACTGCAGGAGACAATCAGAGACTGCGGACATACTGCAGGAGACAATCAGAGACTGCGGACATACTGCAGGAGATTACTAGAGACCGCGTACATACTGCAGGAGACAATCAGAGACTGCGGACATTCTGCAGGAGACAATCAGAGACTGCAGACATACTGCAGGAGATTACCAGAGACTGCGGACATACTGCAGGAGACAATCAGAGACTGCGCACATACTGCAGGAGACAATCAGAGACTGCGGACATACTGCAGGAGACAATCAGAGACTGTGGACATACTGCAGGAGATTACCAGAGACTGCGGACATACTGCAGGAGACAATTAGAGACTGCGGACATACGGCAGGAGACAATCAGAGACTGCGGACATACGGCAGGAGACAATCAGAGACTGCGGACATACTGCAGGAGACAATTAAAGACTACGGACATACTGCAGGAGACAATCAGAGACTGCGGACATACTGCAGGAGACAATCAGAGACTGCAGACATTATACAGGGGATGGTCAGAGAACTTTCAGCAATGCACAGCTTTACAGTTAAATAACACAGCTCAGGGTTTAAACAGTCAGGCATTTTCTGGGTGTAAGGACATACCTGGCCAGCCAAACTCACTACATACATTCAGGTGTGTGGGCGGGGCTTCCACTCTCTGCTCTCACTAAAGCAGCTGGGAGCTCCACTGATGCTTTGTTGGGGGGGCCCTGGGCCCACATCACCCATGTATTGTCGCCCCGATGACAGCTTTGCAGCGCGCACAGAGGACATGGGAGGATGTATTCCGCGCTAGTCAGCTGTGAGGGGCGGGTCCGGGAGCTCCACTGACGCTCTGACCCCGCCCACGTGCAGCCTGTGTACTGGGAATAGAGCGCCTGTAGTGAGAGCCAGTGATCGAAGTGGGAGTGTCATTGGAGCTCCCAACCCCGCCCCCGGACCTCTGTATTCACCAGCCAGTATAGAGGGGGCGGGACCGGAAGCTCCACTGACACTCGCACTCCGATCACTGGCTCTCACTACAGGCGCTCTATTCCCAGTACACAGGCTGCACGCGGGTGGGGTCAGAGCGTCAGTGGAGCTCCCGGCCCCGCCCCCTCAGCTGGCTAGCGAGGAATACATCCTCCCGTGTCCTCTGTGCGCTCTGCAAAGCTGTGATCGGGGCCCCAATTCACGGCTAGCGCGGGCCCCCCAACAAAGATTGGGCCCAGGGCAAGTGCCCCGTTTGCCCTGCGCTAAAGACGGCCCTGTGCCCATCTTATGCAGCCACTGTGCCCATCTTTTGCAGCCACTGTAACATCATATGCAGCCACTGTGCCCATCAAATGCAGCCACTGTGCCATATAAAATGCTGACAGTGTGCCCCCCCCCCCGCCTCCCGTCTGTACTTACCCTGTCTCTTTGGGACAGCTCCTCGATGTCTTCTCCTGTCCTCTCTTCCCGTCCTCTGCTATGATTGGACGCCTGATAGGTGTCCAATTACAGCGCCTGTCGTTTCAGCCAGGTGACGGGTCAGTCAGGTGACATCAGGTGACGGGTAACAGATCCGAGCACCTGATTGGCGGAGAGGCGGTTTAGTATTAGGAAAGCGAATATTCATTCGCTTTTCTAACACTGCTGAGTGACCTGCGAGCGCCCAGCATGGCGCTCGTAGGTCACCTTTTTTGACGCCTATTAGAACGTACGGCTCTCATCAGGTGCTTCAAAAAAACCCTGCCACTGTAATTCAGGTGCCCGGTACCCGAAAAGGGGCCGGGCACCTGAATAGGGGGTGGCAGCGGCGGCCATAGATAGATTCATGCAATGCATGAATCTTATCTATTGGTGATAGAGGGGTGGCTGGAAAGAGGGGGCGGCGCCCGTGCGCCCTTATGGACGCACCGAAACTGGGTATCGGAGCATTTGCACGAGTAACGATACTTGTGCAAATGCTTAATATCAGCACCGATGCCGGTATCGGTGCAGCCCTACGAAAAAGGAATCGTATTGAAATAAAACACACATGTCTGCTTTTATGTGTGGACATTCCTACCTTGGGATATAAAGGCCAACGGCCGGGAATGTCGTGTGGAGATCTTTGGCATGGAGTGGCACACAATATGGCAGAGGGTTCAGCCTCAGCAGAAGGGACAGTGTTCTAGAAGGACAGGAGCGGGAGTAGGGACTTGTGCTCTTGTCGCCAATTCTAGCCAATCACGAAGCCCCTTTTACAAGTCCATAGTCATAACACCCTTGTGAACTTATCCTAATGGACAATGATGACCTTTTTTTTTTGGCTTAGTTTGGTGAACATCTTCTAAATCTCTGAAACATTTAACAAATTGTAACCCACAAGAGTTCCGAATGAGATTTGGTTTGCCTGCCAATCCCACTCCTGTCTGTTTCTGCATAACAAGTGAGTTTTTAAATGAAGTTAGGGTCACCCGCGGCGCGTGTGACTTTGTCGCGCCATTATGGCCCAGGTCTACCTCCCCGTCGTTTTCCCAGCCAACCCCGCTGATTTTAATTTAGATTACAATAATCAAAACTAATTTATCGAGGAACGTTTAGCACCGAGACAGAAAGTTAAATTGATTTTTAAGCCTAATGCCCTGGCCTACAAGTGTTTCATTTTATATTATCAGCTTAATTTAACACAATTATGGCTTCGCAAAGTTGATAATGTGAGCGAGACGAGCATCTCTTTTATCTCCGTCCATCTTAAAGAGCGTATTAAATTCAATTCACCCCAGAGGGTCTTAACCGATTGGCATTCTTATTCCCAATCGCCGTGGGTCCTCCTGAATAGCTAAATTATGCCAATTAAATCAATGTAAATATTTAATACGGGGATTTTTTACATAGGCAACCATTTTTTAAAAAGACGAGATAAACACATTAATTATGTAAAATTTGTAAGATAGATTTAAAATACATGTACCATTTGTGTCATTTTTTTAATCTACAGATCGGAAACTCGGGAGACTTATTAGGGAAACTCAACCTACTAAAATATTTATATCCCATGAATGGCAAAATACAGTGCTCTAGATATTTTCAATAATTCTCGTGAATGGAACTGGGTGAGGTTGAAGGGTCAGTCCGCCCAGGTAGATGCTGGCGAGGGGGAAACCCCTGACTGTTTCTTCTTTCTCTCTGGGACTCTATTGGTGAGATCTTTGAGTTCCTGGATCTACACACCTGCTGTGCCCATTGTGAGGGGCTTCCACCATCCCTGATGGATTTTTTTATTTTATATTGCAGAGAATGTAACAGGAGGTGCTTGGACACACAAAGGTGGACGGGAACACCCATAACTTCCAGGGCAGGAGCAGGGATGGGAATTATGGTGAGATCTTACTGCTGGAGCATCCAAGACATACACTATATTACCAAAAGTATTGGGGCACCTGCCTTTACACGTCTATAAACATTAATGGCATCCCAGTTTTAGTCCGTAGGGTTCAATATTGAGTTGGCCCGCCCTTTGCAGTTATAACAGCTTCATCTCTTCTGGGAAGGCCGTCCACAAGGTTTAGGAGTGTGTCTATGGGAATGTTTGACCATTCTTCCAGAAGCCCAATCAGGACAGTCAAGTTCCTCCACCCCAAACTCGCTCATCCATGTCTTTATGGACCTTGCTTTGTGCACTGGTCCAAATCTTTTGGTGGAGGGGGGATTATGGTGTGGGGTTGTTTTTCAAGGGTTGGGCTTGGCCCCTTAGTTCTGTCCACAAGGTTTAGGAGTGTGTCTATGGGAATGTTTGACCATTCTTCCAGAAGCCCAATCAGGACAGTCAAGTTCCTCCACCCCAAACTCGCTCATCCGTGTCTTTATGGACCTTGCTTTGTGCACTGGTCCAAATCATTTGGTGGAGGGGGGATTATGGTGCGGGGTTGTTTTTCAAGGGTTGGGCTTGGCCCCTTAGTTCTGTCCACAAGGTTTAGGAGTGTGTCTATGAGAATGTTTGACCATTCTTCCAGAAGCGCATTTTTAAAAAAAATGTCACTAGTGTAACTACATAAATTTGAGTTTTAGAGGCATATTTATAAAAAAAAAAATGTGCATAGCAAATTTACCATTGAAAGCGCATGTGGATTTATTTAGTATGAATGAAGCAAAAACAAACATTATTAGGCTATTTTTTGCGCTGGTCGATTGTTTTTATTGATTTAAAACTGAAAATACAACATTTGACCACTAGATGGCGAAAAGCATCATAAAAAATTACTATAATATTTAGCTCCATCTAGTGGCCAGATGTGGTATTTTCCATTTTAAATCAATAAAAAGAACATTCCACCAGCACAGGAAATAACTTAAAAATGTTTTTTGCCCCATTTGCACAGAACGCATACACATGCATTTTCACTGGGTGAATTGCTATTTAATTTATATAGATATATATATCTATATATCTATATAAATACACCCTATAGTGTCAGTAAACCCAAGATGTATTTTTTCATTGGAGGTTATTAAACAATTATTTATTTATTTATTTTTTGTGTGAACTGCAGTCACATGACCACAGGTACACCAATCTGCACAGTAGATCATGGGAATTCCCACAGCAACACGTCCCCTGATGCAGCGCTGCTTAGCCCTACAGTAGGTGACCGCGATATTGTGTCAATCTCACAGTTGAGATCGGCGAGATTTGACACCTACGAGCCTCATTGTGGGAGCCAGCACCGAGTTAGCTCGCTCATTGGGAAAGGAAAACAGTTTTTTTCCTTTCCCGATGAGCGACAAGCATTGCTGACAGGTAGCTGGTATGAATCATGAGGGGAAACGCCGCGCCAAAACGGCGTGGGGGTCCCCCCAAAATCCATACCAGTCTCTTATCCGAGCACGCAGCCCGGCTGGTCAGGAAAGGGGGTGGGAACGAGCGAGCGCCCCCCCCCCTGAACTGTACCAGGCTGCATGCCCTCAACATGGGGGGGTGGGCATGCAGCCCACCCCAAAGCAATTTGTCCCCATGTTGATGAGGACAAGAGCCTCTTCTCGACAACCCTGGCAGTTGGTTGTTGGGGTCTGCGGGCGGAGGGCTTATCGGAATCCAGGAGCCCCCTTTAATAAGGGGGCCCCCAGATCCCGGCCCCCCGCCCTATGTCAATGAGTATGGGGTACATCGTACCCTTACCCATTCACCTGGGGGAAAAGTGTCAATAAAAAAAAAAAACACTCCGGGGGTCTTCTTCCGACTTCGGGGGTCTTCTTCCGACTTCTCTGCTCTCTCCGGCCTCTTCTCCCGATGTCCGGTTCTTCTGCCGGGCTCCTCCGCTATCTTCGGCTCTTTTGCCGCTCCTTTGCTAGCGGTGGCCCGGTCTTCACCGTCGTCTTGTTCCCTCTTCTCTTCTTCTGATGTTGACATGACGCTCTCTCCTGCTGTAATGCTGTGTTCGAGGTGTGCGCCCCCTTAAGACGTCACAGTCCAGGGGCATGATGGACGGACTCCCAAGTGTGTGTGGCAAGTGACCCAACCGGCGGGAGCAGGTGACCCGATGGGAGCAGAGGGATGTCACTGGCCGACTGGGGGGGGGGGGGGGTTGTTTGCCGCCCGCCTCCCACAAAAACCCCCACCATTATCTTACCTGAAATAGTGCGATTTAGGGATGGATTATTTTGTGTCTTCGGGTTCTAGATAAAACATAAGTGAAATTGTGAACGAATTCTTTAAAAAAGCACAATGAGAAAAAAATATGAATACAGTTAAAATAATCAGACATGTTATTAAAAGGACCCCATAGGAGGAAAAGAAGGAATGTATTACAACAATAAAATCTTTAATTTATTTTAGTGCAAAAAAAAAGCACACAGAACTGCATCTGGGGTGAACTAGCACTAAAAGAGTATATGTTGGCAAATATGACCCACCAGTGTCTATTGTTGGCCATTTAGGCTCGGTCCACACCAAGGGCGGGCACATTTCTCTGTGCGTTTTTCATGTGTAGGGCAGCCGATTAATTTCATGGGGCTGCCCAATGAGCGAGAAACATGGAAAAGTCCCTGACTCTTTTCCAAAAATGCACTGCAATGAATTACATGGTACGCAGAAACGTGTTTGCAGATGCATGGGGGTGCCATTAACAATTAATGGAACCACCACGTGTCTGCTAAAGGGCAGCACGTTTCTCTGAGTGTTGGGAAAGTGTGCAAAATTGCGCACGTTTACAACACGAAAAAATCTGAACCTAGCCTTATATAAGCAACATCGTCTCGAAAGTCCAAAGGGAAACTCACACTTACAGGAGTGTCCTCCCGCAGCTGTCGCTGATTCCTCCTGCTGACCTCCATGTCCTGAAATGATATGGAGGTTGGCAGAAGGAACCAGTGAGATCTGTGGTCAGAGAGTGAATCAGGAGGTCCTGCGAGAGGGGGCACAATTTATCAGGATCTAAATTGTGTTTAGCACACAGAAGGAGAGGTAAGTATTCTGTTTCAGGTCTAAAGCTGTGTAAGGAAGGGTGACCAGACATCCCCGGTTTCTGGGGACAGTCCCCGGATTGAGGACACTGTCCCCGGACCGAGTCTGTCCCCAGTTTTGTCCCCGGATTGGATTTGAACAGGGGCTGGGGCAATTTCAAAGACAGCCCGTGCAGAATAAAAAGAAAAAAATCTGAATTGCCCCCCCCCCCCTGCTGCTCCTACTAGCTTATGGGGGTTTATTTTTTCCATTATCTGTGCCCCTTTCTGCTGATGATCATGTGCTGGTCAGAGCGGAGGGACTATTTCTTCAGTTTCAGGCGCATGCCCATTCAGCTCCACTCGCATGTTCTTCTGCCTTGGCTCAAGTCCCGGCCAGTTGCTTGCCTGCTTATCTCCTTGCCTTCCCTGGTGGAATGATCTTCCTCTGCTCCCCACCCAGTAGTAGCTGGGGCCCGAAGAGTAAAGCCCCATACACACTATCAGATTTTCTGCTGATTTTTGTCTTCAGATTTACCAAAACCATGTAGTGCGAGGGCCTGCCTGATTGCATACAAATTGAAACTCCTAAGGTTTGACCTCATATCATATGGTTTTGGTAAATCTGAAGGAAAAAATCAGCAGAAAATCTGATAGTGTGTATGGGGCTTTAGACTTAACAGGCTGCGAGGCGGGCGGCGGCGGGCAAAGAGTCGTCGATTGCTGCCATTACTAGTAAAAAAAAAAAAATGTCCCCGGATTTCATTTTAAAAATCTGGTCACCTTAGTGTAAGGGGCCCCAAAATTTCTGATGGATGACAGTTTTTAATTATGGGACATTGTCCCTATAGATGCAGTAGAACCCCTTCACATTCTATGACTGCAAATCTTCTCAAAACCAGCAGATCCAAAACCAGCATGACCATTAATATGGAGCTGTCTGACCCTTGTAGCTTTAACAGAGTCCACTCTTCTGGGAAGGATTTCCACAAGATGTTGACGTGTGCCTGTGGGAACTTGAGTCCATTCAGCCAAAAGAACCTCTGATGATCCCAATGAGGATGTCACGTGACCCAGTGACGAAACGTGTAGGGGAAGGGCTAGTTGGATGAAGTCATCATGTATGGAGTATCCAGAAAGTGCAGTATCTATTACAGCTAGCCAGAGCTGAATTCCGGCAATTTCTTTATTGATTGTTGTGTACAGATAGTGCCGTTTGCACTATTTAATGTGGGTAGTTTTCTGTTTTCTACTGGGTGTTCTCTTTTATAGGGTGCTGAGTGGAGGATCTGAGATGAGTGCCAAGTAAAAAGGAGAAGATTCAAAGGGACCTGGTGCTGAAATCTACTGGGAGATCATGTATGGTGTAAACCACTTTGGGAGTCCAGCTGAGGAGGAATAGTGACAGCATTTGCAAAACACAGTGGATCCCGTTTAAAGGAGACATCAGCCTATTTTGACCTTCTATTTCATGTGGTTCAAACTAATCAGATGAGAGCACAACCGGTGGGGGTGAAGCACTTAAACCACTCAAGGTGAAAGAGTGGAAGTGTTGTGGTGGCAATATAGCTAAGATTTAAAGTGATACACTCGAAACAACATAGAGACTGATGCATGAGGAACATTTTTGCACAAAATATGTAAATTTGGTGTCTTAAGATTTCTGATGTAATTTATGGTATAATATTTGTTATATAAGTGCTACATCAGTTTTTTTTATTATTAACATTTGGGTTTGTTTGATGAGCAATTGCAGCTTGCTTTTGTCATCAATTTGATATACTTCTGAATTCATCAGAATTTATTGACAGGTGCTTCTGACCTGTAGTTGACCTCCTTTTGACCTACATTTGATCTTCTTCGAGATGTATTTGCATTACTATACTATACTATTACAAAAGCCCCTCAACACATTGACATGGGCTCTTTGTGAGGTCAGGTATTGATGAGAAGACCTGGTTCGCAATTGACATTCCAACTCATCCTAAAGCTGTTCAGTAGGGTTGAGGTCAGGGCTCTGTGCAGGACACTCATATTCTTACACCCCAAACTCATCAAACCATGTCTTTATGGAGCTGGCCTTTTACACAGGGGTATAGTCATGTTGGAACAGAAAAGGGCCTTCACCAAACTGCTACTACAAGGTTGGGAGAGCACAATTCTCTAAAATGTCTTTGTATGCTGTAGCATTAACAGTACCCTTCAATGGAAACAATTGAACTCCATTATTTGAAGGGGTGTCTACTCTTGGCCATGTAATAAGTAACAGGATTGTGCTTTACTTAGTGTGTTTAAAACCCCAAGTCTTCTATATGTGACACAACTGATAGCCAGAAAAGAAATACAGACAGTACAAATTGATGAGTTCCGTATTGGTAGTGGGTGGAAAAAGCCTGCTTACATTGATGGTCAGTGGCGTACCTCCCAACTTTAGAACTTGAGAATGAGGGACATTTCAGGGTTATTGACCCTTCTTGTACTTATAAAATATGCTTTAATTTTAGTCCCACAAGCAAGAGTCTTACAGACACATATAAACCTCAGCACAATCAGTAAAAAAAACTTCTATTACATATGGTTTTGTGCACACTGAAAATAGAGAGTTCAATTTTCTTCTGAGCCTAACTTAAAGAGGAACTTCATTGAAATATTCAGGGACTGCTTGGCAATCAGCAACAGTTGAGACAATGAACACTTTGGTGAGAAATATGGAATGTACAATATAGTCCAGGTGTCTTACAGGTCAGGGGTCTGGGATGTGCAATGCACAGAGTGCAGGGGTCAGGAGAACATAACACAAAGAGTGCTGCAGTCAGTGTCAGGTTTAGGAGTACATAACATGCAGCAGAGTGTAGGATCAGGAGTACGTAATGCACAGTAGGGGTCGGGAGTACAAAACGAAAAAAGTGGACTCAGCGGCTGTGGGGGGAATCTGTGTTGCAGAGTGGCAATGCAGGATATTCCATCCCATGCACTGTTGACCATCTGAAACCCTGACAACTTGTCAAGCCTGACAGGGCTCCTGGATTCCTACCTGGATCTGCAGGACCCCAGGATTTGATTGAATTCAGAGGACAAGTTCCTCAGAAACCGGGATGGTTGGGAGGTATGTAGTGGCAAACGCATCCTTACATTGGTGGTAAGTGGGAAGGGGACTCCTTACACTGGTGACCAGTAGGAGAAAGGCCCCATTAGACTAAAAATAAGTGGGAAGAATATTCCTTACATTGGTGGTCAGTGGGAAGAATGTTCCTTACATTGGTGATCAGTGGGAAGAATGTTCCTTACATTGGTGGTCAGTGGGAAGAATGTTCCTTACATTGGTGGTCAGTGGGAAGAATGTCCCTTACATTGGTGCTCAGTGGGAAGAATGCTCCAAACATTGGTGGTCAGTGGGAAGAGTGCCCCAAGTACAAATTATTAGTGTGAAAGATTACTTATCTGGCAGTCAGAAATTGCTCATTGAAATTTCAAACAAACTCCAGAGGAACCCTAGTCTATAAACGCTACCTTAAGCTGGCCATACATGGATCGAAATTTGGCCGGTTCAGCAGGGACCAGTCAAATTTTGATCCATGTATGGGCAGGCTGGTTGCACACAAGTCGATCTATTGATGTCTGCTTTGGTCAGGACCTACCAAAAGTGGTCCAAGGAAGGAAAACCGGTTACAGGGTGATGGGTGGCCAATGCTCATTAAGGCCCTATGGGAGGGAAGGCTGGCCTGTGTAGTCCGATCTAATAGAAGGGCTACTGTAGCTTAAATTGCTACTGTAGCTTAAAAGTTCATTCTGGTTCTCATAGAAAGGTGTCAGAACACACAATGCACCACAGTTTTTTGTGTATGGGGATGCATAGCCACAGACCGGTCAGGGTGCCCATGCTGACCCATGTCCATAGCCAAAAGCCCCTACAATGGTCCAGTGAGCATCAAAACTGGACCACGGAGTAATGGAAGAAGGTGATCTGGTCTGATGAATAACGTTTACTCTTACATCATGCTGATGCATAGGCGTGCGCACAAGGTGTGCCGGGTGTGCCCGGGCACACCCTAATCACCCCATGCGCACTAGTATTATCACTCTGTGTAGCAGCAGGAACATGTGAAAGATCTACCTCTTACCGGCTCTGCCATAAGAGAAGTGTCTATGCTCTTCTCTTTCACTGTTTCGGCAGAGAGATCAATTTGCCGGGGTCATATATATGTAGACACACACGCATGCATGTGTGTTTGAGCTTTAGGGTGCACACCCCAATGCAATAGGCTGCGCACACCTATGTGTGGATGGTTGTGTGTGTGTGTGTGTGTCGCTTACCTGGGGAAGGGATGGCACCAGGATGCACTATGGGAAGAAGTCTGCTGTCATTATCAGGAAACCCTACCCGAGAAATTCCTGGCGGCCATCGTTAGTGACAGGGAGTGGCTTCAAAGAGGCTGCTGGAAATCAGCAGCATTGAGATACAACATCAGAACAAAAAAAAAACAAAAAAAAAAAACAAGAAGCCATATTTATTTATTTTTTTAAAATTCCAATTGTTTATGATACATTGTGCTTTAGCAAACAAAATGTCATTCCGTTAAGGTTTACATCTGCTTGTACGCTGGCATACTACATTATGCCCACTAGAGGGAGCCAAACCCCTAAAGCAAACTGCAACACCTCCAATTAAGCGATCCAATCGAACATAAAAATGGATAGCTAAATTACAAATTAAGTATAATTTACATTTGCCACACCACTGGAAATGTAAAACAAAGTACATAAAAACACTCGGTTTGTGTGTGAGACATTTATATGTAGGAATACATTAATTGATGACTGGATATTTTGAAATTCAACTTATGAGTTTAATAAAATGGGAACAGCTTTCAGGAGACGTGTTTTTTTTTTTTAATTTTATTTATTTTTTGTTAATATTCTCAGTCTCTGTTATATGAAAAAGCTATAAAAATATTTTTATGCTGACATGAGAATATTTGTACACGTGTTGTTGAAGATGGTTAAGCCTCCCTCAGGGCTGATTAAACTATTTAGTGCCGAATATGTATAGATCTAAACGGCGGTTAATAAGGACACAACAGAAACTGCGCTAAAATGTATATTTCATGGAGTTCTTCTCCACTATTTCTGACTCTTCACCTTTTTTTGTAGCCATCTAGCCAAGACCACTAAGGCTGGGTTCACACCTAATACCGATGCGGCTCCCAGCAGGAGTCCGGTGCGTCCCCGTTCACCGTTTCAGGTCTGATTTCAGCCCACATTTTTGGCTGAATTCGCACCTGAAACGGACCAAATGCACAGGGCTCCTGTGCAAATTCGCACCAAAGCTGCAGGCGGGATATGTGAACCGGCTCCGTAGAGAGCCGGTCAAAATCTCCTGCTATTGCAAATTGGATGCGGACAACCCGCATCCAATTTGCAATGGTGTGAACCCAGCCTCAAAGAGGAGCTTCCACCTGTCTACTCAAAATGAAAATCAGCTGCCCCAAGTTCTGTCCATGTAGAATAGCCTTTCTCAAGCTCTTTGCCCCAGGCCAGTGGTCCCAAAACTTTGGTCCTTTTGCTTGCCTTTATCTGGCCCTTGGGGCACTGTTCCTCTCACTGATATGGGGCACTATTCCTCCTACTAACACCAATGATAAAGCCCCATTCCTTCCACTGACACCAATGATGGGACACTATTCCTCCCACTGATACCAATGATGGGACATTATTCCTCCCACTGATACCAATGATGGGACACTATTCCTCCCACTGATACCAATGATGGGACACTATTCCTCCCACTGATACCAATGATGGGACATTATTCCTCCCACTGATACCAATGATGGGACACTATTCCTCCCACTGATACCAATGATGGGACACTATTCCTCCCACTGATACCAATGATGGGACACTATTCCTCTCAATGACACCGACCATGGGACAAAATTCCAATCCCTACTGATCACAGGTGAAGTAATTTTTTACTTCCACTGACATTGGGTCATTTTCTACTCCCACTGTCCACAGTTCAGCCCCCTTAAAGTTTGAAGGGCAGAAAATTGTCCCTTTGTTTAGAAAGTTTGGAGACCCTTGTCCTAAGAGGAACCTTTACAATTATTTTTAGGTCTTGGGATACCACTGCTACAACCAATTCATTGGTAGCCAGTAATAATAATGCCCTTACAGACAGCGGAAAAGATTATGAAACTGGATGTGCCAAGTGGTCTCGGACCCGGAAATAGGCAGGCACCATCAAATAAGAGCTTAATTAGCCACAATTTAAGAAACACCTTGCAACCTCTGAAATAACCCTGGTTGAGAATGGCTGCTGTACTAAATAATAAAAACGTATACTGACTCTTTTTCATGTAGCCCAGTGCTGTCTTCTTTACTTCACAAGCTTCCACAGTGTTTCCTTTGTTCCGGGCTGCCATCTTGGGTTTGGGAACCGGATGTCACTTCCCTAATAATCACAGCCCGTCACCTGATGATGCACCATAGCACTTACATGTGATCTGTAGACTGTTGTAGACTGTCTTGAAGTCTCCTGAGATGCTTCACATGGATAACCCTGAAGCCTGCAGACAGCAATGGGCTACATCCTCACCTAGGGGAGGAATAAGGAAGTGGTAGGGCACGTAGGTGGTTCTTGTAGCTCCCCTGGTTGGCCAGTAGATTCCCCCATAGCTGAAAAGTGAGATTTGGCTTAGGGGCCACCTGGGTTGGGTGCAAGTCCTGCCCCGGGGGGGGGGGGCAACCTGGGTGTGGCTATATTGGGAAGGTGGAGAGTTTTCTGTGGTTGGTAGTCATCACAAGAAGAGTTGTAACCGTTTTCTCCTGAGGGTAGCTTAGTATGGACCAGCATGTAGGCAGGAAAGCATATACTGTGTAGTGACCCCTTAGGAGTGAATTTTGGGAAAGCCCTCACCAAGAGGAACAGCTTTGGCAGATCCCCAAGGAGCAGGGTCCACCTGGCTTTCTGCCTAGGGAGATCGGAGTATCATGCCTCTGTCAGGAGCCTTGCGCCTCTAGGCATTCAGGGAAGCCCTTCTTTTTTTAGAGGTTGAACCTTTTCTGTACCCTTGTGCAATGCGTTCATGTACTGCCATTTCACGGTTCTATTTACTGTTCACAGGGACTTAACAAACACTGCAGCCGCTAGTACAGCGGTGGGGACGGGTGGAGGAGTTAGTGGCGGGGAGGAGTTTGGCGCCTGCACTTCATAGGTAATTATTTGAGACATATTTACACTCGGCAGTTCCCAGATGGTCCTGAGATGATCTCGGGAATGCCCTTACTACATATAAGAAGGAGTTAGTACTAGGTAAGCATAGCGCATTGAACATACAAGACTGGCTGACATCGGCACTTGTTTGAATCCATTTGCTATCCACACTTTTTTCTTTTTGGGCCCTCTATATAACATTTATTTACTACAACTATCACACTTTCCCATTATTGCCAAATATATGGTTTCGTTAATACCTTTATACTCGTACCCAGCTCCATACACTCTTTATTTTATTTAGCTCCATCAACACACGGATTCATTCACGTATACAGGCACTTAACATACACTCACAAGTTTTCATAATTTTTATTATTATGTAATATTGGTTTGTTATTAACACCACATTTTGTTTTTCCACATTACTTTTCCAGTGTTTTGTAACACGTTTGTATTTTATTCTCACACACACAACCCTCATCACTACACCTAGCACACTTTCACCCTTTCACTATATTGGGTAATATATCCCATTTATTGTATTCCTATTTAATTTATTTTACTCACACAAATAAAACAAATCAAACCACACATTTTCTAACCCATGACTATACTATACAATAAAACTATTAGGTCCAATTAATACGAATTAAACATTTTTTGTAGTATGGGCCAGCTTGCAGTTGCCCAACCATACTGGATTCTTTTTACCACCGAATAATAAGGTCTTTCAATGCCTAATTGCAGGTGCCTGGCCCCCCTCCCCGTCATCCCCTCTAGGTCTAAGCATGTGGCCCCTGGAAGCCCTATGGACTGTGGATCCGCCCGGAGGGCACGGAGGGGGTATGCATGGTCGATTCGGATCTCTGAACTCAAATGTTTTTAACAATCTGGTTTGTGAGATGCATCTTCACATCATCCACTTAATGGTACATACACCTCCGCATACATGGAGGAATTTTTTCTGCACAATTTTACATATTGCAATGACGATCTGTATATTGACTAAAGTTTTAAGTTAAATTCTATTTTTGATATATTTCCCCAGAATCTAAATCCCCCTGAAGAAGACCAGAATGGGTCGAAATGCATTGGGGTATTCATGTGGATATCAATGTTGTATACATTATTGGTTAAAATGTTCTCCTGGGGGCCTCTTTGCCAAGAGTGATGTTTTAGGTTGTCGTTTGTTAAACATGAACCAGAGTTTGGTTTTTATAATAAACTTATTGCATATTTGAATTTATCTTGAATCTCTGATCTACCCAATTTTTTTATATATTAAACTAAATGTTTTTGCTGCTTAAAAAACCCCCCAGGGAAAGGTTTGATTTTTTTTCAAACACTGCACCATTGAGCTCCATTGAAAAAAAAAAATAGCAAAAAAGTTATACCCATAGGGAGAAAAAAAGTAACCTTTCTGCTGATATAGGGCTTTAGTAAATCCATCTTCAGAATCTACTTCTTGGTGTTCCCGCTTTCTCTTTATTGCTGGATTTTGAATGGTACCACTGTAAAGTCAAACACCCAACCTTCACAAGGGTTACCTATGGATGTTTGTGCAGTATGATTTGATGTGACAGATGTTCTAATCCCTCACCATTCTATCTAAAAAATAAAAAAAACAAAAAAATACCCCAGTTATACTTAACCCCTTCACGCCTAAGGGTAAAACAAATATTAACGCCTAAGCACTATTTTGCCACTTTGACATGTGTTAGTAAAACTGTACATATCATCACAACTACTTTGTGCATCCATGTGGATTATACCGCGTTTTTTTTCAGGATAAATTGGGCTTACTGCTTGCCCTTTAAAATCTTCAAAATGTATTGATTCTCCATAAAAGACACAGAAACAGACTGCAGATGCGAATGTGTTTCAGCCTTGTGGGCCTTGTTCACTACAAATGCCATGTACAAAATTGCCATAATATATCGTGTATAAACCCCTCCTGGCAACACAAGTCATTGAAGTGGTTGTAAACCCACTTTTTTTTTCTTTCAAACTAACACCTGCAAGACAAAGGCATAATGAGCTACTATGCATAGCATACTCGCTCATTATGTAATACTCACCTGAGATCGAAGCCCTTGCTGCGGTGGTTGTACACCACTCCGGCGGCCGACATCACTCCCGGGGGTTACTTCCAGGTATCGCGGCTCCGGCGCTGTGATTGGCCGGAGCCACGATTGATATCACTCCCGTGCATGCATGTGGGAGCCGCCGGTAATGGCACACTCACTGAAACAAACTACACGTACGTCCCGTTGCTTTAGTGCGCATGTGCCGATGATGTCGGCACATGCAAATACTGGGGATATCTCCTAAACCGTTCAGGTTTAAGAGATATCCTGGCTAGCTACAGGTAAGTCTTATTATAGGCTTACCTGTAGAAAAAGTGGTCTGTAAAGGTTTACAACCACTTTAATTTGCCAATTAGTAGATATTTTTTTTCAATATATTTTTTTCGTTTTTTTTTTTTTGTTTATTCAGCTTTAGCTTTTGTATTGTTATTTTCTTGGATGTTAACCGCTTCCCTACCGCCCCACGTACTTATTGGTAGCACCCTACCTCTGCTCTAAATTGGGTTTTCATTTGGTGGTAAATGGTAAAGGATATCTCCTGATTTTTAATTTTTTCTCTAAAGAAAACTGTCCCAAAATAGTAAAAAAAATCATTTTTTTAAATGTAGCTGTATATTCCTTGTTACAACCATAACTTACCACCAAAGAACAACCCAAAATAAATTATCCTGCTCCTGACGATCACAGCAGTGGTACCACATGTATGTACAGTGGGGACAGAAAGTATTCAGACCCGCTTAAATTTTTCACTCTTTGTTATATTGCAGCCATTTGCTAAAATCATTTAAGTTCATTTTTTTCCTCATTAATGTACACACAGCACCCCATATTGACAGAAAAACACAGAATTGTTGACATTTTTGCAGATTTATTAATAAAGAAAAACTGAAATATCACATGGTCCTAAGTATTCAGACCCTTTGCTCAGTATTTAGTAGAAGCTCCTTTTGATCTAATACAGCCATGAGTCTTTTTGGGAAAGATGCAACAAGTTTTTCACACCTGGATTTGGGGATCCTCTGCCATTCCTCCTTGCAGATCCTCTCCAGTTCTGTCAGGTTGGATGGTAAACATTGGTGGACGGCCATTTTTAGGTCTCTCCAGAGATGCTCAATTGGGTTTAAGTCAGGGCTCTGGCTGCGCCATTCAAGAACAGTCACGGAGTTGTTGTGAAGCCACTCCTTCGTTATTTTAGCTGTGTGCTTAGGGTCATTGTCTTGTTGGAAGGTAAACCTTCGGCCCAGTCTGAGGTCCTGAGCACTCTGGAGAAGGTTTTCGTCCAGGATATCCCTGTACTTGGCCACAATCATCTTTCCCTTGATTGCAACCAGTCGTCCTGTCCCTGCAGCTGAAAAACACCCCCACAGCATGATGCTGCCACCACCATGCTTCACTGTTGTGACTGTATTGGACAGGTGATGAGCAGTGTCTGGTTTTCTCCACACATACCGCTTAGAATTAAGGCCAAAAAGTTCTATCTTGGTCTCATCAGACCAGAGAATCTTATTTCTCACCATCTTGGAGTCCTTCAGGTGTTTTTTAGCAAACTCCATGCGGGCTTTCATGTGTCTTGCACTGAGGAGAGGCTTCCGTCGGGCCACTCTGCCATAGGGCCCGACTGGTGGAGGGCTGCAGTGATGGTTGACTTTCTACAACTTTCTCCCATCTCCCGACTGCATCTCTGGAGCTCAGCCACAGTGATCTTTGGGTTCTTCTTTACCTCTCTCACCAAGGCTCTTCTCCCCCGATAGCTCAGTTTGGCCGGAGGGCCAGCTTTAGGAAGGGTTCTGGTCGTCCCAAACGTCTTCCATTTAAGGATTATGGAGGCCACTGTGCTCTTAGGAACCTTAAGTGCAGCAGAAATTTTTTTGTAACCTTGGCCAGATCTGTGCCTTGCCACAACTTGAACCTTCAGCTCCCTCCACATATTTTCTTTAGGATTAAGGTCTGGAGACTTGCTAGGCCACTCCAGGGCCTTAATGTGCTTCTTCTTGAGCCACTCCTTTGTGGCCTTGGCCGTGTGTTTTGGGTCATTGTCATGCTGGAATACCCATCCACGACCCATTTTCAATGCCCTGGCTGAGGGAAGGAGGTTCTCACCAAAGATTTGACGGTACATGGTCCTGTCCGTCATCCCTTTGATGCAGTGAAGTTGTCCTGTCCGCTTAGCATAAAAAGACCCCTAAAGCATAATGTTTCCACCTCAACACTTTCACCCAGTTCTCCTCTGAATCATTCAGAAGTTCATTAGCAAACTTCAGACAGGCCTGTACATGTGCTTTCTTGATCAGGGGGACCTTGCAAGCGTTGCAGGATTTCAGTCCTTCACAGCGTAGTGTGTTACCAATTGTTTTCTTGGTGACTATGGTCCCAGCTGCCTTGAGATAATTGACAAGATTCTTTTGTGTAGTTCTGGGCTAATTTCTCACCGTTCTCTTGATCGTTGAAACTCCACGAGGAGAGATTTTGCATGGAGCCCCAAGACCGAGGGAGACTGACAGTTATTTTGTTTGTTTTTCCATTTGCGAATAATCGCACCAACTGCTGTTCCCTCTCACCAAGCTGCTTGGCGATGGTCTTGTAGCCCATTCCAGCCTTGTGTAGGTCTACAATCTTGTCCCTGACATCCTTGGACAGTTCTTTGGTCTTGGCCATGGTGGAGAGATTGGAATCTTATTGATTGCTTCTGTGGACAGGTGTCTTTTATACAGGTAACAAACTGAGATTAGGAGCACTCCCTTCAAGAGAGTGCTCCTAATCTCAGCTTGTTACCTGCATAGAAGACACCTGGGAGCCAGAAATCTTGGTGAGTGATAGGGGATCAAATACTTATTTCACTTATTAAAATACAAATCAATGTATAGCTTTTTTGAAATGCGTTTTTCTGGATATTTTTGTTGTTTTTCTGTCTCTCACTGTTTAAATAAACCGACCAATACAATTATAGACTGATCATTTCTTTGTCAGTGGGCAAATGTACAAAATCAGCAGGGGATCAAATACTTTTTTCCCTCACTGTAGTAACCAATCAGCTCCTGCCTTCAGTGAGTTCAATTACATGTTGACAATAAAACCTAGAAGCTGATTGGTTACTATTCACAGCTACACCAGATTCTGAGTACTCCAGTTTTAGTACATCTCCCCCTCGGGGTCTATTTTTTTTTTTTTTTTTTAATTGCTGTACGAATGTCTCAAGAATTCACACAGCCATCACAAATAATCTTTGTAATTGATGTCTTATGTTTACATCCTATGATCATCAGCCATAATGCCATATGGCCATAGTGGCCATAATGCGGCATTTGCCTGATTGAGGTATTTCAGGAAAATACTGCATTACGGCTACAAGTTGCAACTGACAATCAAAAGAAGTAAATATATTACACAAATTACGGGGATTATTTGTGACAGCTTGTGAATGCTTGAGACATCCGCACAATAATTTTTTCATAAATACAGTAGACCACATACTGTCATTGATTGATTTTGAAGCAGATCAAATTCTTTGAAATTGTGATTGGTCTGTATGGTATGAAATATCTTATGAAATTCAATTGATGTAATCGTTTAGAGTATGGCGCATCGAACAGACTTTTCCTCTGGTCGGTAGTTCTAACGACAATACGATTGTATTTAAAAATGGCACTGGGTATGGCCAGGGCCAGGACAAGGGGTGGGCAGAAGAACCAGCTGCTCGGGGTGCAGTGGTAGGGGTAATCCCCCCCCACCCCGCACACAAGCTCCAGATCAATGGCTGGCAACCAGCGGGCAGGAGCTTTGTGTCTTCTCTACAAGCTACTGCTGTCACATCGTGCTCCAACAGGCCCACTCTTCACCCCATCTGCCCACAGCTGACATTAAAAACACACCATGCATGCGGAACTTCAACAATTGCACATGTACATGTGCAGTACACACTCCATGACAACCAGGGGCCGCCGGAGCAAAGGGGCAGAAAATGAGCGCATGCAATAGATGATTAGAAGAAGGGGAGGGGGCACAGTTTCAGATCTTTGCCCTTGGTGTTGAATGGAACTGTCCCGGTACCCTATGTGGTCATCATAAGTTGCAAAGATGCACCTCATCAGGAGAACAAGAGAGTTTAACATACCGTTTGCAACATCAGATCCTTGGACAATGATGTGGGAAAACCTGTGTCAGCTTCCAAACGTGTGGCGTTGTCACCGTCTGTGTGGGGGACCCCAGGGTTACAAAGAAATTAAGGGTCTATAATTTTTATCATAGGTGTAATTTAAATGATAGAGACAAAATATCAACCAAAAAACCAGAAAAAACACATAATACAAATACTATAAATTAAGTTGCAGTTCAGTGAGTAAAATAGTTGTTTGATCCCCAATCAAAACATGACTTAGTACTTGGTGGAGAAACCCTTGTTGACAAGCACAGAGGTCAGACGTTTCTTGTAGTTGGTGACCAGGTTTTCACACATCTCAGGAGGGATTTTGGTCCAATCTACTTTACAGATCTTCTCTAAATCCTTAAGGTTTCTTAGCTGTCGCTTGGCAACTCGAAGTTCCAGCTCCTTTCATAAATTTTCTATAAGATTAAGGAGACCGGCTAGGCCACTTCATGACCTTAATGTGCTTCTTCTTCAGCCACTCCATTGTTGCCTTGGTGGTATGTAAGACCCATCCACGATCTTCAGCGTTCTGGAGGGAAGAAGGTTCTCATCCAAGATTTTACAATAAATGGCCTCATCCATTGGCCCCTCAATGTGGCAAAGTCAGCCTGTACCTTTAGCAGAGAAACAGCCCCAAAGCATTATGTTTCCACCTCCCTGCTTGACTGTAGGGATGATGTTTTTAGGGTCATAGTCTTCCTCTAAACATGGCGAGTCGAGTTAATGCCAAAAAGCTCAATTTTGGTCTCTCTCATCTGAACACAGCACTTTCTCCCAATCCTTCTCTGAATCATGTAGTTGTTCATAAGCAAACTTCAGATGGGCCTGTACATGTGCCTTCTTGAGGAGGGGGACCTTGCGGGTGCTGCAGGATTTCAATCTATGGCGGTGTATTGTGTTACCAATGGTTTGTTTGGTGACTGTGGTCCAACTGCCTTGAGATCATTCACAAGCTCCTCCTGTGTAATTCTGGGCTGATCCCCCATTTTTCTCATGATCATCCTTACCCCACGAGGCAAAATCTAGCATGGAGTTCCAGACCGAGGGCGATTGATGGTTATTTTGTATTTCTTGCATTTGCGAATAATCGCTCCAACAGTTGTCTCCTTCTCACCAAGCTTCTTGCTGATGGTCTTGTAGCCGATTCCAGCCTTCTGCAGGTGTACAGTCTTGTCCATGACGTCCTTTGACAGCTCTTTGGTCTTGCCCATGAAGGTGAGGTTTGAATGGAAGAAAGAGATTCTGTGGACAGGTGTCTTTTATACACATAACGAGTTGTGGTCAGGAGCACCTTCCTAAATCGACACGACTAACCTGTGTACCACAAGAGCACATACTGTAGCCAGAATTATTGTTGGTTGGTAGGGGATCAAATACCTATTTTACTCACTGAACTGCAACTCAATTTATAACAATTGTATCATGTTTTTTTTTTCTGGATTTTTGGTTGATATTCTGTCTCTATGTTTTAGAATACACCTATGATAAAAATGATAGACCCTTCATTTCTTTGTAAATGAGCAAACTTACAAATTCTGCAGGGGATCAAATCATTATTTTCGCCACTGTATATGGTAAGATTCAACAGAGATAAAAAGGGGTGAAAACCAATATAATGGTTCTTAAAGAGGTTGTAAACCTCAGAAAAAAACAAACAAACCCCGCAAGACAAAGGCATAATGAGCTAGTATGCATCGCGAGTAGAACGATGCCCTTAATTGGCATCGGCATTCCGAGTACGGAAGACATCTTCCACCGGAGTTACTTTCGGGTTTGCGGCTCCGGCTTCTTCTGTGCGCATGCGCCAATGACATGGGCAGCAGCGCATATACTGAATATATCCTAAACTGTTCAAGTTTAGGAGATATTCAAGGTACCTACAGGTAAGCCTGTAATAAGGCTTACCTGTAGGTAAAAATGGTATAATGCCGCGTACACATGGTCGGACTTTTCGTCTACAAAAGTCCGATGGACGCCGACGGACAAAATACGGCTGACAATCCGATCGTGTGTGGGCTTCCCCGGACTTTCAGTGGACTTTTCCAGCCGCAAATCTGACGGACTTTAGATTTGAAACATGCTTCAAATCTTTACGTCGTAACTACGCCGGACCCAGAAATCCGCTCGTCTGTATGCTAGTCCGACGGACAAAAACCGACGCTAGGGGAGCTATTGGCTACTGGCTATCAACTTCCTTATTTTAGTCCGGTGTACGTCATCACGTTCGAATCCGTCGGACTTTTGTGTGATCGTATGTAGGCAAGTCCGTTCCTTAGAAAGCCTACCGCTGAAGAAGAGTTACCTTTCTTCTATTGTCCCCATATTGTTGGAGGCAGCTAAGAAGCAAATAGCCTTAAAATGGACAGATTCAGCCAGCCCAAGTATACGGGACTGGCTCCTCAGCATAAATGAGACATACAATATAGAAAGTCTGGATAGTAGGGGCATCTCACCAGACGAGGGGGTGGTACAGGAGGGCAAATGGGGAGGTTGGCAAAAATATAAAATGACTTGGAGTTTTGTGGAGGAGTTAATTAACACCACATGAAGAGTGGATGGGACGGAAACTGTCAGATACACATGGAGGCACTGACAGTCTCCTGGGGATCCTTCTGCGGGAACAGGGGGGGGGGGGGGGGGGTCTGTTGCATGAGGTGATTACTGATGTAATGTGTATTTACCTGTGCATTGTGGGGTTCGGTTTTGTATGTGAAAAATTTCAAATAAATAAAGTATTTAAAAAAAAAAAAAAAAAAAAAGAAAGCCTACCGCAAGTCCGCCAAAAGTCAGTCGAAAGTCTGTCGGACAGGCTGTCGGACTTTTGTAGCCGAAAAGTCCGACCGTGTGTACGCGCCATAACAGAGTTTACAACCACTTTAAAAATGAAATATTCCATTGTGATCCTTTCAAAAGTTGTCTGCATAGATATATTAAATGTATATGGTGGCAAAATCATTCCTTGTCCAAAATGTATGCCCCCCCATCTGCACCACCAGCAGTAACAGGAGGATGAAATAGACTGATAGGGCAGATTCTATACAGTTCATTTGTCTCTCCTCCTGCAGCTTTTTGCTGGAATGAAAAATTCCCAGAATAGACAGGTGTATGAATTCTTGCCATCCTTTTTCTTTATATGAAATCCTGGGCTGGGGTTCTTTTTTTTGTATCCCCCATCCTGGACCCCATATGTTGCATGACCATCAATTGAGCAGTCTATGGCTCTGATGCTATGAATGTCATTGTGCAGTCAATTAATGGCAGAGATCGTTAACGTGGTTTTGTACTGTCCATCCTCAAGTAATTGTAGATTACGTGTCCGCAGATTAGCATGAGTGGATCTCATGATTGCTTTCCTATTGTTTGAGGATGCCAATGATGTAAACATCGTTCAACAGCTCTAATGGCCTTAGGAAATAATGGAAATGGAAAAAGGACGATGATTCATCTTCTGCTGGCCTCATAAAGTCAAACATTGACATTTTACTTTCAAAGTTAACCTGTCACGGGGGATAAACATTGCACTGCTGTTGCTGAGTAGAGGTGGGCTGAAAGGACCCCTTTTCGGTTCGCACCAGAACTTTAGAACACCGCAAAAGTTTGGACCCGAATAACGAACCCCACTAAAAAGTCAATGGGACCCGAACGTCAAAAATCAAAAGTGCGCATTTAGAAGGCTTATATGCAAGTAATTTGGCATGCAATGGTTACAGGGGCCCGGGTCCTGCCCTGGGGGACATGTATCAATAAAAAAAGTTTGTGAAAAATGTCATTTTTAAATGAGCAGTGATTTTTTGATTTTTAAAGTGAAAGCCTACAAATGAAAAATTCCTTCCAATATAGTGTCTGGGGGGTCCCTTTAGTCTACCTGTAAAGTGGCAGATCTATATAATGTCTAGAATCTACTGCAGCAATAATTGCATTTATAAAGCCAAAAAAAAGACATTTTCCCTGCAAGCTGCCTTTATTTTGCTAAGTAACAGCTGGGAGTCAGTGTGTATGATGAGGCCACAATGTAGTGCACTGGGAACAAGATTAGAGATTTTTTGGATACATTCTGGTGCAGTGGTGGCTGGTGCTCAAAATTTTTGGGGGGGGCGCAAACAAACTGAACAAAAAAAAACACCAATTGCAGCCACTGTGCCCATCAAACGCAGCTACTGTGCCCATCAAACGCAACCACTGTGCCATCAAATGCAGCCACTGTACCTATAAATTGCTGCCACTGTGCCATCGAATGCAGCTACTGTACCCATCAATTGCTGCCAGTGTGCCCCATCAATTGCTGCCAGTGTGTCCATCAATTGCCGCTACTGTGCCTCATCAATTGCTACAAGTGTGCCCCATCAATTGCTACCAGTGTGCCCATCAATTGCCTTTACTGTGCCCCATCAGTGTGCATCGCCCAGGAGTCGGGACTTACCTTTCTCACAGCGGGTCACGGTGGTTCACGGTGGCGTCCTCCACGGCCACGCTCCACGTCCACGCTCCTCGATGTCTGCGGTCCTCTCTATCAGGCGTCCAATCACAGCACCTGTTGTTTCAGCCAATCAGGTGACAGGTAACCAGACCCGAGCACCTGATTGGCTGAGAGGCGGGTCATTGTTAGGAAAGCGATTTATTCAAAATGCCTATTAGAGCCCTCGGCGCTGTTGGAAGCTCAGGCGCTTCCAACAAGGGGCCGAACACCTGAATAGGGGGCGGCAGCGGTGACCATAGATAGATTCATGCAATGCATGAATCTATCTATGGTGAGAGAGAGGGGAGAGGGGGCGGCGCTCCTGCGAGCTTTATGGACGCACCGCCACTGTTCTGGTGTGACTTTGTATAGAAGTAACGGGTGCGTAAAAATTGGTCTTTGGGTGTCAGTGGCGCCTTCCCACCGCAACCCTATAGAGGTAGTCTTGATGAAGGCAAGAATTGGCCTTGCTGTAAAAAATTGCAATCATATGCACCTGTCAATCAAGTGCAAAAAATTGGTCTTTGGGTATCGGTGACCATATAGAGGTACTCTTGATGAAAGTAAGAATTGGCCTTGCTGTAAAAATTGCAATTATATGCACCTGTCAAACAGGCTGTTCCCTACTCTTTCTTCATGTCGGCCTCCTTGGGGTTGTGCCGCCTCACCTTTAGTTTCCTCCTCTGCTCTATCTGGCACCCAAGTTGCATCAGTGACCTCATCATCATCTCCATCTCCATCTCCTCCATCTTCATCATTACCACTGGAGACAACTTGGCAATACCCTGCGGCTTGGGGAACATGAATGCCAATTTGTCCACCAGTGTTCCTCCCTCTCTCTAGCCTCATGTGCCTGTTATCCTCAACCTCAGAACCAACATCTGAATCCAGTAATGGCTGGGCATCATCAAGGAGCAAGTGGCTGATGCTGTGGTCAAACAACTCAGCTGACTCCTCAATGGCTGATGTTGGGGCTATGGCAGGAATAGATGTGGACAAGGAGGCAGGTTTATCCACTCTGGCAACTGCAGGAGACTGAACACTTGTCTCTGCTTGCATGGCAGAGGATGAGGAGGATGAGGAAGGTTTAGTAAGCCACTCCACCACCTCCTCTGCATGCTGTGGCTGGATAGCACGGGCAAACTAACTAAACAGAGGAATTAGGCCCTGCCTGAGGACTGACCACCACGTCCACATTTGCCTGTGGACACATTTGTTGCTTGCCCCCTTACAGTGCCAAGGGAAAATCTGCCTCTCCTTGTTGTCCTCCTAGACATTTTTGGGAAGGAGCGGGTGGTGCTTATAACAAATGTTTAGAAAAAGTTGAAATCTGTACGTAGATGCACTTTAATCAATGTAAAGAGGTGTTTGGTTCACTTTAATTTGAGTACTCATACTACACAGACACACTCCACGGATACACTATAATATACTGCAATATAATGCACCAAACATACAGTGACGCACAGAACTATATATGGCGTTAAACTGGCAGTAACGCACACAAAAGTAACTGGCGTTAAACTGGCAGTAACGCACAAAGCTATATGACATTAAACTGGCTGTAACGCACACAAAACAATATGGCGCTAAACTACCAGTAACGCACACAGAACTATATGGCATTAAACTTTCAGTAGCGGTAGTCGCAAATGTGTGCTACAATCCCTACATGAAGCCCAGCTGATAGATGTCTGGCAACTACAGCATCCTGGTGAGAAAGACTACTCCTTTTATTCCCCCCCCAAAGTCTATACCCGCATAGACTACTTTTTCATACCTACGCCCAACTACATGCGGTACTCAGTTCCACTATAGGCACGATCACGTGGTCAGATCACACACCGATTGAGTTGACCTACAAGCTCTCAGACCCCACCTCCTCCAAAACTAGGTTTTGTAAACTAAATGAAAGCTTTTTACAGACCCCTGAAGTAGTAGAAAATGTCCAAAATGAGCTGGCTCTATACTTTCAGACCAATGATCAGCCTGACTGCGATAGGGGAATTCTCTGGGAAGTTCATAAGGCAGTTATCAAGAGAATTCTTATCAAACATGGGGCACGGCTCAAAGGAAGGAACGGGAAGAGAAACTTTCTTCTCTCCTGAATGACATCCACAAAATAGAAGAAGAACATAAACAGACCCTGACTCCTGCACTCGAATGAGAACTCACGTTCCTTCGCAAGCAAATATCAGACCTCCTCAACTACCAGGCCAAAGCGGCGATACAAAGGTGTTGCAGACACAGCTATGAACCAGAAGACAAATGCGGGAGATTGTTAGCCCGCTCGATCAGAGACCAAAAATTGTCTTCTTATGTTCCTCACATCACTACCCCTCAAGGCCTCAAAGCAATACTCCCTCAATGGATTGTCGGATTTCGGGAATTTTTATTCCTCTCTATTTAACCTGCCAGACCAATCTCCACCTCAGACCCAAATAGACGATTACATCACAACATCTTAGCTCCCTCAACTGAGGTACGGGAGGAACTGGAAGCCCCAATAACTTTAGATGAACTTCAAACTGCAATTAGTCTTTCCAAGACAGGCAAAGCCCCAGGCCCAGGCGGCTTCTCGCTGCAATACTACAAACTATTCCTCCCTCTTATAGGCCACCATATGATAGAACTGTTTAGTGCACTAGGATCGACAACTCTCTTCCCGAGAGATTCCATAAAAGCCCATCTCACAATGATCCCTAAAGAGGGAAAAGATCCGACGTGCTGCGGTAGCCACAGTTCTCGCTCCTAAACTGTGATCTTAAATTATTCACAAAGATAATTGCCCTGTGTATGGCACAACATTTACAACCACTGATTCATTTAGATCGAGTGGGGTTCATTCCAACTAGAGAGGCCCGCGATAACATGCTCAATGTTGCAAATCTCATCCACGTAGCACAAAAGACCTCATGTGTGTTTATTGGAACAGATGCTGAAAAAGCATTTGATCACGTTAATTGGAGATTCATGTTTGCGGTACTACGCCATATAGGCCTGGGGGAACACTTGCTCCAATGGATTACCAAGATCGATTCACACCCGTCGGCACAATTCAAGGCTAACGGGTGTCTCTCACACCCCTTTCCTATCACGAATGGGACTTGGCAAGGATGCCCGCTATTGCCATTGCTGTTCGCCCTCTCTTTAGAGCCTTTCCTTAGCACTATCCGTCTCAACCCAGACATTACTGGAGTCACAGTAGGCAACACACAGCATGAAATCTCAGCGTACACTGACGACATGCTCTTCTCCCTCACTAATCTGTTAGTGTCCCTCCCAAACCTTATTCAGGAATTTGATATCTATAGCCTATTATCCAACCTGAAAATAAATTTTAGTAAATCAGAAGCCATGGAGGTGGGAATAGCCTCTTTACCACTTTAGTCCCTTAAATTGAACTTTAAGTTCAAATGGACAGATATAGCTCTAAAATATCTTGGAACATATATCCCTTCTGATCTGTCGCGGATCTTTAAACTCAACTTCCCCCTCTCCTCACTAGAGCCCGCATTTTACTGGAGACTTGGCATCGGGGATTGCACTCGTGGTTTGGTAGATGCAATCTCCTTAAGATGTGTATTTTACCCAAATATACCTCTTCCAAACCTTACTGATCAAGATACCCACCAATTATTTTCAACAGGTCCACTCCCTGTTTATTAAATTTGTGTGGGCTCACAGGTGACCTTGCATTCCCCGATGCCAATTAACTCTTCCTAAACAGTGCAAAGGCATCGCTCTTCCGGATGCACTAAAGTAATGTCAAGCAACCCACCTAGGCAGACTCATAGACTGGAACAGACATTCACACGGCAAACTATGGGTTTAAATTGAACATGCCCAAACGGATGTACTCCTAAAGGGAGCACCTTGGTGCTATGACGATCTACCGCCAGCCCTGAAAACATACCCCTTAATCGGTCCTACTGTCAAAGTATGTTCACAAATATTCACACAGACCCCTCTCTCAACCCTGGACTCGCCCCTAATGCCTATCCTTTGGAACCCCCGGTTCCTCCCTTGCCTTGAAGGTCTTCATTTTCACAATCTAAGGCAAAACAACTGCCCTCGGGCATCACACTTCCTGCTCTCTGGGAACTGGCCCTCCATCTCTTCTCTAATAGACACATCCGGTTCTTTTCACATATCATTTTGGAGTTCCTTACAACTTCATCATTGTCTCCACTCTCTACAGAACCCTGAGAGATTCGCCAGCCAACTGTCCACCTTTGAGGAATACTACTCGGAAGAGGGTGTATTGCCACAAGTACTCTCAAAAATGTATAACCTACTGAATACTCCCATGGAACAGCCACATCTATCGTGGATGGCTAAATAGTAAAAGGAACTGAACCGTACGTTCTCACCGGGCCAAAGACAAACTATTATTAGGGTTCTCACTGATGTCTTCCATCTGCACAAAAATCCAGGAAACCAATTATAAAATACTGACATGGTGGTACCGTACCCAGCGGATATTACATAAATTTTATCCCAAAGTGGCTGATCGCTGCTGGAGATGCCAGGAGGAGGGAGGCATGATGCTTCACATCTTCTGGTCCTGCCCTAAGCTAGGGCCTTACTGCAGGGAAGTACGGAACATTATTCAAAAATTCACTGATTGGAACCTTCCTGATGATCCGGCCTTTTTCTTGCTACATTCTATCTCTATTCCAGCCAAAAAATATAACAAATCAATACTAAGACATCTGTTGAATGCTGCTAAATCATGTATCCCCCTCAAATGGAAAAATACTTCACCCTGACCATTAGCTGCTGGCTGCGTAAAGGTGGAAGAGAGCAATAAATTTGAAGATCTCACACTCTCAGTACAGCCTAAACAAGAAAAATACTCCGAGCTGTGGAGATTAGGGCATTTGTTTATCCTCTTTGATGAAGGTCTCACCTTACTTGGCCCATGAATGTTCACCTGCCACTTCATACATAGTAGCCCTGCCGCCTCCAACCCAGGACCCCCCTCCTTCTCCCACCTTTTCCCTACATCCCCCTTTTCTATTCCCCCGCCCTTTCCTTCTTCCTCTTCCTTTACTTGCCTTCTCTTTTGTTGCCCTTACCTATCCTCCCCTTTGTTCTTTTTCCTTGGAACTACGATAATAGAAAATAATGTAGAACTAAATACCATTCTTTAGGGACCACATTGAATAGTCTAGCCTAATACAGAATGTACACCGTCATTGTTATATCTATTTTATCTTGAATTTTCCAAATACTGTTGTTTACATTGACATACAACTGTACTATATGTAATAATGTTGTCCTACATTGTCTATGTGGTGACCTGGACTCGCCTTTTGGTGGTTTAAATAAAATATTCGAAAAAAAAGAATTGTTTGGAGAGGAGCAGGACCACCCTCCTTGGGGCCCCCACTCCACTGGTGCTGCTATCCCAGACCTCCCCCAGCAACCGTGACAAGGAAGATGACCGGGAACCGGAGCCTACTCTGCTGGATGTCCTTAAAATTATCAAGGTAAATCGTTCAGATCTTATGGGCAAGGTGGAGGAGCTTAAACTGGACATAACTATTATGCGCCAGGACATGCACAAAATAAGGGATGGGTCTCGGACACGGAGCGGCGCATTAGTGATCTGGAGGACACTGTTCACCCTGTCCTTCCTGCTCTTAAAACCTGTGGCACCAAAATCAGATCACTGGAAGATAAGGTGGACGATTTGGAAAACCGTCTGCACAGGAATAACCTGCGACTGGTGGGCCTGCCTGAGCAGGTTGAGGGTTCTGACCTGGTATCCCTCCTGGAAAGCTGGTTTACTCAGGAATTTGGGAAAGACTGTCTGTCCCCCTGCTTCATCCTGGAGAGAGCTCATAGAGTTCCTGGCAGACCGCTCCTGGAAACTAACCTTGGTTATACGTCTACTCAACAACTGGGACAGGGATGCTATCCTACTCATCTCTCGCCTGAAATGGGGCGACGGTGTCCCACTTTGCTGATTATTCCCCTGCTGTCCATGCCTCGAGGGCCAAGTACCAACATTTAAAGCAAAAGCTACGGGAAAAAGCCATTCAATACTCCATGTTATTTCCTGCCACATTGAGGGTCGTTTACCAAGGTCAGATTCATTTCTTTCAAACCCCAGTGAATGCTCTCCCCTGGGTTGAATCCCTGCGACAACCTGGCCGTTTGTCTAACCAGGCACCTGAAACCTGAACTTGATTTTCCTTCTGGTGGTGCATCTTACCCCTATTTTATTCATTTCCAGCTCCTGGAATCATCGCAGGGACAGGTACTCATAGATATTTAAACAATATGGTAGAAAAACCTGCGCTAATGAGCAAGACAAAATAAGAAAATAAAATGAAATGAAAAATTGCTTGAAAATGCAATGTGCAGCTGCAACAAAGTACTTCAAATATCAAATAAAGTGTAAAAACCATATAAACTAAATTTGTGCGCTAGCATAAATGAATCATATAATGAAATTTGCAACTAACAGGCTCCTTTGGAGCATTACCCGGAGCCGTAGTGAATTTAAATCACAGTGCAAAGAAGTGACAAAGTACAATAAAGCATACAAAGAGTTATAAATTAAAACACATCTTCATGACAAAAATAGTGAATGATTCTGAAAAAATAAGAAAGTGAAAGTTCAAAAATTGCGATCGGACCCCCAATCGCTTGGAAAACACCACATTCAGTCCATACAAGACAAATAATATAAAGAGGATAAAACGTTCCTTAGGTGTGTCAAATCAGGGTAGAAGGGTGAAGAATGCAGAGACACTTCCAAGCCACCGATAGTTGCGGGAGAGGAGTAATGGATGTACCCTTACCGCACTTGATGGACCTCCTCTATGGCGAGGTCATACGGGCTTGCAGATATAACCCTCTGCAGGGACAGATAGATAACGATGTCCGGGTCTTGTTTGTAAGCGCCTTCCACTCAAAAATTAGCAGCCACTGCTCCAACTTCACCTTCACTTCATAGATATTTGCTCTGACAAGAGGCTGTAGATCTCCACATTAGAGACTTTGCTGCTAAGGCTATTTTCATTTTTTGATCACTGATTGATCTAACATTTGTACATTGACTTTGGCTGTACAGGCCAGGTTCCCTTCATGTATTAGCTATTTGGGGTCTAAGCCCGCTCCTTGTTTTTGGAAATGGGCAGGGGTCAAATTCTGGTAGAGGTGTTTATTTCATATGTCCTATTTTGAAATTGCTCGAATGTTTGCAGGTATGTGTGTTTTATGTTTGTGTGTGACTCCTTTTTGCCTTGCCTCCTCCTCCTTGTGTGGTTGCAGCTGTGTGGGGGCCTATGGACAGTTCAAGGGGGTGATAGCCCGTAATTTTCTTAGGTTTAGTTTTGTTTTCTTTACTCCACCATGTCTACTGTCACATGCATCTCCTGGAATGTGCGGGAGTTAAATTCAAAATTTAAAAGGGCCTCGTTATTTTATCTCCTTAAGGTACACATACCGCATATCCTGTGCCTGCAGGAAACACATTTAATGGGGTCCAAGGTCCTAGCTCACTCCATCTATTCTAACTATGCCCATGGGGTGTCAATTTTAATACGCAAAGGGTTCCCCTGTTAAAGTGCTGGCCAAACTCCTAGCTATAAGACTACAGATTCATGCCTGGTAAGAGCTCAGGATTCATGCCTGGTAAGTGCTCATACAATAATATTTGTCCTCTTTATTTACCTGTTCACAGGGCGGTCACTGAACAAAAAAGCGGACTGGTGTTATCATTGGATGCCCTGAAGGCTTTCAATACCGTTATTTGGTCCTTCCTCTGGGAAATCAGGCACCGGATGGGTTTTAGCCTTCACTACATTAATTGGGTTTGCCTGCTCTACACGAAACCCAAGGCCAGGGTATGCACCAACAAGGACATATCTGATATTTTTTTTCTTACAAAGGGGTACGAGACAAGGCTGCCCGCTCTCACTGATTCTGTTTGCACTGGCCATAGAGCCTCTTGCTCTGGCAGACAGTCAGCAATGGTGTGTGGCATATGTTATGGGGAGCAGATTGAAAAGATTTCTCTCTATGCTGATGACGCATTAATTTACCTAGATGGCTTGGAGCAGTCCTTTGTGTCACTAATGGGGGTCGTGGAGGAATTCGGGAGGTTCTCTGGGCTACGTTTTGGATGGTAGATATCTGTTTCCTTTCACATTGGCCCTAACCTTGATTATACATATCTAACTCGCTCCAAATTGGTCATTCAGCCCACATTTAAGTATCTCGGGGTCCATATAAATGCCGATCTGTCTACTTATGAATTCCTAAATATGACTCCAACTATAACACACATGGAGACTAGGCTCCATACCTGGACTTCCTTGCCTCTCAATCTGATTGGCCGTGTGCACATTTTTAAAATGATCTACTTGCCCAAATTTTTATATGTTTTTCGAGCATCCCTGTTTTTTTTGTTTAAAAAAACTCTAAAAAAAACTCAATTTTGTCCACCTTCCTCTGGCAGGGGGCTGTCCAACCTGCTAAAGCGGATGGCGGATTGGCTTGTCCAAATCGAAGGCACTATTTTTTGGCGTCACAACTTACCTATGTCTATGACTGGTTCCTGGAGACCTCCCCATCTCCCTCCACCACTCTGCTGACTGCACTCTATGGTTCTAGGGCCTCAGCTGTGGATGCACCACACAGGTCGATACCTAAATGCTGCTCTCGCTTCTCTCCGATAGAGGTTAGCTGGCTAGCCTATCATGAGAGTGCTAGAGTGTTGATAAATTCGGGAGGGTGTCTTCTAATGCCCCCCTGTGGCACAATCCCAATTTCTCAGAGCTCCTGGGCCACCTGGACTCCCTGTGGTGGACACGCCTAGGGGTCACCCATGTCTCTCACTTTTGTGTTGCGAACAAAAATGTTTGGAGTGACCAATAAAATCTTTTTTAAATATCTTTTGTTGCGTCATGCCATCTGGGCACAGTTTGCTGGTCTGACCCAGGAGCTCTCAGAATCACCTTTGGAGGTGCTGTTGTCCTAGCCAGATATTGAGAAACTGGTTACGACTATTTATTCTTGTTTTCAGTCAGCTGGGGTCAATCCCCTCCAACTACCCCGTTTCCCCGAAAATAAGACCTAGCGTGATTGTCGGTGATGGCTGCAATAAAAGCCCTACCCCCCAAATAAGCCCTAGTTAAAGTCCTTGTAGGTCTTCTTTTCAGGGTAGGGCTTATTTTCGGGGAAACAGGGTAGCTTAACGGAAATGGGAGGCTAAGATTCCTGGGCTGTCCGAGGAGGGGTGGGAGGAGGCCTCTAACCTGCTTCCAGGACCTTATAGGTTCTAATGATCGATATATACAGTTTAAACTTATACACCAGCTGCAATATACTCCTGCCAGATTGGCCTGCATGGGCTTTGAATCTGCATATCCCTGTTCCAGATGTGGGCATACGGAAGCTGAGTACTTACACATGGTTTGGTCTTCCCCTGCTTTGTCGGTATATTGGAAGGACTTATTTTCTTTTTTTGACAATACTTTACATTTACCTGTACCTCATACTCCTGAAGTTGGTTTATGGAAGCAAGAAAATCAAGCATCTTTGTATGTGAAACGCGTTAGATATTGCTATTCTCTGTTCCGATGTGATGGCTATTGTTGGATTTTAATTCATGATATAAAGATGTCTGTCTTCAGAGTGCAGCAGTCCTGTTTCCATAGACTTGTGCACAGTCTGCACCTGACATCTATCGAGGGTGGAAGTATTTCTCTTATGGTCCGTAAGGCTTGGAGAGCGGCATATCCTTCACCTGAAGTTGGTTTACTCGGTGTGTTAAGTGACTTTATCCACAGGACTCATGCTCGTACCCTTGTACGTATATTATTATTTTATGCCAGGAAATTAATTTTGTTACAATGGAAAAACGCTATTGCTCCGGATATACAAACCTTTTACCCCATGGTGAATAAAGTATTGCCCATCTTCAAACTCATTTACCATGGCAGAGCCTGCCCTAAAAAGTTCTTCAAAATCTGGCAGCCATGGCTTGGTATTGCTGATTCCTTTTGGAGAGAAATTCCGCTATCCCAACAGTAGTGGGTGGCGGACTCAGTGTTTATATCACTATACTTGTATCTATCAGGTGTTCAGGTATGGGCACCGGGTGGCTGAGGAGGGGTAGTAAGGCATGTGTGTGTGTGTCAGTATGATTGTCAAGTTTGGGTGAAAATTGAGTTTGAAAGTTTTCCTCCTTTTATGAAACAGTACTGTACAAGCAAGGGGTCCTACGAGGTCCCTAGAAAGCAATTTTGAGGACCCATGATATGATATTCCCCCCTGTTTGGGGAATTGGGGGTTCTCATTCTGTTATGTTTTTAAGTTGGCCATGTTGGGCCAGAGGTTCTATAACACTCATTTGATTCCTGATGTACCCTTTTGAAAAGTGTCTATTAACATCTTATATTGAAGATTCAATAAACAAATACTTAAAAAAAAAAAAAAAGAAGTGTACCCACTCTGCCTTACAGCGGAACTTCAGTCATTTTTTCATTTTTTCATCAATGAAATCTTCTGCCCTTGTTTTTTTAACTTTGGATAGTAAAACATTTTCTTTCTGCAAGTAAATCCCTTATACAGCCCACTTCCTGTTTCTTGTCTGGTAAAAAGCCTAGGCTTATGACATCATGCACATCTCTTTCTCTCACTTTTGTGAGAGTTTGCCAGGAAGGGAGGGGGGAGAGTCATATGAGAGTTGCAGAGCTGGAGGTGTGCCTCTGTGTGTCTGTGTAAATCCAGGAAGTGAACAGGCAGCAGCATCAGCTGCCCACAGTTAAAATGGTTGTAGCCAGACTCAGTGGAGGGAAATTTCTGCAGCATATTTGGCAAGTACAGAATCACAGTACAGTGGAACCTTGGATTATGAGCATAATCCATTCCAGGAGAATGCTTGTAATCCAAAGCACTCGCATATCAAAGCGAGTTTCCCCATAGAAGTCAATGGAAACAAAGATAATTTGTTCCGCATTGACTTCCATTACATGCAATACCACATGTGGCCAGAGGCGGGGGGGGCGCCAGAAAGCCTCAGAAATACTCGGGAACTGGGTATTTCCAAATGTTTCCGAGTATTTCCGAGTGATTCTGAGTATTTCCGAATGGCTCCGAACTGTCTTGAGTGTCCCCGGCGCCCCCGCACCTCTGGCCAAATGCGGAACTGCACACCTCATTAGCTTGAATTTTGCTCGTTTTGCAAGACAACACTTGCAAACCGAGTCAGAATTTAAAAAAAAAAGTTGCTCGTCTTTCAAAACGCTTATTAACCGTGTTACTCGTAAACCAAGATTCCACTGTATATATAAAATAATATGCAACGTGGTTGGAGGGAAGCTTCAAAATGGCAAAGGTGTTTTTATTACAAATTATGTGAGCAGACTGCAGTTCCTCTTTAAGTTGTGGTTAATACTCTCTGCTACCAGTAGGGGCCTCTGGCATTAGAGTGAGTATACACAATGGGCTATGGTTGTTAATATACTTGTCCTTTTTTAGCCAAGAGAGAAAGCTTAGCAATTGACACCTCCCCAGGTCGCAGCCCTGGGAGAAGAGCCTCTGCTCAACATTACTCTAAATGTAAGTCCCCCAGCATAATGAATATTTATATCTTTTTTCAGCAGACCATTAGGAGTTTTATTGCCAATGGAACATTTGACGAAAGGGTATAAATATTTGGGGTAACTTTAAACAGAGGCTCTTCTCCCTGGGTTGGGGCCTGGAAAGGTATGTGTCGCTGAGCTATCTCTCTGGGCCTGTTGGCCTAAAGAGGCCTTGGTGTAACTAGGCTTGGAGCTTAGGCCTGCAGAGCTGTCCCTGTCTACTCGAAGGGAATCTGAATAAATTATAGAGTCCCAGAGGAGCTGGTTGACTCTCCTAGAGGGAAGCTGGATACAGGATGGAGTCTCAGAGGAGCTAGTTGACTCTCCTGGAAAGAAGCTGGATACAAGATGGAGTCCAAGAAGACTGGTTGACTCTCCTGAACGGAAGCTGTATACAAGATTGAGTCGCAGAGGAGTTTTTTGACTCTCCTGGAGAGAAGCTGGATACAGGATGGAGTTCCTGAGGAACTGGTTGACTCAACTGGAAAGAATCTAGATACAGGATAGAGTCCCAAAAGAGTTGCTTGACTCTCCTGGAGGGAAACTGGATACAGGATGGAGTCCCAGAATATCTGGTTGACTCTCCTGGAGAAAATATTATAGCTTCCTGTATCGTCTGCTGAAGGTTGCTAGAAGACTGTTGGCTCAAACTTAAGTTCCTTTCCTGTATAGTAGCATATTGAGTCCTGGGGTTTTGCAGAAGGCCCTGCAGTATCTGAAATCCTATTCACTTTCTCCTGTAATGCAGTAAGGTATAAACGACATCTTTATATCACGAAAGTGACTTGTGCCCAATATTTTCAGACTTCCCCCACCTCCAACACACACCAAGGACCTACCCTTAAAGCAGAGTTCAACCCAAAAGTGGAACTTCCGCTTTAAGGACTTCTGACCCCCTGACATGCTATATTTGGCATGTTATTTTGTTATTTTATTCATATTTTTTTGTTATTTTTTTTAGGGGGGGTACCTAAAGTTACCCAGCTCCTACTTCCGCTCAACCCGCCTAGGCAACTGGAGCGGAAGTTCGACTCTCCCCTCCTTTCCTGCAATCTTCTGGGACAGGTCACAGGTCCCAGAAGATTGCCCGGCCATTCAGGAGGCGCAGCGTGACTCGCGCATGCTCAGTATGCACCCGGCTGTGAAGCCGCAAGCTGTCACAGCTGGGTGCCCACACTAGTAATGACGGCACCTGGGAGAGGCGGGGGAGAGAGATACGAGGCTTCGGGCGGTTGCATCGCTGGATCGTGGGACAGGTGAGTGTCTGTTTATTAAAAGTCAGCAGCTACACTTTTTGTAGCTGCTGACTTTTAATAAACACATGTAACTCCCTGATGTTTAGGCAGGGATGCTAGTAAAGTTATCTGCCAGGTATAGTTGCCTTGGCCAATTGATAGGAGATCAATTGATTTTACCCTAATTCTGGAATTTCTGCACTTCTCTCTTCTGTCACTAGATGGCCGGGTATTTGGCGGCATTGGATAAGGCAAGAGCATTGCAAGGACAGATTAGGAATAGATGGGGTATCTCAGCCAATGGGCAGGGATCTTCTTGGGTCCCTTGGCCTGCTGGGAGAGCCTATTTATTTGGGTGAGGTCAGGTGATTGGGGTTCTGTGCCACCTGGACGGCTGTCTGGGTGGACGTGTGTTATGTTGCCCCTGGCTGCTCGGCCAGAGCCCGAGGCCTATCCCGGGGACATCTGGCTGCTAGGCTCTCTGAGGGCCTATCCAGAAGCATGAGAGCAGCGTAGATTCATGCCATTTATTGTGTACAATTGTATTGCTAGCTGTGATTGGTCACAATGATCTCATGGTACAGCCAGGGCCAATCACAGTCCATCTGTACCATGTGATTAGATGTATCCAATCACAACACACACTGAATGAATCAATTTCATTCAGTAAAAATGGTTGCTTACAAACCAGTAAAATTCACTGGTAAAAGCAATCATAATGTGTAAAAAAATAAATCCTGATTACTTCCCCAGAGTAGTACAATGTTACTATTGTAAACATAAAAATAGAAAAAAAATGTAATGAAAAATGAAAAATTATTTGAAAAAAAATATATATTTTTAACATACTTTCACTAGTCAGTGTTCCTGATCACCACAACACCAGTTATATTATGACGCTGTACTGCACCAGTGACAGTATGTAAAAAAAAAAAAATGTGAAAAAAACAATTTTTTCTTCATTTCTTCATTTAAAAAAAAAACGTGACAAAAAATGACAACTTCAAAAAACTCACCATGCCTCTTACTAAATACCTTGGACTGTCTACTTTCCAAAAAGGGGTCATTTGGGGAATATTTGTACCGTCCTGGCATATATGGGCCTCAATAAATAAGATAGGCCATAAGTACATCCGGATTGATCAATTTTCAGATATATACTGTATATACACCATAGTTTGTGGACTGTATAACTTTGCTACATACAGTACTAAATAAAAAACACTGATTTTGGTTATTTTCACCAAAGAAATATAGCAATATACAGTGTGGCCTAAATTTATGAAGAAAGATTATTTATTTGCAAAATTTTATTAATGATTTTAAATAATGATTTTTTTCAAAAGTTTTTGGTCTTTTTGGTTTATTTATCAAAAAAACAAAAAAAAACAAAAACAGTTGTGATTAATTACCACCAATAGAAAGCTCTATTTGTGTGAAAATAAAGTGATAAAAGGTAATAAATATCAGTGCAGCCTCATCAGTGCAGCCTATCAGTTCCCATCAGTGAAAAATTATTTATATGCCAAATTTTATAACAGAAACCAAAAACAAGCACCTCTGTCACAGCTGGCAAGCACTCCCTAGGCACACACTTAACCCTGATGTTAACCACTTCCCTGCCGGTGTCATTTGTACAGTGACAGTACATATTTTTAGCACTGATCACTGTATTAGTGTCACTGGTCCCCAAAAAGTGTCAAAAGTGTCACTAAGTGTCCGATTTGTCCTGCTATAAATCGCTGATTGCCGCCATTACTAGTAAAAAAAAATTAATAATAATAATTCCAGTATATATCCCATAGTTTGTAGAAGCTATAACTGTTGCGCACAGCAATCAATATAAGCAATTGGGATTCATTTTACCAAAAATATGTAGCAGAATACATATTGGCCTAAATTTATGAAGAAATTAAATTTTTTTTACATTTTTTTATGTTTTATAGCAGAAAGTAAAAAATTAATATTTTTTTTGTCAACATTTTTGGACTTTTTTCGTTTGATTAGCAAAAAATAAAAAACCCAGTGGTGATTAAAAACCACAAAAATAAAGCTCTATCTGTCTAAAAAAAAAAAAAAAAAAAAAAGATAAAAATATCATATGGGTACAATGTAGCATTCAAAGCGTGACAGCGCTGAAAGCTGAAAATTGGCCTGGGCGATTTAAAAAAAATGTTTATCTCAGAAATAATGTGAATGATTTCGATTATGTTTTGGTGATTGGATTTAATACCGGGAACAGAAATTTATAATGGAAAGTCATGAGTTCAGCTTTAAAAAGAGCATTCATTTTTTTTTTCACGATTGCCTGCAATTGAATCCTCTTTAAAAATTCCCGTGTTCTGTATACAATGCGGTATCTAAAACCAGACCCAGTATTCTGTCAAGATGGTCTTAGACATGATTTGAACTCTGGGCAATGCTACCATCATGTTGTGTTCAGGAAATATCGAGCAATGCTCCTTAACATATATAGAGCGTCTGAAGTGTGCATCAGTGGGCAGCTGAATCGCTGCAATCATGCCGAGTGAGCAGCACCATGGGGTCACATTACTGTAGTCACAGCACAATCCAGCTGCCAGTTTATAACTAAGGACCAGCAACATCTCAGCAAACAGCTGGGAGTCATTTTACACTAGACGCTTCTTATATGACGCTTCATCTGCTGAGTGTTCTATAGGGATTCTTCAACTCTACACTTTCTGAATGATCATCTACAAGCATTGTTTGTGCTTGACATCGCAAGGGAGCTAGAATTTAATGCCAGCTATACTCAGAATAATCAAACCCTTTCTCCAGACCAGTGGCCGCTGGTGCTCCAAATTTTTTTTTGGGGGGGGTGCAAACAAACTGAAAAATACTGAGACAAAAACATCAAATGCAGCCACTGTGCCATCACTTGCAGACACTGTGCCCCATCATATGCAGCCACTGTGCCCTATCAAATGCAGCCACTGTGCCCATCAAATGCAGCCACTGTGCCCCATCAAATGCAGCCACTGTGCGCATCAAATGCAACCACTGTGGCCATGAAATGCAACCACTGTACCCATGAAATGCAGCCACTGTGCCCATCATATGCAACCTCCGTGCCCATGAAATGCAGCCACTGTGCCCCATCAAATGCAGCCACTGGGCCCATGAAATGCAGCCTCTGTGCCTATGAATTGCAGCCACTGTGCCCATGAAATGCAGCATCTGTGCCCATCAATTGCAGCCACTGTGCACATCGATTGCAGCTACTGTGCCAATCATATGCAGCCTGTGTGCCCATGAAATGCAGCCACTGGGCCCATCATATGCAGCCACTGTGCCCATCATATGCAGCCACTGTGCCCATTAAATGCAGCCACGGTGCCCTATCAAATGCAACCATTGTGCCCGATCAAATGCAGCCACTGTGCCCCATCATATGCAGCCACTGTGCACATCATATGCAGCCACTGTGCCCTATCATATGCAGCCACTGTGCCCTATCAAATGCAGCCACTGTGCCCATCAAATGCAGCCACTGTGCCCATCAAATGCAGCCACTGTGCACATCATATGCAGCCACTGTGCCCTATCAAATGCAGCCACTGTGCCCATGAAAGGCAGCCACTGTGCCCATGAAATGCAACCACTGTGCCCATGAAATGCAGCCACTGTGCCCATCATATGCAACCTCTGTGCCCATGAAATACATCCTCTGTGCCCATCATATGCAGCCACTGTGCCCATGAAATGCAGCCTCTGTGCCCATCATTTGCAGCCACTGTGCCAATGAAATGCAGCTACTGTACCCATCACATGCAGCCTGTGTGCCCATCAATTTCAGTCTCTGTGCCCATCATATGCAGCCACTGTGCCCCCCCCCCCCCCACCCGCCCACTCCCTGTCTGACCAGCACTTACCCCATCTTGGTGGCAGGTCAGGCAGTGGGTAACGGGTAGCATGGGTCAGGAGATGGCTCCTGTGTCCTCCATGCGTCTCTTCTTCGCTTCTGCTAACTGGCCAATAGGATCGCCTTCACCTTCAGCCAATCAGGTGACCGGCATTAGCTTTTCTAACACGCCTGAGTGGACTGCGAGCGCAATGCTCTGCCCTTCAAGTCTACCTTTTTTGAAGCCTATTAGAGCCATATTAGAGTCTACATAGAGTGGGGGTGGCTTGACCGAGGGGGCGGCGCCCGTGCCCCCTTAATGGACGGGCCGCCCCTGCTCCAGACGTGATGCATTTTAGGTTTAACATTTTTGTGAGACTTTTATTTTTTGCAGATGACCCCAATGGGTAGCTTTTGTCACATTGACAACAAGAAACAAGAAATGGGGGTAGTTATCACTAAAACAATGAAGAAATGACTGGATAATTAGGGCCGGTCCACACTGGTCCGACATACGTTCTAACCTTTGAAAGTCACATGACATGTCAAAACCAATGGTTCCCTATGGGAGCCGCCTTAACTGGTCCGACTTGTGTTTGAAAAAGGTTCCTGCACTACTTTGGTCTGACTTGGGTACAATTACAGCCCGTTGATTTGAATGGAAGTCGCATCCAAGTCATGATCTTAACTGAGCTCTGAGGATCGACTTGTCCTGAGTTCCCAGTCCACCTGCAATGTATACAATGCGGCCCTCTTAGTGAAAAGTTTGGAGCCCCCTGCCCTAGACTTAATGAGCATTTAACGCTTGCAGTGCAGGGGGGGCCCACGCCAAGGGTATTTTTTTATTTATTTTTTTTATTTCAAATTTCAGCTTTAGATATCCTTTGTTAATAATTTCTGGCAATATTGTTATTGTCTAAACATCTGAGTATAAGGCCGCTTTAAATCCAGCCCCAGACGGAACAAAGAAAATATTCCATTCCCGGCACAGGAAATGCAAAATTAAATAATCAGAATGTGTGATCAGGATTAAATGTATTTATTTATTTATACAGCATGTTACCTGCCCTTCTTGGAGGAATAAACCTGTGTAAAATGACACGCGGCTTTGAAAATCCCAGCTAAACAGCTGCAGCGCCCTGACGGGTTTTGATCAGAAATCGCTCAGATTTTCCACATCACACTTGAAGATTTAGATCAAATAGAGAAAATGTTTTCGGTTACAGTGCGTCTCCAACTCATTTCTAATTAATTTCGAGGCTTTAAAATAAATCAAGAAAATAACATAAATCTCTACAATGTACACGTTGGATACTCCATATACATCAAATGCGTTTGTTCGTGTTTCTATCACATCAAAGTGGTGAGCGAGTTCTGCCTGACAGGTAACAGCCTATGGAATACATAGAGATGGGGATTGAATCGAACAAGGACTGTAGCAGATTTTGTAGCCAGTACCCATTGTACCCCCCCCCCCCCCCCCGCCCATACCACCCCCCCCCCACCCCCGTGTGTATTTTATGCATTTTAAAAAAATTTTATTTAACCGCTTCAGCCCCGGAAGATTTTACCCCCTTCCTGACCAGAGCACTTTTTGCGATTCGCCACTGCGTCACTTTAACTGAAAATTGCGTGGTCGTGCGGCATTGTACCAAACAAAATTGCCGTCCTTATTTTCCCACAAATAGAGCTTTCTTTTGGTGGTATTTGATCACCTCTGCGTTTTTTTAAATTTTTTGCGCTATAAACAAAAAAAGAGCGACGTTTAAAAAAACAAAAAAACTATTTTTAACCTTTTGCTTTAAATATCCACCAAAAAAAGTAAAAAAAAAACTATTTCTTCATCAGTTTAGGCCAATATATATTCTTCTACATATTTTTGGTAAAAAAAAAAAATCACAGTAAACGTATATATTGATATTGGTTTGTGCAAAAGTTATAGCGTCTACAAAATAGGGGATAGATTTATTTCATTTTTATGATTATTTTTTTTTTTTACTAGTAATGGCAGCGATCTGCGATTTTTAGCGGGACTGCGAAAGATCGGACACTTTTGACACTTTTTTGGGACCATTGACATTTATACAGCGATCAGTGCTAAAAAAAAATGTACTGATTACTCTATAAATGTCACTGGCAGGGAAGGTGTTAACACTAGGGGGCGATCAAGGGGTTAAGTGTTCCCTAGGGAGGTGTTTCTAACTGTGGGGGGGGAGGGGACTGACTGGGAGTAGAGAGAGATCGCTGTTCCTGATCACTAGGAACAGCAGATCTCTCTCTACTTCCCTGACAGAACGGGGATCTGTTTGTTTACATACACAGATCCCCATTCTGGCTCTCTAAGGAGCAACCGCGGGTCGCCGGCGGACATCGCGGCCGCTGGCCACACGCATCGGCTCCGGCGCTACACCCCCCTTTAGCCACATGCACACTGGACGTTTTTTGACGTTTTTACAGCAGCTGTTTTTGGCTGTAGACGCCTTTTTTTCTATAGTCATTAAACTCTCCATCATGTTATCCTATGTGTCCATGCACACATAGGCTGTTATCAGCAGTTTTGGGCAGTGGAGTTTTTGAGCAGTAAAAAAACCCTCCAAAACTAGTTGGTTCTGAGAGACGTTTTTCAGCTGTAAAAACGCTCTAACGCTGATAAACGTCGATAAGTGCTCAAAAACGTCGCTCACCAGCGGTTTTTAACGTTTTTGATCCATTGAAAAAAAAATTAAAAGAAAAAAAATTTTCTTCAAAAATAAAACCGCTAAAACACTAATGTGGAAAAACGCTAAAAAAAAACTATTGCAAAAACATTTTAAAAAGTTGAAAAAAGTTGAAAAACTCACTGCAAAGCTACTGGCGTTTTTATAACTTTATAATAACGTCCAGTGTGCATGAGGCCTTAAAGCGGCTGACGTTCACCTACGGTGGTTTGCGCAGCCATGCCAACCTGCCGCAGTATAACGACGGCGGCCGGTCAGCAAGAGGTTTATACCTTTTTGAGAGGTCTTCAGGCCAATCAAGTGACACGCTGGATCTTTGTTGTCTCTTTTCTGGGTGGTCATTTTAAAGCAGAACTATCTTCGCCCTTGAATCCAGCAATGTTCCATCCCCGGAACTCCTCACCGACCGCTGATGTCTTTGAATGGCCGGCGTCCAGGTGTCAATCCCTGGCTGCTGTCATTGGCCGGCTTGAGATGACATCACTCCTGTGCATGTGCAGGAGATCTGTCAGATTTGCCCAATTTGTGCAGTGAGCTGCGCTTGCTGTACTAGGGCGGACAGGCAGGTAAGAAGCTTTAATGCAGAAGAGACAAAGCATGTCTCTTCTGCAACTAAAATCCTGCCTGTCCGGCCATTTTCAATCCCTAGCCTAAAGTTCCACTTTAGTGATGTAGAGAGTAGTGCTAACCTGATGACGTCAGCGCTGCTTTCAATATCGTGGTTTGCGTGTGCAGGGTGCCATGTTGACGCACCCTCAGTACGTTGGTCTATATCGTCCTGCATTCACCAGATGTCCTCAGCCTTCCAGGTTGAAGGACTCTATGGGAACTGCAATATTCCAATCCTTTTGCACTTTCACTCCTAATGCCCCGTACACACGATCGGAAATTCCGCCAGCAAAAGTCCGATGAGAGCCTTTGGTCGGAAAATGCGACCGTGTGTACGCTCCATCGGACTTTTGCTGGCGGAATTCCAGCCAGCAAAAGATTGAGAGCATGTTCTCAATTTTTTTGGTCGGAAAAAGTCTCAAGCGGAAATTCCGATCGTCTGTACCAATTCCGACGCGCAAAATACCTACGCATGCTCGGAAACAATTCGACGCATGCTCGGAAGCATTGAACTTAATTTTCTCGGCTCGTCGTAGTGTTGTACGTCACCGCATTCTTGACGGTCGAAAGTTCAGAGAACCTTTGTGTGACCGTGTGTATGCAAGCCAAGCTTGAGCGAAAATCCGCTCGTGTGTATGCGGCATTAGCCTCGACCTAATTCTCAGGGAACCTGTCCGGAGTCAGCAGCAGAGATGGCCAGATCTTCGTGGTTATACTTAGGCAACTGAGACCAGACTGTGTATGCTTTAACCACTTGCCTACCGGGCACTTTCACCCCCTTCCTGACCAAGGCCAATATTCAGCTTTCAGCGCTGTCACACTTTGAATGACAATTACACGGTCATGCAACGCTGTACCCAAATGACATTTTTATAATTTTTTGAGACCACTTTCTTTTAGTGGTATTTAATCACCACAGAGTTTTTTTTATGTTTTTTGCTAAACACACGAAAAAAGACCAAAAATGTTGAAAAAAAAAAAAAGATTTTCTTAGTTTCTGTTATAAAATTTTTTAAATAAGTAATTTTTCTCCTTCACTGATGTGCGCTGATAAGGCTGCACTGATGGGCACTGATAGGCTACACTAATGGGCACTGATGAGGCGGCACTGATGAGGAGGCACTAATATGCAACACTGATGGGCACTGATGATATGCAGCACTGGTGGGCACTGATGGGTGGCACTGATGGGCACTGATAGATAATACTGATGAGGAGGCACACATAGGCACTGACAGGCATCACAGGCGCGCATGCGTGCCAAGAATGGTAGGACATCATATCACTTTACGGCGTCTGGGAAGCAGTTAAGTAAGATTTATTTACAGTGAAACCAAAATCTATCAAAACACCAGCAAACAGGACACGCAGCAAATGTGAAGATACAGGTGAACAATAAACCAAAAATACCTAACAACCTAACTAAACTCAAGATCAAGAGCAGATCAAGATCAGGCTAAATGGTAGGCAGCATCTGACTAGCAAAGCAAAATGCTGATGCAAGAGGCACTAGTAGAGGAGGAACTAAACACTCTCCCAGCAGCCAGCATCAGGTGGAGACTGATTACTGGGATCTGCTGGCTGCTGGGAGACACCTGCTGGAGGACACCAGAACTACAACCTCCCTTTCTGGGAAGCACAGTGCCTCCAGCAGGTGATCCAGCTCCTGACAGAAGCCCTGCTAAAATCAATTTATTGGGGATCAGTGAAAATATTGCTCCAACTAAAATGGAAGTTAGAATGCCATGCTTACAGATAACTAAAAAATATCTTTGGGTTCATGCTGCTGACTCTGCGTTGTTCCTGGAATTATAGCACACCATGAAAATGGGAGGTCAGGCGGTCACAGCTGAATCCCTATCAACCTCTGGAGGAACCCTTGTTGAGAATGGTTGGTCTAGGCTCCATGAATAAGAAGAGGAGGTTCTGGGCCATTGCCAATACCATACCACTGCCAAGAGCAGGTAAGTGTACCATGTTTATTATTGTAATAAATATAATAACCTTTACAATCACTTTAATGGTGAGCATTAAGCCCCTTTCTTCTTCTGTAAGGTTTGGAATTTTGCATAATTGCGACTGTTGGGAGACTGCATCCAATGCCTGAGGATTATAGAGGGAGGGTTTTCCTGTAGTGGAACATAATTTTCCTTATATACCAGTGGTTCTCTATGGGGTCTATTCATAATAAATTTGCTGTGCAAACCCTTCAAGCATTTAGACAGCTGTTACTTATATAAACTAAACCTTCAATATAGGGTGGACCCATGACACTGATTTTGACAGTGTATGTCTAGCTGAAAATCCTTTGTGTGCAGAGAAAATTCGTCCCACCCCTGAGTTATTTTACTCAGAGGAGGCCGTGCAATGAACTCCACCTCTTTCAACCAGAGAATGCTTTGCATTTTTTGAGAAAATGCAAAGTGTTCCCTGAATGGAGCCACTGCCAACCTCCTTTGTTCACTAAGCAGCAGGCAAGCCTCTTGGCACAGGACCCAGAAGTTCATGGAGATCACTGTAGTAGGGGCAGACCAAGCTAGACCATCACCATGATGCCATGCCTGCACCCCCTACTGTAACCACCATGCCAACATCCCATCCTTTCAACTTGGTGCCAGCCCTTCCTCCTGCCACCAACGTACCTGCACACCCCCTTCTCACCACTATGTCTAAACCACCTCACCATGCGCCTTCATGCCAACCCTCATCATCGCAGTTGAACCCCATCCTTCTCCAGCACCAGACGTCCAGACCTACCCCCACTCCCCCCATTGCTTCTGAACCCCTTCCTCTACCCCAGTGTTTTTTATTAGTCAAGGCACCCTTTAAAAGTTATGGACAGTCTTGAGGCACCCAGCTATAAAATGTAAAAAGATATTCTAATAGTTTTACATAATGCAGCAACGTCCACAAGTCCAAGTAGGACAACCGATGTTAGAGGCGATTTCTTCTTCCAAAGCAAATACACTTTTGCAAACTGGTACTGACTAGTATGCCAATGTTCCTCTTCTCCCTCATTTTTTTTTCTCCATCACTCAGCTAATGTGACTCCAACGCTAATGGAGAGGGGCAGGGGAGGGTCAAACAAGGATTCTCCTTATCAACAAATGATGTAATTGGTCATTAGGATGTCGGCAGCTAGAAGGTATAGTGGTGCACAATGAAAACCTGTGACTGCAACTAAAAGGCAGCCTTCTTCCACACGCTGGCTTGTATACAATTTTTGGGCAATTTTTAGGCATTTTGCCAAGGCACCCCTAAAGAAACCTCAAGGCATCTCACTTGAAAAGGGCTGTTTTACCCCTGCTCTCACCCCCTCTCTAACATGTCACCATTTGACTCACCACTGCCCCGATGCCCACCTGTGCATTTGTTGTCACTGCGCCTATGCGCACTCCTGTGCTCACCACTATTTCAGTCAGTGACATGCCCTCCTGTATTCAGCCCAGTCAATGAATGGGGCACACCTTGGCTAGTACCCTTTAATATTAAAAGTGACAACTTTAGATAAAGTGTTGGGTCAGCCTGTACAAGGTGATCAAAGAGTGAACAATGGCACAAAAAAGGGATATGAGTTTTATGAATTATTCCATAACCCTGAAGATACCAAAGCCACGTATTCAGTGGCGGCTGGTAGTAATTTTTTTTGGGGGGGCTGCAAACAGTAACACCCTCCTCCCTGGTCAGTTGGCGGTCGGGAGGGAGGGTCTGGCGCATTTACCCCATCTATGGTGGGCAGCTCTTCTCCCGGGCTTCATCGGCAGTTTCCCTTGCTTGGCAGCAACGGCTTTCCCTTCATCTGCTTTCCACGGGCATTGCGGCGGCTTCCTTTTCCTCCCTCCTCCTCGGCGGCCAATTGGGACTCTTCTCTTTTTGGCCAATCGGAAAACGGGTCTCAGAGCTGCTTCTGATTGGCCAGATTGAGGATCAGTGTTTCAATAGCGAATGTTCATTTGCTGGTGTAACGCCTGGGTGGGCTCCTGGCGCAATGCTCTGTGCCACGAGCCCACCCTATTTTGAAGCTCTAATCAGGTGCTTCAAAAAAACACCCCCGCCGCTGTAATTCACGCGCCCAACGTCCTGAACGGGGCCTGGACTATTGAACATGGGGTGTCCTGTCAAAATAGCGGCCGTGGATAGAGGGGGCGGTGCTCCGGCGCCCCCTAATGGACGGGCCTGCACTGCACGTATTATTTCCTAAAGAGCATGACCATCAAAATGCATTAACACACGTTGCATTTCTGTCCTTCAATAACGCACACTTATAAAGAGAACTTGTCTAAGAAGACCAGCCAAACGTGATTGAAAGCCCTTTCCTCGCGACCTAGCGGAGTCCATTACAATGTTTGTTTCATGACTCCTCTGGAATGAGCTGGTGAAAAATTAACTGAATAAGCATTCATTATTTCCTAGATGTTTTAGATCAAAGGAGATAGCGGTTAAAAAGCGTCTGAGCATGCTCCTGGCTGACTGTCCCGCTATTTATCCTCATTAGCGTTACATCAAATATATTGACAAAGTGGTCACAGCGTCAATGGTTCCTAATTCTTCGATTGAGCTGCAGCCAAAGAGGAGCATTTGGACCCGTCGCTGCAGATCACGGTGAATGATACTTAAGAGATCAAGAGACGCACTGAATAAAATTGCAGATGATTTATTGTTAACTCAACGTAAATGTTATCCTTGCGCGAGCGAAAGTGCTGAGCCACAGAGAGTCTGCAACCTATAAATATCTGGCTTTTATGATGATTAGTACCAAACTGGGGCATGCTTGTAGAACAATCAAATAAACAACCCATTTTAATTGATATGCCAGCGTACAATAACTTTGAGAGTCGATTTGTAGGTGATCAGGCAGCAGGACATTTTCAGCACTGAAATCAAATGGGAATTTTTCTCTAAGCACCCATGCGTTTCAAGTAATGCATATTTCTAAAGCTGACCACATGCAATGAAATTTGATTGTTCCGTCTGTCTACAACCTCTTTTTCAGATTTATCTACAATTTATGTTCCCTTTTATGTATAACAATAGCAACAAGCCCATTTTTCTTGCCCAGGTGTCAACCACCATGCACTAAAAATTAAAATTTGCATAGCGGTTTGTCCATCAAAGCGGCATATAAATGAGTACTGTGTGACTGGGGTAAAATCAAATGGATGTTCTCTGATTACAGTGGAACCTTGGATTACGAGCATAATCCGTTCCAGGAGAATGCTTGTAATCCAAAGCACTCGCATATCAAAGCGAGTTTCCCCATAGAAGTCAATGGAAACGAAGATAATTCGTTCCGCATTGACTTCTATTACATGCAATACCGCATGTGGCCAGAGGTGGGGGGGGCGCCAGAGAGCCTCTGAAATACTCTGGGACAGCTCGGCTGAACTCGAAAAGGCTCGGAAACAGTCGGGAACCAAGTGTTTCCGAGTATTTCCGAATGGCTCCGAACTGTTCCGAGTGTCCCCGGCGCCCCCACACCTCTAGCCAAATGCGGTACTGCACACCAGTATGTAACGCTAAGTTTTTGAGAGTAGGGAATGACTAATTATTATAAATCTCTCCAAACTAAGGAGAAACCACTTCTTAAACAGTTTTCACCGGAAGAGTGAATGAATGATTTGTAAAGCGCTGCAAATGCGAACTGAATCACTCTATCTATCTATCTATCTATCTATCTATCTATCTATCTATCTATCTATCTATCTATCTATCTATCTATCTATCTATCTATCTATATCTCTCTCTATCTATCTATCTCTATCTATCTATCTATCTATCTATCTATCTATCTATCTATCTATCTATCTATCTATCTATCTATCTATCTATCTCTCTCTCTCTCTCTCTCTCTCTCTCTCTATCTATCTATCTATCTATCTATCTCTCTCTCTCTCTCTCTCTCTCTCTCTCTCTCTCTCTCTCTCTCTCTATCTATCTATCTATCTATCTATCTATCTATCTATCTATCTATCTATCTATCTATCTCTCTCTCTCTCTCTCTCTCTCTCTCTCTCTCTCTCTCTCTCTCTCTATCTATCTATCTATCTATCTATCTATCTATCTATCTATCTATCTATCTATCTATCTATCTATCTATCTATCTATCTACAGCATATACTTTGAAATGTGGTGACTCATGTATTACACAATCTCCGTCTATAAAGAGTTCAGAAAACATGTCTTTCTGCATTAGACTGAAGACCCTTGGAACTGTCTTTTTCCCATTAATATTCCATGCAGTAAATGTTGTTTTTCTGTTCTTTATGTTGCATTCCATTAATACTCTTCTCCAGCCTCGCAAAATTTTACAGTTTGCGTTTCCTCTGTACACATAAGAGCTCGTTCTGTGTTCATGGATAATAATGGCCCTTTGTTCCTACATGCATTTTGAATACATTAGTCAATTAGTTTAATTACCATTGACTTGGCGACTGTATGTCTCTTCATCATGTTTTAGGGTATTCCACAATTTATTTATTTTCAAGTCTTGCTCTTTTTTTTTTTTTTTTTTTTCCTTTCTTAGAACACAGAGAGAAACATTTTAAAGGTATATATCAGCCTATTAGCAAAAGTATGTAGGCATAGGACCTACCCCCTGCCACGCCCCTTTAAAGGCAAATTATACAAAACAAAAATAATAGTTAAACCCACAAGTGCTTTTTTTTTTTTACCACTACTATTCCTTTATATTGGCATTTGAAATTTACAAATGCAGCAATTTAGAAATTGGATGAAAGGTTTAGTACTGGGAAACACTCTTTGAAAGATAAAAAGTGCATTTTATATACATCTATACAGATCAGACCAAAATGAGGGACAAATGAGGAGGAATGAGGGACAAATGAGGGGGAATGAGGGACAGAGGAACATTGCTCCAAATCAGGGACAGTCCCTCGAAATCAGGGACATTTAGGAGGTATGTCATTCACTTTAGAGACAATGAACAATCCGTATGTATGTATTTCTGTTGCCTATACAATGTTGTACAAATACAGTATGTCAAGGACAAGACAATATAGCATTCTTCTGTAGAGGTGAGGTGATCAATTCCTAAAGCAACTAAGCAAGGAAGGTAAAAAGGCATATCATCCACCGCCGAACTTGTTCGTCCGATGGAGGAAAAACATAAGAGGTGATTTAAGCATAATGAGGGCTAATAGCCATCTGGCCTATCAACCAATTGAGCCTGACCTCGAACATTGACAATCTATTATTTAAGAGACCTCTGGATATATAGTCCTTGGGCTCATTGTATTAAAGTATGCTCCAAGTCTAAGGCAGACATAGGCAATAACTGGCGATTCCTGCCTGTGGCTGCCATCTTAGAAAGATCTAATATTTGTAGCTACTTAGTGTTTAGTGGAAGCGGAGTTGTACATACCCTTTAAGCTCCACCCACCTAGAAAGAGAGCATTGTAGACAATGAGCCATATTAAAAATATTAGGTACTGCTTGGACCTTGAACAAGGAGGTACACCCTGAAAGCTTGTCCTAAAAATGTAATACAAATCAAAAAGGTATCACGGGCAGTACTTAATTGTTTTTGCATAAGGGTAAAGAAAAGGAGTAATTATTTTCTTTACCTGTATGTTCATCCCAAAGGTGTTCAATCGGGTTGAGGTCAGGACTCTGTGCAGATCAGCCAGGTTAATCCAACCCAAACTCGCTCATCCGTGTCTTTATGGACCTTGCTTTGTGCACTGGTCCAAATCATTTGGTGGAGGGGGGATTATGGTGTGGGATTGTTTTTCAGGGGTTGGGCTTGGCCCCGTAGTTCCAATGAAGGGAACTCTTAAAGTGTAAGTAAACCCCCTCATCATTTTCAGCCATGGAAGCTGCCATCTTTGCCTCTGTTTATTCTACAAATGCCATGATGCTGCACATGTGATCAGTTATGACACCAGCCATCGGATGGTTCGACAGTTTGGTTGAGAGCACAACCAATGGGAGTGTTTCATTTCCGGCATGTGCCGGAAATGAAACTGTTTTATGGATGGGTTTACTTCCACTTTAAGGCGCCAGCATACCAAGACATTTTGGACAATTTCATGCTCCCAACTTTGTGGGAACAGTTTGGGGATGGCCCCTTCCTGTTCCAACATGACTGCGCACCAGTGCACAAAGCAAGGTCCATAAAGACACAGATGAGTGAGTTTGGGGTGGAGGAACTTGACTGGCCTGACCTCAACACAACAGAACCCCTTTGGTATGAATTAAAGCGGAGACTGCGAGCCAGGCCTTCCCCTCCACCATCAGTGCCTGACCTCACAAATGTGCTTCTGGAAGCTTCCTAAACCTTGTGGACGGCCTTCCCAGAAGAGTTGAAGCTGTTATAGCTGCAAAGGTTGAGACAACTCAATATTGAACTCTACGGCCTAAGACTGGGATGCCATTAAAGTTTATGTGCATGTAAAGGCAGGCGTCCCAATACTTTTGACAATATAGTGTACATGATGTAGACTGTCAGTAGCATTAAACCAGCAGTTATTTTCTCAACTGTAACATTTTTATTACCTTGGTAATGAGGTAAAGCAGTATGCATGTGATTCATGTGACAATGTTGTTCGATTTGCTGCTCTACTTTGAAAGCGAGCCATGGCGTTTAAAAATGTAAATGGACTTTAGTAAGCGACAAACAACTTCAGCGCATCAATGACATCTTTTCTTTTGGAAAAAAGGTTTAAACCATACGAATAAAAGCTGACCATTGTAAGCACCCCTCTGCCAGGGTTATGTGGTTTTATCCCAACCTCTGTAACTGCCATTTTTGCTGGACAGCTTGGGTTGAAAAAATTTAAATAAAGACACACCAGAACATAAAATTTTTCACTATAGTGGGCTTTTTTAACGCAATCCTCGGGAATGTTGTATTCTTTGAACGCAGTATAATATAGCCGGCATTCCCTTTAACAATAGACCGCACAACTTTACAAAACCAGTTCCCTTTAAATAGCATCAAAAGTTAAAGACAAAAAAATGAATAGCAGTTCCCTCTTCATTTCCGTTAACATATTATTAATTCTGTTCATTAACCATCTGTGATTATTATGATGTTTGTCAGCAGGGGAAGGAACGATTTTCCACTAGGGTGCTAGACTATAATAGTGTAATTGGGTTGATTACTTATTGGAAGATATATTTTTAGATGATCAAGGGATATAGTGGGGGATTTGGAGGTTTGATGTGTTAACTGTAGGTTGGTGTTTTAGACGTGTAATATACTGTATATACAGTTTATATATATATATATATATATATATATATATATATATATATATATATATATATATATATATATATATATATATATATAAAATTATATACACAATAAACAATCCTGTTAAAAAGTATTTGCCCCCTTTCTGATTTTTTTTTTTTTTTTTTTTTGCATATTTGTCACACTTAAATAACTCAAGATCATTAAACAAATTTTATTATTACACAAAGATAAATACAAAATGCAGTTTTTAAACGATGGTTTCATTTATTAAGGCAAAAAAGCTGTCCAAACCTGCCTGGCTTTATGTGAAAAAGTAGCTGCCCCCTTAACCTAATAACTGGAGCCTGGCGGACAAGATGGGTGAACTAGAGATACTGTTGAACCAGGAGGAATTCGCTTTTGTGGGAATTTCGGAGACCTGGTTCAACAGTTTTCATGATTGGCTGGCAACCATTCAAGGGTATTCCCTTTATCGGAGACACTGCTCGCCACCGAGGGGGGTGAACAGCCATTGGGCATGGCTGTTTACCACGTGATCGGTCGTGATGAAGTCACGGCCGATCACAGGTGGTACCGCCCCACATTGCACGGCGCATGCGCTCGATCGAGAGCGCGCTGCGCGTGCACGTCGGTGGCGAAGTGTTCCCAGGAACACTGTTCGTCACCGACGCAGGTAAACAGGCATTGGCCGGCGGCTGTTTACCACGTGATCGGCTGTGATCCTTTTACAGCCGATCACTAAATGTCAACAAACCATGGTAACGAGGTTTTACCAGGTTCTCCTCCTCACACACTGATCGTGTGTGAGAAGGAGATTGCGGTAACATCTCGTTACCGCTTACAGTGTACACCATACACACTGATTGCCCCCCCCCCAATAAAGAGGACCTGTCACCACCCATCAAAGTACCTGTCACAGTCCATCAGAGTACCCGAGTACCTGTCACTAGCCCATCAGAGTAACTGAGTACCTGTCACTAGCCCATCAGAGTACCCGAGTACCTGTCTGTAGCTCATCAAGTTACCCGAGTACCTATCTGCAGCCCATGCCTTAAAGAATATATGTTAGGGTGTTTGCTTTCTAAAATGGGGTCATTTTGTGGGTAATTCCACTTGGCTGGTGCTCAAGGACCTTCAAGTGTGATAGGTAGAAATGAAATGAGATGTGTAATTTATGTTGCTAGAACGCCTGAAGGTGCTACTGCAATGTTGGGCCTCTGTATGTGGCCAAGCTGTGTAAAAGTCTCACAATGTGGTATCGCCATACTTGGGAGGAGTAGCAGAATGTATTTTGGGGTCCAATTTGTTGTATGCATATGCTGTGTGTGAGAAATAACCTGATAATATGACATTTTGCAAAGAATTGTGGGAAAAAATTACAACTTAAAAAAACTCACCATGCTACTTGCCTAAAGGGGTTGTAAAGGTTTTTTTTTTTCTTAAATAACAAACACGTTTTACTTACCTCCACTGTGCAGCTCGTTTTGCACAGAGTGGCCCCGAACCTGGTCTTCTGGGGTCCCTCAGCGGCTGTCTCAGCTCCTCCCCACAAGAACTAAACACCTTCATGCGAGCTCTCTCGCATGGTGTTTAATTCATGCGGGCGCGCTCCCGTGATACAGCCGGCGGCTATAGCCGCTGACTGTATCACTCGGCCCCGCCCCCCGGCGCACCGCGTCATTGGATGTGATTGACAGCAGCTGCGCTGCTTTTAATCCATCCACTCTAGCCAATCAACGGCCAGGCTGAGCGGCGAAGAGGATGTCAGGAGCGAGCGCGGGACTTTCGAGGGGTCAGGTAAGTAAATCGGGGGAAATTGGGTGAAATGTGCAGCGCTTATGTGATCATATAAACCATAACAAATAATATGAGTACAAAAAACGTGAATAATAAATGATGTGCTCAAAAATACTCCAAGCAGTCCTCTATTATGACATGTGATGTCTATAAACAGAGGAACTTGGACGTGTGATGTCCAAAAAAGAAAAAAGTCAGTGACAAGCTTCAATCATGTGTGATGATAATCCTCAACCACATGTGGATATAATATAGTGACAGTCTTTAACTTCAAATATGTATGATGTAATAACAGTTAATAGTAGGTCCACCACCAAAGACACCAGAAGCTGCTTGCCGGAGGGATTGAACTCAAATAGGTGTACACCTAGTGAGTCAATCAAGCTTTGTGGTATAATATACCAAGGGGATCAGATGCTCTATCCAGATATGACCTCCAGATGGACCTCCGAACAAGTGTAAGGTATGGATGGACTCAGTAGATATAGGCAGTCAGCCCCATCATTAAAAGAAAGAGGAAGGCATATAGTGTAACTCCGTATGGAAATTTTAATACATAAAAAGCAAAGGAAATACACTCACTTGTTTAGCAGTAAAATCAAGCGCTTGTATAAAAGAAGACAGTGGTCTCAGCATATCCTTCCTACCTATTTGAGTTCAATCCCTCTGGTAAGCAGCTTCTGGTGTCTTTGGTGGTGGACCTACTATTAACTGCGCTGCATAAGCGCTGCACATTTCACACAATTTGTCATTTTTGCAACTTTAGCCACTGCTGTGCTGGCTGCTTTAGTTTTTTTTTTGGGGGGGGGTTTTTTGAGACAGTGTGGTTGTTTATAATTTAAAGTAAAACGGGGGGGAGGGGGGCGGCATTGTCGGATGTTTTTCAGGTGAAAAAACGTGAACCTTTACAACCCCTTTAATACCTTAGAATGTCTGCTTTCTAAAAAGGGGTCATTTGGGGGGTATTTGTACTTTCCCGACTTGTTAGTTTCTTAAGAAATGAGATTCACCTGATGTACTGAAGGCCTGATCAGATGTGATCAATTTTCAGTGATTGGCACCATTGTTTGCAGACTCTATAACTTTCACGAAGACCAAATAATATACACTAATTTGGTTTTTTTTTACCAAAGATATGTAGCAGTATAAATTTTGGACAAAATTTATGAAGAAAAATCACTAATTAGCAACATTTTATGACAGAAACAAAGAAAAAGGCATTTTTTCACAAAATTTATGGTATTTTTTTATTTATAGCACAAGAAATAAAAAACCCACTAGTGATTAAATACCACCAAAAGAAAGCTCTATTTGTGTGAAAAAAAAAGGATGCAAGTTTCATATGGGTACATTGTTGCATGGCTGAGTAATTGTCATTCAAATTGTGAGAGGGCTGAAAGCTGAAAATTGGTCTGGGCAGGAAGGGGGTGTAAGTGCACTGTATTGAAGTGGTTAAAAAAGGGCCAAAATACATCCCTGGGAATTACAGACCAGTTAGCCTAACATCAATAGTATGCAAGCTCTTGGAGGGGCTGATTAGGGACTATATACAAGATTTTAGTAATGAAAACAATATCATTAGCAGTAATCAGCATGGATTCATGAAATGTAATACTGACATATAATCACACACATAGGTTGGACTTGATGGACTTGTGTCTTTTTTCAACCTCACCTTCTATGTAACTATGTAACTGGTTGTGCCACCCTTGATGGCAACAACAAGCATTTGTGATAACTAGAAATGAGTCTTTCACATTGCTGTGGAGCAATTTTGGCCCACTCTTCTTTGCAGAATTGTTTTAATTGAGCCACATTGGAGAGTTTTCCAGCATGAACGGCCTTTGTAAGGTCACGATACAGCATCTCAATTGGATTTAAGTCCGGGCTTTGACTAGGCCACTCCAAAACCTAAATTTTGCTTTGTTTGAACCATTTGGAGGTGGACTTGCTGTTGCGTTTCGGATCATTGTCCTGCTGCATAACCCAAGTGCACTTGAGCTTGAGTTCACGAACTGATGGCCGGACATTCTCCTTTAGAATTTTCTGGTAGAGCTCAGAATTCATGGTTCCATCAACTATGGTAAGTCATGCAGGTCCTGAAGCTGCAAAGCAGCCCCAGACCATCACGCTACCACCACCATGTCTGACTGTTGGTATGTTGTTATGAAATGCTGTATTCGTTTTATACCAGATGTAACGGGATGCACACCCTCCAAAAAGTAAAATTTTCGTCTCATCAGTCCACAGAATATTTGCCTAAAAGTTTTGGGGGTAATCGAGATGTTTTTTGATAAATGTGAGATGAGCCTTTGTGTTCTTTTTGGTCAGCAGTGGCTTTGGTCTTGGAACTCTGATAACTCTGGAACACTGATCTTACCTAAGTGAGGCCTGCAGTTCTTTAGATGTTGTCCTGGGTTCTTTTATGACCTCCTGGATGAGTCGTCGTCATGCTCTTGGGGTAATTTTTGTAGGCTGGACACTCCTGGAAAGGTTCACCACTGTTTCAAGTTATCCCCATTTGTGGATAATGGCTCTCCCCGTGGTTCTCTGGAGTTCCAAAGCCTTAGAAATGGCTTTGAAACCCCGTCCTAGACCGATACATGTACAATACTTTGTTTCTAATCTGTTCTTGAATTTTTTTTAGATTGTGGCTTGATGTACGGCTTTTTGTGATCTGTTAGCATGCTTCACTTTGTCAGACAGCTTCTATTTATGTGATTTCTTGATTCAACAGGTCTGGCAGTAATCAGGCCTGGGTGTGGCAAGTGAAATTTCACAAAGGGCCAGGCAGGTTTGAATAGCTGTTTTCCCTTAATAAATGAAATAATAATTTAAAAACTGCATCTTGGATTTACTCGGGTTATCTTTGTGTAATATTAAAATTTGTTTGATGATCTGAATCATTTAAGTGTGAAAAATAGAGAAATATGCAAAACAATAAATAAATAAGGAAGGGGGCAAATACTTTTTCACAGCACTGTATATATATATATATATATATATATTTGTGTATTGTATATACAGTGCTCAGCACAAATGAGTACACCCCTTCTGAAAAGTAAGATTTTATTCAATATCTCAGTAAACACGAGAATAATTTCCAAAATGTTGACAAAACTGAGTTTTATAGAACATTTTTTGTTTTTTTTAATAAATGTGCAAAGATTTCAAACAAACTTCTTTCACTTTGTCATTATGGGGTATTGTTTGTAGAATTTTGACGAAAATAATGAATGTAATCCATTTTGAAAAAAGGCCGTAACATAACTAAATGTGAAGTGCTGTGAATAGTTTCCGGATGCACTGTAAAAAAAATAGCTCACCACGAAAAATAATACATCAAATGCACAAACAATAATAAATATTCTCTACTACATGCTGTGTGTGTATATATATATATATATATATATAATAGAGGGAGAAGAGAGGGTGGGAGAAAGCAGGAGGGGATAACAGGATAGGAGGGGAGAGGCAGAGAGAGGAAGAGGGTGGGGGGTAAAAGTGGGAAGAGGAGAGGATAAGTCAGGAAAAGACAAAGGGAGAAGAGTGGAGAAGGGAAAGGAGACGTCAGGAAAGATGTATCTACAGAGGTGGGAAGGGAAGAGGAGAAGAAAGGAAACAAACTGAGGAGAGAGGAGGAAAAGTAGTGAGAGGAGGGTAGAGTAGAAAGGAGAGGAGGGGAGGGAAAAAGAGAGGTGAGAGGAGAAGAGAGTAGAGAAGAGAAGAGGGGAAGAGGAGAAGGGTAGGAGTGAGTAGATGAGGGTAGGAGTGAGTAGGAAGAGAGAGGAAAGTGGTGGATGGAGGAGATGGGAGCAGGAGGGAAGAAAAGAGAAGAGGGGGAGACTAGTTTTAAGCAAGAGGAGAGAGGAAGAGGGGAGACCAGGATGGGGGGGGGGGGATGTATCATACAGAACGATGGGACAGAGGAAGGAGGGTGAGGAAGGGAAGGGAGGAGGAATCAGGAGAGAAAAGGAGAGGAGAGGAAAGAGGGGGCAGTGGCTACATAAGGAGGGGAGAGGAGGAGAAGAATTGATGAGGTGAGAGGTGAGTAGAGAGGAGAGAGGGTGAGTGGGAAAAGAAGAAAAGAGGAGTGAATGGAAAAGGGGAGAGAATGGAAGAGGATAGGAGAGAATGGGAAATGGGAGGGGAGGAGAGGAGAAAATGGAAGAGGATAGGAGAGTATGGGAAATGGGAGGGGAGGAGAGAATAGAAGAGGATAGAAGAGAATGGGAAACGGGAGGGGAGGAGAGGAGAAAATGGGAGAGGATAGAAGAGAATGGGAAACGGGAGGGGAGGAGAAAATGGAAGAGGATAGGAGAGAATAGGAAACGGGAGGGGAGGAGAGGAGAAAATGGAAGAGCATAGGAGAGAATGGGAAACGGGAGGGGAGGAGAAAATGGAAGAGGATAGGAGAGAATGGGAAACGGGAGGGGAGGAGGGGAGGGAATGGAAGAGGATAGGAGAAAATGGGAAAGGGGAGAGGAGGAGAGGATACAATGGAAGAAGAGAGGAGATAATGGGAAAGGGGAGGAGAGAAGAGAATGGAAGAGGACATGAGAAGTGATAATGGATGAGGAGAGAATGGAAAAGGGGAGGGGAGGGGAGGGGAGGATAGGAAAGAATGGAAGAAGAGAGGAGAAAATGGAAGCGGGGAGGGGAGGAGAGAATGGAAGAGGAGAGAAGAGCAAAGAGCAGTGAACAGAGGGGAGAGAGCAAAAGCAAGAGGAAGAAGAAGAAGAAGGAGATGGTGGTGGGGGGGGGGATGGGAGGGAAGAGGAGGAGCAAGCGAGAGGCGAATGAGAGGAGTTGACGGTGGGGGAGAGGGGGTAAGAATTAGGGGGAGGGGAGGATGAAGCAGAAGGGGACAGAGAGAGGAGGGTGGAGAAGGGAAGGGAAAGGAAGGGGAGTAAGGAGATGGGGGGTGGGGGGAGAGTTCAAAAGGAGGAGCGGGAGAGACAGGGAGAGCAAAGTAGAGAGGAAAAGAAGAGGGACAGAAGGGAAAGGAAGAGTAGAGAGAGGCGAAGGACAAAGAGAAGAGGGGAGAAAGGTGAGGAGGAAGAGAGGAGGGGAGAGGAGGATACTAGAGTTTCACATGAAATATTTCAATTCATGTGCAGGTACGGGACCCTTTATATACAGCCATGATCATTGCTATTCTCTACATCATGTGACTTTATTAGAAGTCTATTAAATGATAGTTTCTTTTGTAGGTGAAATCGTTTTCCTTTTTCTTTACATGTAAGAAGACATCATTAACACTAGAGTTCTGTTTTCTTACATGTAATTGAACTGTGGTGACCTGCTATTTAAGGACAAATTCAGCGGTTTAATATATTTCTCCCCATAGATTCCACTCCACGTTTCCCCAGTAATAAATGAATCACTTAGTAGATAAACCTAATTACTTTGAATTAGCAGCTGAATCGGCTCATACTGAGGGTCTGCAAACTTCATTTCATGGCTGTTCTGAAGGTTCAGTGTCTTTATCCTTTCCCTGACCACAAAATGACAGCATTATTAAAGAAAAACTCAGCGTTCGTTAAAAATTGCTACAACGTATATAATTGCCACGCAATCCATTTTGTGATTTAATATTATTAAAAATGACCTTTTTCTTTTCAATCTGCCGTCAGACAGAATTTTTTCGATAACTGCTGGAAAATGTAAAATGTTCTTCTTTCCACCCACAGACACTGGATTTGTTTTGCCTCTCATGCAGCTTGTTTCATGGAAAACGGCACCGGCAATGCTTTTAGGTTTACTACACCGAAAATGTTACTGCTGGTGGGTAAAGCCGCGTACACACGATCGGATTTTGTGTGGAAATGTTCGATGACAGGCTGTTGGCGGAAAATCTGACCGTGTGTACGCTCCATCGGACAATTGTTGTCGGATTTTCCGCGGACAAATGTTGGATGGCAGGCTTTAAAATTTTCCGCGGACAAATGTCTGTTGTCGGATTTTCCGAGCGTGTGTACACAAGTCCGTCGAACAAAAGTCTAAAGTACAAACGCGCATGCTCGGAAGCAAGGACGAACCAGAAGCGGTCGGTCTTGTAAACTAGCGTTCGTAATGGAGAATTAACATTCGTGACGCGGAAAATTATGAAATGACGAAATGCAGAGCACAATTCTCTTCTTCTTTAATGGGATAATAATGAAGCTGCTTTGCTGGTGATACTGATGGAGTTATTGCAAACAAATTTTCAAAGGTTTTTTTTTCTAGTGATATCAAAAATAATATTATTATGCTTTGTTTTTTTTATTATTTTGGCAAGTTACCACAACACCATTATCCTGTAGTTTTTAAGATTAAAGATACATTGTATTTTTTAAAATGTCTACTCCCAAACTGTCATTTGAAGTAAAACACATAGCCAAGTATTATTCTACACAATTTATTTATTGTGGATTAAAAAAAGAAAACAAATAAAATTAGACATGATATCTGCCAATAGAACTTAACCAAAAAGTGCATTCTATGCATCCAAAAATATAGATGTATGTCTAGTATGTCACTACATTCGTAATTGTTGGCCAACAATTATGTGGCCGTGTGTATGCAAGAAAAGTTTGGGCCAACGCCCTTTGAACACAATTCCATGGATTTGTTGGCCAATAATCAGATCGTGTGTACGAGGCATTAGGGCCTCAGCATACCAAGACATTTTGGAATTAAAACGAATTTTCAAAGGCTGTTTTTTCTAGTGATATCAAGAATAATATTATTTATTTATTTATTTTTTTAGGCAAGTGACCACAACAACATTATCCTGTAGTTTTTAAGATCAAAGATACAACTATGTTGGTTTCTCTTGTTAATGTTACATTGTATTTTTTAAATGTAACTGCCGACTCCCAAACTGTCATTTGAAGTAAAACACATAGCCAAGTATTATTCTACACAATTTTTTTATTGAGCATCAAAAAAAGAAAACAAATAAAATTAGACATGATATCTGCCAATAGAAATTAACCAAGAAGTGCATTCTATGCATCCAAAAATATAGAAAATATACCAAATCAAATCATTATTATTCAACCAAAAAATTAATGTCAAAGCAATAACTCCAAGGCCAATAATAAATAACACTTTATCCCCTCCGATTCCGCAACATGGCTGGTTGACGAACGGCCGTTCAGAGAGGAACTGAAAAGCACGAAATCAAAAGCGTGAATCAACACTCTCCAAACTTCTACTACCACAAATTTAGCAGAAGGAGCCCAAAGGGTGGCGCTAAAGAGCTGAAAAAACACGTAGTACGTGACTACGTACGTGATTGTTGGCCAACAATTGTGTGGCCGTGTGTATGCAAAAGAAGTGTGGGCCAACGCCCTTCGGACAAAAGTCCACGGTTTTGTTGGCCAACAATCCAATCGTGTGTACGAGGCTTTAGTTGCAAGAGTCAAAATACTCCAAGGTTGTAATGTGTATTATTTCAGTGCTAGGACTGACCATTTGGTTCTAGTAAATGAAGTGCCTCCCAGTCAGCATGTGCACAGGATCAGCTTATCTTAGTAACTACAGCACAGAAGCAGGTAAGAATCTGCAAAAGTGTTGGCTTAACCACCTTACGAACGCCAACCGTAGATATACTGTGGCAGGGTGGCCACTCTGCGCCATGATCTGTCACTTCTGGGTCTGGGGCCTGCCGGTGACCCGCTCCCGCTGTGCTATGAAAACAAGGCAGGTCGCCGTTCTGTCAGTAGGGAAGGCTTTGATCCAGTGTTCCTGTAAAGCAACATGGATCAATGCCTTCCCCTAGAGCAAGCACCTCCTACATAGTACACATGCACTCCCTAGGAACACATTTAAACCTTTGATTGCCCCTGATGTTAACCCCTTCCTAGCCAGTGTCATTAGTACAGTGACAGTGCAGATTTTTTTTAGCACCGAGCACTGTATTAGTGTTATTACTCCCCAAAAAAGTGTCAAAAGTGTTAGTTATTGTCCAATTTGTCCTCCCCAATATCTCAATATAGGTCGCCGATCGCTGCCATTACTAGTAAAGAATAGAAAAAAAAAATATTCCATAGTTTGTAGATGCTGTAACCATCATTATTCACATATTGGGAATTTTTTTACCAAAAATATTTAGCAGATTACATATTGACCTAAATTGATGAAGAAATTTGATTTTTTTTTTTTTTACCTTTTAAATTGGATGTGTTTTATAGCAGAAAGTAAAAAATATTTTCATTTTTTTTCAAAATTGTCGGTCTCTTTTTTTGTTTATAGCGTAAAAAATAAAAACCGCAGAGGTGATGAAATACCACCAAAAGTAAGCTCTATTTGGGGGAAAAAAAGAACACACATTTTATTTGGGTACAGCGTCACACGAACGCGCAATTGTCAGTTAAAGTAACGCAGTGCCGTATTGCAAAAAAAATGACCTGGTTATGGACGGGGGTAAATCATCCGGGGCTGAAGTGGTTGAATCCTAGCAATGTATATAACAAAATCAGCATCTCACTTTGAGCCCTGGTTCACATTGGTGCGATTTGGCATGCAATTTGACAAGTGCGGCGCCGCAAGTGCGATTTCCATTGACATCTGTGCAGAAACCCGCACAGATGTCTCTGAAATCACCCCCAAAGTCGGGCCTGACATGCGGGAATTAAATCGTGTGAGTTCAGCTGAACTTTCATTCCCGCAGTCAGTGTGAACCAAGGCTTAAGCTGAACTCTACGCAGATATACACATAATGTAACTATGTTTATTGAGCTTTTCTTTTTTTTTTTAATGCAATAAATAATCCAGTGTAGGTACCTGAATGTGTTTTTTTGTACCACCTGACAGTTTGAACAAGCCACTGTGGATTATGGGAATTTATATCAGCTACATATAGCAATTTCTTTGATTTGCTGTTGGCCATACAAACTGGCAGATGTAATTTCCCATCCATCCTACTACCATGACCATGTTGCGATCTTTGGTGCACTTCAGTCCTTGGAACCATTTTTTTTTTTTTTATTCTTTTTATTAATTTTTAAAGAAATACAGTTAAGGTGTCACAGACCTATAAAACCAACATTCAGACAAACTGTGATGTAGTCATCCTGCAAGCAAAGTCAGAAGACACTCAAAAATAAGTTTTTGAGCCCCCAATCCAATGAGTCCTAGTTGATCATGATGAGGTCTGGCGTGTTTGGACTAGTACCTGAACCCACGTGTGAGCCCCCCAGGAAGCGGTCATCTGTACAGGCCAATCATCTGAAGCTGGGACATTCCCTGCCCCACAACCGCAAGTATACATATTCTCTTTAAAGGCACAGCTGTGGGGCGGGACATGCCCCACCCACAGATGTTTGGCCAATTAGGCTTGCACAGGTGGGTTTGGATCCTAGCCTGAACATGCCCAAACTCATTACTATTGAAGATGGAGAAAAAATCCAAGTAAGGATCCTAGTCCTTGAAGTATAGCCTCACCCGTCTCCTGGTAATTTGGAAACTAGTGGTAACACTTGGGAATCTCTAAGGAAAGCCATAGATGATGCAATTTTCTTCTTGCAAACATTGCCTGTGTTGATGGGGAAATTCTTCCCACTGAGTTATTGTGTTCTCCTGCCGGAGGGGCGCAGGAAGCCCTCTCTGCTGGGAGAACACAATAATTATTGCTAGCGTCTATAGTCCCCAAAAGGCATACCAGCGGGGTAGAGGGGATAGGGAGCTGGGCTACCTCAGAAATGGTTCGGACAACCTCAGTCCAGTATCTCGCCAGCTTGGGGCATCTCCAGGTCATATCAATGAAGTCACCTGTATGGACTGCACAGTTTGGACAGGGGAGTCTCGTCTGCCCCATGCAAAAAATTTGGCTAGGGTACGGTAGAACCTATGGAGAATAAAGAGCTGTGAGGGTTTCTAGGAGGCAGAAACCAAGATCACTGAGAGGGATTCCAATGCCATATCCCATTGGTCATCATCTATCTCCCCTATATCCGCAGCCCATGAGGACCTACTTTTAAGCAAATAGGCATTCTGGATGGTTGACCATAAGTTGGACTTGATGGACTTGTGTCTTTTTTCAACCTCACCTACTATATAACTATGGAACATTAGTACAGAATATATGTTAGAGATCAGTCACCTGTGGGAAATGGCCTGGACGAGATCTTGTATCATTGGGGAAGAAGATAGGGACAGAGGTGTCACTTGTTCCTGGGCCTGTAGGGCATGCTGAACCTGGAGATACTGATAGAACTAGCCGTGGGAGAGCATAAATTCATTGCGTAATTGCTCGAAAGCTTTCAAGGTACCACCAGAATACAGTTGGTGGAGGAACTGTATCCCTTGCCTTCTCCATAGGGAGAACCCCTGAAGTTTATTTAATTCCACAAAGTTAGGGTTATGCCACAATGGAGTAAACTCCATTGGACCTGATAGGTATAGCATTTTTTTAGTTGTTTTCCACACTTTCTTAAGCATATCCGCTGTAGGTGAGGAGTGGGGGATGCCCGGGAGGTCCAATTACAATTGTAATATAGCCATTAAATCAGGACTAGTCCATGATACCAGCCGGGTCGATGTTGTCCTCTGTCCCCCAGCCCACAAGCTGTTGCAGCTGGGAAGCCAGAAAATACTTTTTTGAATGAGAGACTGCTAGGCCCCCCGTTCCCTGCCATACTGGAGAGTATTCAGACTTATCCGGGCCTGTTCTCGTCTCCATATCAGATCTCGAAATTGGGAGTCAATACGCTTAAACCACTTGTTCGAGATCCACATGGGCGAATTGTGAAAGATATATAGGAGCTGCGGAGCCCACACCATCTTTATTAAGTTTACGCGCCCCACCACTGACAATGGCAGTTTACACCAGCTATTGCCTTTGATCTTCTGTCTATCCAATAGGGAAGCTAGGTTCCGTGACAGGTATTCTGTTGGTCCATGCATACTACTACCCCCAGGTATTTAAAGGAATCAGCTATGGCGATCTGGGATGCCCTGTCCGGGAGGGGTGCTGTCAGCGGGTCCAGGGGCATAAGGACCTATTTGGACCAGTTGATAGTGAATCCCGATATGGCATCAAAATCTGAAATGAGCCTCATTACGGTGTGCAACGAGTCCCCTATATCTCCCAAGTATAATAACGCATCATCCATGTAGAGGGATATCTTATCTTCTAAAGGGCCCCTGCGGAATCCAATTATAGATGGGTGTTTACGAATGAGCACAGCTAGAGGCTCCACTGCCATTGCAAACAGGAGCAGGGACAGCGGACATCCCTGCCGTATGCCTCAATGCAAAGAAAAGGAGGAGGAAAGGGCATTATCTACTAATGATTTTAGATATTTTAGTCTATTGGCTAATACACAGGCAAGTAGCTTGACATCCATGTACAAGAGGGATATAGGACGATACAGGTCTGGGATAAGTTTATCCTTCCCTGGCTTAGGGAGCACTACTACTATGGCCTCCTGCATGGAATTGGGAAGTTGACCTGTATCAACTGCCTCGCAAAGGGCCCAAAGCAGCGGGGGGGCGGGAAGGATATTCCCATATTTAAGGTACACCTCTGCAGGGAGGCCATCAGAACCTGGTGATTTGTGTCTAGGGGCTGCGTCCAGGGCCTCACTCAGCTCCTCCAGTGTGATGGGAGAGTCCAGAGCTGCCCGCTCCCCCTAAGATAACTGGGGGAAGGTACAGTCCCGTAACAGGTCAGGTGATGCGTCTGTCCTGGAGGTATACAGTTCAGTTTAAAATTGCTGAAATATACCTAAAATATCCTCCCTGGTTGTACATACCGTACTACCCTGTTTGGAGATGTAATGGCAGTCATTTTGCTGTCTTTCTGTTGGGCTTTTGCAATAGCTAGTAGAGGCCCTGTATTCTCCCCTTCTTCAAAGTAGTTTTATTGGAGGAAATATCTTCTTTTTTCAGCTGCTGACATTACCACAGTATTATACAGAGACTGAGCCTCTACCCAACTAGCACGAGTTACTGGAGAGGGGCCAATTACATACTCTGCTTCTCTACGCTGCAACTCGGCGCGGACTGTATCTTCCCACTCTCGTGATCCGCACTTGGTGCCCGTAATTTACCTTCTTAGGAGCCACCTAAGGTATGCCTTCAGGGAATTCCATATTATAGCCTTACTAGAGGAGTGTTCGTTAAACTGCATAAAGTCAGTTAGAGCCATTGATACACTAATGAATTTAAATGGTTAACCCCTCATGATCTAAACAGCTTGATGCAACCACAAGTTAATTGGGGTTTCCAGGCTTGTAAAGAGAGTGGGTTGGGATTTTTTTCATTTTAGGAGAAAAGTTTCCCTAGCGTAAAAGAATAATAACCTCAGAAACGTTCAGACGGTCACATTATTGGCCAAATGCTCAACCAGACCCTGTGTGCAAATGTTTGGGTACAAAGTAAATGGGACAGCGAGCAGGTGAGGCCGGAAGCTGAATAGCTGGACAGCCCCAAAAGACCTACAAGAAGCCTTCCTGGTCATACCATGTTTGGTATAAGTTGGCATTAGTCAACCAGGGTCTGCCTAGGAGGCTTTTATAGAGATATTTAGACGGGCACACGCATACTAAGGTCAATTTAGACAGGAGCCAGTTAACTTACCAGCATGCCTTTGGGATGTGAAAAGAAATTGGAGTATCCAAAGAGAACCCACACAAGCAGAGGGACTCTATGGGGTTGATTTACTAAAGCTGCAGCTTCTAACTTTAGCTTCTTCAATTAAGCTTAGACAAAAATACTTGGAAGCTGATTCGTTTCTATGCAGAGTTGCGCCAGATTTTGCACTCTCCAGTTTGAGTAAATCAACACCTATGTGTCCTGGCTGGGATTCCAACCAAGGACCCCAGTGCTGCAAGCCATACGTGTTATCAAGTGAATTTTAAAGTTGCCATTTGCCTGAAAAATATTTGATCCATCCAATCTTCCATGTCTTAAAACCATTTAATTCTCTTCTTTACAACTACTATCATAGATTTACTATTTAAGGCCAATATCTAAAATTTTGTGTACGAACAGCTCTAAAATTTGTCCTTTGTACCTTCTTATCCTCCTCCGTGAACTTAAATTATACTTGTTACAAAAATCCATTTATTTTAATGCTAAGAGGAGTAAAATACCATGCACGCAAATTCGAATTTTACTTCCAAAGTATGGAGTCGAGCTTGTTTGCAATGCAAAGATGTGTCACCTTTTACCAAAATGTTAATTTACCTGTAACATTTTTCTAACACCGTCTGCTGTTTAATGAAATGTCAAAGAAAAGAAAGAACAAACACTCCGGCCAATCTCTGTTTTGAAGCTTTTCTGGAAATACAACAATTTACTGGTGTGATTATTTTGGTATTATCCAAAGAAAAAAAAAATAAAATAGTGCTTTTGTTCACTGGGGAGTGCTGATTGCCTCGCACCCGCTGATAAAGATAATTCGGCTGGTGTAGAAGGAAAGTTTGGAAAATGGATTATTGAGGAGCCTAAGAAAGGAATCCTCTGAGATGGGTTCACCTTATTCAGGGATTGTGTACTCGGTAAACAGACTCCAAAGCAAGAAAAATACGGCACAAGAGAGCGGGATGGTGGAGAAAAATAGATTGCACATAAAATGCCCATGTATTAGCCAATAGACTATCTAAATATTTTATTCTATCTTTTCATGTGACAACACTGAAGAAATGACACTTTGCTACAATGTAAAGTAGTGAGTGTACAGCTTGTATAACAGTGTAAATTTGCTGTCCCCTCAAAATAACTCAATAACTAAGTGAAAATGTCCAAATTGGGCCCAAAGTGTCAATATTTTGTGTAGCCACCATTATTTTCCAGCACTGTCTTAACCCTCTTGGGCATGGAATTCACCAGAGCTTTTATAGGTTGCCACTGGAGTCCTCTTCCACTCCTCCATGATGACATCACAGAGCTGGTGGATGTTATAGATCTAGTTCTCCTCCACCTTCCATTTGAGGATTCCCCACAGATGCTCAATAGGGTTTAGGTCTGGAGACATGCTTGGCCAGTCCATCACCTTTACCCTCAGCTTCTTTAGCAAGGCAGTGGTCATCTTGGAGGTGTGTTTGGGGACGTTATTATGTTGGAATACTGCCCTGCGGCCCAGTCTCTGAAGGGAGGGGATCATGCTCTGCTTCAGTATGTCACAGTACATGTTGGCATTCATGGTTCCCTCAATGATCTGTAGCTCCCCAGTGCCGGCAACACTCATGCAGCCTCAGACCATGACACTCCCACCACCATGCTTGACTGTAGACAAGACACACTTGTCTTTGTACTTCTCACCTGGTTGCCGCCACACACGCTTGACACCATCTGAACCAAATAAGTTTACCTTGGTCTCATCAGATCACAGGACATGGTTCCAGTAACCCATGTCCTTAGTCTGCTTGTCTTCAGCAAACTGTTTGTGGGCTTTCTTGTGCATCATGTTTAGAAGAGGCTTCCTTCTGGGACGACAGCCATGCAGACTAATTTGATGCAGTGTGCAGCGTATGGTCTGAGCACTGACAGGCTGACCCTCCACCCCTTCAACCTCTGCAGCAATGCTGGCAGCACTCATATGTCTATTTCCCAAAGACAACCTCTGGATATGACGCTGAGCGCGTGACCTCAACTTCTTTGGTTGACCATGGCGAGGCCTGTTCTGAGTGGAACCTGTCCTGTTAAACCTCTGTATGATCTTGGCCACCGTGCTGCAGCTCAGTTTCAGGGTCTTGGCAATCTTCTTATAGCCTAGGCCATCTTTATGTAGAGCAATAATTCTTTTTTTCAGATCCTTAGAGAGTTCTTTGCCATGATGTACCATGTTGAACTTCCAGTGACCAGTATGAGAGAGTGAGAGCGATAACACCAAATTTAACACACCTGCTCCCCAATCACACCTGAGACCTTGTAATACTAACGAGCCTTACATGACACCGGGGAGGGAAAATGTCTAATTTGGCCCAATTTGGACATTTTCACTTAGGGGTGTACTCACTTTTGTTGCCAGCGGTTTAGACATTAGTCAGTGTTTAGGGTGTATCCCCTTCAGTTCTTCCACATAGAGGAGTTTAGCTCCCATGATTGAGACAAAGGATCTTCCATTCTATTACTAGTGTAGGACCCACTAATTCGGGGTACTTTGTTGCAGTAAGTGGGCTTAGCGCTATATGACCATATAGTGTGACCAAACCCCCCGTATTTTTTAATATGTTCAGGTGTTTTTAAGTAGCCCTGCAGGATAAATGTCATTCTTGTATGTGTGCGCTGTAAAATATTTTGTATTAATGGCTGTGTGTTGAGTCATTTTGAGGGGGCAGAAAATTTACACTGTTATACAAGCTGTACACTCACTACTTTACATTGTAGCAAAGTGTCATTTCTTCAGTGTTGTCACATGAAAAGATATAATAAAAATATTTACAAAAATGTGAGGGGTGTACTCACTTTTGTGAGATACTATATATATATATATATATATATATATATATATATATATATATATATATATATATATATATATATATATATATTTATATATTTTATATATATATATATATATATATATATATATATATATATATATATATATTTTATTTTTTTTTTCCCCAAGTTCATTGGGGCTTCAGGAAAGTGGAGGGGGAACTAAAATTTCATATATTTGACTCGGTATCAGCTCCTTTGCAATCTACTGTACAGCAGAGCTCAGAGAGGGGATGGAGAAGCAGCACAAAGGGCCAGTCAGTTGTGCTGCAGTGACCGGAGCATGCTGAAAGGAGGGGACAGCAGAGTGACAGAGAGATGAGCTCATCAATCTGCTGCTTCTCCTTTCACTGTCCAGTTAAGCTGCAGCTAAGAAAGATTAAGTCCCTTCCCTTCTAGACAGGGTTGTGCTGTGTGCCAGAGCTATTTGAATCCCAGGACTGGATGGACAGAAATACAAGCTCTTTGGCAGGTTAAACTCCTCTCCTATATGCATTTCATCCATGTATTAAGCTATTTGCCTGAAGTTCAGCTTTTATTTTTAATAAAGAGAACCCGTCAGGGTCAAAATAGGGCAATTATTTTTTATCTTTGCTTACTTAGTAATAGTGACCTGAAACAATCATGCAGCCAGTGAAGTATCGAGTGCTTTTGTAAATTTATTGTCCTTCCAATATGGTTGTCATACAGATAGCTGTAGATTATCTCCCATATCCTGTGTTTGTCTTTTTTTTTTTATCTATAAATTAAATGTTTACTTATGTAGGCGGCTGAACATATAAAACAAGCTAATGTTATGATTTGCTGTCGCAGTCACACACACGAGCCATAAATCTGGTCCTGCGGCCCAGTCTGAGTGGTGGAATACGGGGCATTTTATTAAAAGAGAGAAATCTTGTGGAATTGCAGATTTGGCAGCTTGTAAACTTTCTGCCCTGTTGTGATTGTCTCTAAGCCGTAACCCGGAGTTCCAGAGGAAGACGTACGGCCCGCTGCGTACCTTGTCTTTATTCGGGCATTTATTTATCAAGACGGGGAGCCATATAACTCACACCGCTTTCTTATAAGACATACGATGATAAGAGATGTGCATACAGTACATTACAATGTTTAATTGGATCAGTGATCAACACCACTGGGATCTAAGCCAAGAAAGGTGCATCAAAAATATAGTAATATAATATATAATATATCATAAAAAAATAAATGATTTAATACATTAATAAGTAAAAAATATGTGTGTGTATATATATACACTACTATATTACCAAAAGTATCGGGACGCTGCCTTTACACGCAACATGAGCTTTAATGGTGTCCCAGTCTTATGCCCCGTACACACGGTCGGACTTTGTTCGGACATTCCGACAACAAAATCCTAGGATTTGTTCAGACGGATGTTGGCTCAAACTTGCCTTGCATGCACACGGTCCAACAAAGTTGTCGGAAAATCCGATCGTTCTGAACGCGGTGACGTAAAACACGTATGTCGGGACTATAAACGGGGCAGTAGCCAATAGCTTTCATCTCTTTATTTATTCTGAGCATGCGTGGCACTTTGTGCGTCGGATTTGTGTACACACGATCGGAATTTCCGACAACGGATTTTGTTGTCGGAAAATTTTATAGCCTGCTCTCAAACTTTGTGTGTCGGAAAATCCGATGGAAAATGTGTGATGGAGCCCACACACGGTCGGAATTTCCGACAACAAGGTCCTATCACACATTTTCCGTCGGAAAATCCGACCGTGTGTACGGGGCATTAGTCCGTAGGGTTCAATATTGAGTTGGCCCACCCTTTGCAGCTATAACAGCTTCAACTCTTCTGGGAAGGCTGTCCACAAGGTTTAGAAGTGTGTCTATGGGAATGTTTGACCATTCTTCCAGAAGCGCATTTGTGAGGTCAGGCACTGATGGTGGACGAGAAGGCCTGGCTCGCAGTCTCCGCTCTAATTCATCCCAAAGGTGTTCTATCGGGTTGAGGTCAGGACTCTGTGTAGGCCAGTCAAGTTCCTCCACCCCAAACTCGCTCATCCATGTCTTTATGAACCTTGCTTTGTACACTGGTGCGCAGTCATGTTGGAACAGGAAGGGGCCATCCCCAAACTGTTCCCACAAAGCTGGGAGCATGAAATTGTCCAAAATGTCTTGGTATGCTGAGGCCTTAATGCCTCGTACACACGATCGGATTATTGACCAACAAATCCTTGTAATTGTGTACCAAAGGGTGTTGGCTCAAACTTTTCTTGCATACACACGGCCACACAATTGTTGGCCAACAATTACGAACGTAGTGACATACTACCCTGTTTCCCCGAAAATAAGACCTAGCGTGATTATCGGTGATGGCTGCAATATAAGCCCTACCCCCCAAATAAGCCCAGGTTAAAGTCCTTGTAGGTCTTATTTTCAGGGTAGGGCTTATTTTCGGGGAAACAGGGTAGGGCTTATATTGCAGCCATCACCGACAATCACGCTAGGTCTTATTTTCGGGGAAACAGGGTAGACGCACTACGTGGTTTTTCAGCTCTTTAGTGGCACTCTTTGGCTCCTGCTAACTTCGTGTTAGTAAAAGTTTGGTGAGTGTTGATTCGCGCTTTTCTTTTCACGTTTTTCATTTCGCACTTTTCAGTTCGTTTCTGACACCGTTCGTCAACCAGACATCGGAGGAGATAACGTTATATTGACCTTGGAGTTATTGCTTTGACCTTATTTTTTGGTTGAATAATAATGATTTGATTTGGTATATTTTCTATATTTTTGGATGCATTGAATGCACTTTTTGGTTAAGTTCTATAGGCAGATATCATGTCTAATTTTATTTATTTTCTTTTTTTAACCCACAATAAATAAATTGTGTAGAATAATACTTGGCGATATGTTTTACTTCAAATGACAGTTTTGGAGTCGGCAGTTACATTTAAAAAAATACAATGTTGACAAGGGACACCAACATAGTTGTATCTTGGATCTTAAAAACTACGGATAATGGTGTTGTGGTAACTTGCCAAAATAATAAAAAAAAAAAAAGCATAATAATATTATTCTTGATATCACTAGAAAAAAAAACCTTTGAAAATGTGTTTGCAATAACTCCATCAGCATTACCAGCAAAGCAGCTTCATTATTATCCCATTAAAGAAGAAGAAAATTGTGCGCTACATTTGGAGATTTCATAATTTGCCACGTCACGAATGTTCATTCTCCAATACAAACGCTAGTTTACAAGACCGACCGCTTCCAGCTCGTCCTTGCTTTTGAGCATGCGTGTTTGTACTTTGGACTTTTGTCTGACGGACTTGTGTACACACGCTCGGAAAGTCTGACAACACACATTTGTTGCCAGAAAATTTAAAAACATGCTAGCCAACATTTGTTGGCGGAAAGTCTGACACCAATTGTCTGATGGTCGTACAAACGGTTGGATTGTCCGCCAACAGCCTGACATCCAACATTTCCCGTTGTAAAATCTGATTGTGTGTACGGGCCTTCACTGGAACTAAAGCCGCGTACACACAAGTGGAATGTCCGACAGAAAAAGTCAGATGGAAGCTTTTCATCGTCTATTCCGATCGTGTGTAGGCCTCATCGGACTTTTTTTTTTCGAAATTTCTGACGGACCTAGAAATGGAACATGTTCTAAATATTTCGAACGGAACCAATTCCTTTCGGGAAAACCGCTCGTCTGTATGCTGTTCCGACGCACCAAAAACGACGCATGCTCTGAAGCAAGTACGAGACGGAAGCTATTGGCTACTGGCTATTGAACTTCCTTTTTCTAGTCCCGTCTTAAGTGTTGTACGTCACCGCGTTCTGGGCGGTTGGACTTCCTAAAACAGCACTATTTTAAGCACGTAGAAACAGATGCCTATGGTAAATCTCTAGAAGAATTTAAACAAAGTTTGCAAACTGTCTCCATCAGCCATATTCAATATCTGTGTAGCCTGCATACATTTTTTTTTTATAGGTGGGAGCCCAGCCTATGGGGAGTTTGCCCCGGGCCCACCAGCATCTTAAAGCAGAACTGAAGTCCCGCTGTAAAAAACTGCGAACAGGCAGGCTTTTATTGCAAAAGAGACATGCACTGTCTCTTCTGCAATAAAATGCCCCTGCATGTGCAGGAGTGAGGTCATCCCTTGCTGGCCAATGAAGAGGCCTGAAGACGGTCAGAAGGTCAGAAGAAGATGCTGGCCCTGGCACGTGTTTGTTGAACAGGTAAGTATGGAGGCTTTTGTTCTGCTTTTCAATTGTTACTTCAATCACACAGAGATTTTTTTTTTGCATTTGGTGAGAGGCCCACCTATGAGGATTATGCCCTTCAGTCACCAACACCTTAAAATTTCACTATTTCCATCACATAGAGACAGACGCATGCGCACACATGGCAAACCCTGGGAATAATCTTATCCAAGTTTACAAACTATCTCCATCAGGCAAATTCTTCATCTATGTAGTCTGCACACTCTTTCATTTTTTTTTTTTTTTTTGGTGAGGGACCCACCTATGAGGAGTTTGTCCTGGGGTCATCAGCACCTTAAAACGGAACTCTTTCCATCACATAAAGGCAGATCCATACACACGGATGGCAAACCCTGGTAATAATCTTATCCAAGTTTACAAACTATCTCCATCAGCCAAATTCTTCATCTGCGTAGTTTGTTTATCACTTCATTTTTTTTTTGGTAGGGCCCCACCTATGAGGAGTTTGTTCTGGGCCCACCAGCACACCAGTATCTTTAAATGGCACTATTTCAATCACAAAGAAACACATAGAAACAGACACATAGTAATCATCCATATTCTTCATCTGCGTAGCCTGTATACTCTTTAATTTTTTTTTTTTCCGGTGAGGGGACCACCAATATGGAGTTTGTCCTGGGGTCACCAACACCTTAAAACGGCACTATTTCCATCACAGACAAGACAAAGAAAGACACAATCTCTGATAAGAATCCTAATTAGGTTTACAAACTAACTCTGCCAGCCAAATTCTTCCTCTGCATAGCCTGTATAATTTTTTTATTTTTTTGGTGAGGCGTCCAACTATGAGGATGTTTACGCTGGGATCACTAACACCTTAACATGTTATTTCCAACACATAGAGACACACATGCATGTATGGCAACCCCTGGGGAGGAAAAAATGATCTCCATCAACCAAAATCTTCTGTGTAGCCTGTATAATTTTCATTTTTTATTTATTTTTGGTGAGTGGCCCACCTATGAGGAGTTTGCCCTGGGATCACCAACACCTTAAAACGTCAATATTTGCATCGCATAGAAAACGGACACATGTATGTATGGCAAACCCTAGGAAGAAACTTAACTAAGTTTACAAACGATCTCTCCATCAGCCAAATTCTTCATCTGCATAGTTTGTTTACCCTTTCCCTTTTTTTTTGGTAAGGGGCCCACCTATGAGGAGTTTTTTCTGTGCACACCAGTATCTTTAAAGGGCACTATTTCAATTGCATAGAAACAGACACATATTCATCATCCATAGTCTTCGTCTGCGTAGCCTGTATACTCTTTCATTTTGATTTTTTTTTTTTTTTTTTTCGGTGAGGGGATTACCTATGAGGAGTCCTGGGGGTCACTAACACCTTAAAACGGCACCTATTTCCATCACATGAAAACAGACACAAACCCTGGGAAGAATCTTAACTAAGTTTACAAACGAAGTCCATCAGCCAAATTCTTCCTCTGCATAGCCTGTATACTCTTTCGTTTTTTTTGGTGAGGGATCCACCTATGAGGAGTTTGCCCTGGGATCACCAACACCTTAAAATTGCACTATTTCCAACACATAGAGACAGACACATATGCATGTATGGCCACCCCTAGGAAGAACAAACAATCTCCATCAGCCAAAATCTTCATCTGCATAGACTGTATACTCTTTTATTCTTTTGGTGAGGAACCCACCTATGAGGAGTTTGTCCTGGGGTCACCAACATCTTAAAATGTCACTATTTCCATTACATAGAAACAGACACATACGCATGTATGGCAAACCCTAGGAAGAAACTTAACTAAGTTTACAAACTATCTCTCCATAAGCCAAATTCTTCCTCTGCATAGCCTGTATACTCTTTCGTTTTTTTCGGTGAGGGATCCACCTATGAGGAGTTTGTCCTAGGGTCACCAACACCTTAAAACTAGACTATTTCCATCACATAAAGACAGACACAAACCCTACAAAGAATCTTAGCTAAGTTTACAAACTAACTCCATCAGCCAAATTCTTCCTCTGCATAGCCTGTATACTCTTTTGGGGGGTTTTTTGGTGAGCGGTCCACCTCTGAAGAGTTTGCCCTGTGATCACCAACACTTTAAAATTGAACTGTTTTCAACACATAGACACACACACACATACGCACGTATGGCAACTCCTGGGAAGAACAAATGGCCAAAATCTTCATCTGCGTAGCCTGTATACATTTTTTTATTTTTTTTTGGTGAGTGGCCCACCTACAAGGAGTTTGCCCTGGGATCACTAACACCTTAAAATGTCACTTTTTCCAACACATAGAGACACACACATACGCACGTATGGCAACTCCTGGGAAGAACAAATGGCCAAAATCTTCATCTGCGTAGCCTGTATACATTTTTTTATTTTTTTTTTGGTGAGTGGCCCACCTACAAGGAGTTTGCCCTGGGATCACTAACACCTTAAAATGTCACTATTTCCAACACATAGAGACACATACATACGCACGTATGGCAACTCCTGGGGAGAAGAAACTATCTCCATCATCCAAATTCTTTATCTGTGTACCCTGTATAACTTTCATTTTTATTGGTGAGGGGCCCCACCCATGAGGACTTTGCCCTGTTTTCACCAACACCTTACAACTGCACTATTTCCAACTCATAGAGACACACACATACGCACGTATGGCAACCCCTGCGATTAACAAACTATCTCTGGCGGCCAAATTCTTCTTCCGCATAGCCTGTATACTATTTTATTTTTTTTGGTGAGGGGCCCACCTATGAGGAGTTTGCCCTGGGGTCACCAACACCTTAAATTGGCACTGTTTCCACCACATAAAGACAGACACAAACTCTGGGAAGAATCTTAACTACATTTACAACCTTAATCCATCAGCCAAATTCTTCCTCTGCATAGCCTGTATAATTTTTTATTTTTTTTGGTGAGTGGTCCACTTATGGCGTTTGCCCTGGGATCACCAACACCTTAAAATGACACTATTTCCAACACATAGAGACACACACCTACGCACGTATGGCAACTCCTGGGAGGAACAAACGATCTCCATCGTCCAAATTCTTCTTCTGCACAGCCTGTCTACTCTTTTATTTTTTTTAGTGAGGGGCTCACCTATGAGGGATTTGTCCTGGGGTCACCAACACCTTAAAACGGCACTATTTCCATCGCATAGAGACAGGCGCATACGCACGCGTTGGCAAACCCTGGGAAGAATCTTAACTAAGTTTGCAAACTATCTCCATCAGCCAAATTCTTCATCTGCGTAGCTTGCATACATTTTCAATTTTTTATATATATTTATTTTTTTTTTTTATATTTAACACAACATATGATCCGCGCTTAAAATAATATAGCATTTTGCTTATTGTGCAGCACCACCGCACAGCGCATCTGTAGCCCTTCCTCGTCCTCATTGAAATGCGTCTTCACATCCACGCTGCATGTTACAAATATCTGGGAGCTGTGTGATTAATTAACATCTTGTGCATAACCCTTAAAATTACAGCAAGTTCTCAGGAGATAATTAGCTGTTCGTGTATACCCCTAGTCAAATAAACCAGGGCTCAGCAAACATAAATAATATGCTGCGTTACAGCGAGCCGTAGTGCCACAATGTTGCCCGAAGCGCAATGCCGCTGTGATGTGTGGAATTAAACACTCCAGACGTATTTGTATCCAGACGGGTCGCAATACGCTGTATCTTTTTTTTTCTCTCTCTCTCTTTTTTCTTTCTTTTGCTCTCGGTGTCATTTTGCAACTTAAAAAAAAAAAACCTGCAAGTGCAGAAGGGAAATATGATTTCATAATTTTCGGGATGTGTTTTCATACACAGATATTTTGTGGGGGAAACACATTTGCGCAGAATTTATTATCTTAAAAGCGAAGTGAAAGGTTTGGAATAGAAGCGCGGCGATGTGATGCGGGGCTCGGCGACAGCACTTTTCTAGGTGATATTTGTTGATTCTAAGATTAGTACATTTATTAATATTATTGCCGTATGGATTGCCAATGCAGATTTCCATATGGACTTTTTTTTCTTTTTTACGGCTTTTTCTTTGCCTTTAAAAGGAACTCCAGCCAAAACCTTTTCCTGAGTTTGGATAAAGTGGTTCAGGAAAACAGCTACATACACAGATGAAATACATATATGGCAGTTGTTTTGTATTCTTGTCCATCCAGTCCTGAGATTTACACAGCTCCCCCCCCCCCCCAGTACATCCCTTCTTAGCTGGAGAGGAGACCTGACTTCCTGTTGTTACAGTTTCACTTTCACTTGCAGGCCTCCTTCCCACCCCCAACCCTGACACTGGGCAGTGGAAGGAGAAGCAGCAGGCTAATGAGGCTCTAGACATGCGCAATTTATTTCGTTACAAATTCGTTGTTTTTTTTAACAAATTTCGTCAAATTTCGTCAAATTCCTTAATTCGGAAATATCCAAATTAACGAAAACCCGTTTTTTTTTTTTTATAAGTCAATTTTTTTATTAAGTTTTTTCTTACATTTAAAACAAACCATACAATGCTATACAAGGGGAAAAAAGAAATGGGAGAGTGAACTACAATTTATATATATATTTTTTTAAACAAAAGTGAACTATAATATATATATATAAAAATCAGAGGAAGGATGGGTGGGGATTTTAAAGGTGCAAAATATCATCAAATGTATATCATATGTATTTAATAAAAAACACTTTATTTCTTGTCTTGAAAAGCAAAACAGAAAGTATACATAAAACCAAAGGACACAGGCATGTACAGTACTATTGTCGAGATATTAAACAAGACAGCATAAAAAACCTGACATGTTTCGCCCATAGATCGGGCTTCCTCAGGGGCCCTGTCTTTGCAGAGGTACAGGCCTTCTGAAATGGACAGCACAGAAACAACATATACAAACAGTATATTATAAAATAATATATATATTTCTATCTTTACTCTTCTAATTTAAAGTGGATGTAAACCCAATGTCATCCTTTCTAAACTACTGCCATAGGGGTTATCTATAAGGATATACAGGCCTCCTGCATGTATCCTTACCTGTCAAATGTCTCCCCTCTGTCTGTTATGAGACCCGAAAACCTGCAGATTCTGTGGGCGGGTCTGTTGTCTGGAGCTCGGTGGGCGGAGTCATGATGTCAGTAGACTCCCCGCCCACCTCTACACTCCCCTTGTCAATATGCATTTTCTCCTGTGTATTTCTTACACTGAACTTCTGCTATGATCTCTAACACCCAGTGAAAAGACAGGAAAGTAACCACATGACATCAGCATGCCCAATCATGCTGAGGTGTGGAACAGCCAATCCTTGCAGAGCTGTTGAAGAAAGGAGCGGGGGAGGGAATTAAAAAAATAATGCATGTCTTAGGCTAGTGCACGAGATGTACCATATATACTCGAGTATAAGTAGAGTTTTTCAGCACATTTTTTTGTGCTGAAAGTGCCCCCCCTCGACTTATACTCGAGTCAAGCACTTTTCTGCAGCAAAAAAATTTCATTTTCCGAACCGACTTTGGAGCCCCGTATCTCGGGGCCACTTGGTGCTAGGAACCCCAGCTTTGGATATGTTATGGTACCAGGTCCACTGGGTTCGCACACCAAATGTGGGGTTCCTTAGCACTAAGTGGCCCTGAGATACGGGACCCCAAAATTGGTTCGGAAAATGTCATTCTCTGCTGCAGAAAAGTGCTTGACATTTTCTGAACCGACTTTGGGGCCCCGTATCTCAGGGTCACTTGGTGCTAAGAACCCCAAAGTTGGTGTGCAAACCCAGTGGACCTGGTGCCATAACATATCCAAAGCTGGGGTTCCTAGCACCAAGTGGCCCCGAGATACGGGGCCCCAAAATAGGTTCAGAAAATGTCATTCTCTGCTGCAGAAAAGTGGTTGACATTTTCTGAACCGATTTTTGGGGCCCTGTATCTCAGGGCCACTTGGTGCTAGAAATCCCAGCTTTAGATATTTTATGATGCTAGTCTCACTGGGTTTGCACACCAAACGTAGGGTTCCTAGCTCTAAGTGGCCCCGAGATACGGGGCCCCAAATTCGGTCAACTGTGTCCACCTGCAGCAATGTCATTTCGGGACACTTTGGGTTCAGAGACCCCAAATTTTGGCTGCAGCTAGGGGGCATCTAGGAACCCTTAACTTAAGTTTGAAGTTCGGGGGACCTATGGCTGCAAATGGGCACAGTGAGGCATGCAAATGGGCACAGTGAGGCTGCAAATGGGCATCTTTTCCACTTACAGTAGCTGTGCATTTCTCACCCTCGTCTTATACTCGGGTCAATAAGTTTTTCCCATTGTTTGTGGTAAATTAGGGCCTCGACTTATACTCGGAACGACTTATACTCGAGCATATACGGTAAATCACCTGTCACTCACAGCAAGGGGGGGAATTTGACAAAGTTTTTCTCAGTTTGTCAAGTTTTATCTCACTGAATAATAAAAGAGGATTGCTCAGAGATGGATTAAATCTGTGTGGCAAGACTGGGTTCACATGATAGGAAATCTTATACTCTACATTATGACATAAAATTTTTTTTAAAAAAATTTCGGGTTTACATCCACTTTCAGTGACTTTTCCCATTTATATAGGTTATCTTATAAACCCTTCTATACAATATATAAAACCCGCCACCCCCACCTCATCCAAACAAAAACATAACAAAACAAAACCAAACCCAACCAAGCTAAACCCCAAACGAAAACCCGTTTAACAAATTTTTCCGAATACTTCGAAATTCTAAATTCTAAATACCAAAAATCCGGAAATCCAAAAAACGCAAAAAACTCGAAAATTCGAAAACCCGAAAATTCATAAATAATAACTAACTAATAATAACTAACTATTAAATTATAGGTATTGGAATTTCCTTTCAAATTTGGCTGTTGGTGAACGTAACGAGTATGAATTTATCTGAAGTTACGAACAATCCGAAATAACGAATCTAAACGAATGGAACGTAACGCATTGATAATAATAAATAAAAATAATAATATTAAAAACATTTTACTGTTATTTATTATTAATTTGTTCCGTTCCATTTGTTTGGAAGTGCTATTCGTTATTTTGGATAATTCCTAACTTCGGATACATTCGTATTGGTTACGTTCACTAACAGCCAAATTTGAAAGGAAATTCCAATGTCTATAATTTAATAGATAGTTATTATTCGTAAGTTATTTTTTCAAATTTACTGATTTTACTTTCTTATTTTTTGGTTTTTCGGATTTTTTAATTTCCGAACTTACGAATTTTCAAATTTACGAATTGCGATCATAACGAATGACCCGAAAAACGAAAAAAAACAAAAACGAATGAAACGAAAATGAAAACGAATAAATTTTTCGGCAGTGCACATGTCTAAAGAGCTCATCTCTCTGTCACTCTGCTCTCTCCTCCTTTCCTGTGCTGCAGAACACTGGATTGCCTCCTCGTGCTGCATCCCCATCCTTATTTCTGCTGTGCAAAGGATTGTAAAAGGCTGATATCGGGTCAAATTCTGGTACTTACACTGCCTGCATTTAAGAATGCCATTAAACTTTTTTTTTTTTTACAACAGCTGATTTCCAGCCTTACACTACAGTCTATTCCCGTGTGTTTGAAGATTTTTCCTTTCTGTCGGTTTTATCCAGTCCCATTGCAGCTGGCCCCTCTTTCAGAGGCGGCTCTCTAATTAGGCAAATTAGGCGGTCGCCTTAGGCCTCGCCCCCAAAGGGGCCTCGCGGCCGCCTAATTTGCCCCTACCGCAACCTCGATGATTCGCCGGGACCGCCTTGCATTCTCGATCCAGAGTCCCGGCAAATCAGATTCCCGCAATGCCCGTGGCTTGTGTGGGGTGTCTCCGCCACCACACGCCGCAAGCTCCACTCCACTGTGCATTGCAGCCGGCATCTCTCTCCAGCTGCCTGACACGCACAGTGCACTGTGGAGCGAACTGAACCCGCCCCTCCTCCTCCTCCTGTGCTGTGATGTTTTCCTGTGCGAGGAGGAGGGAAGGAGTCACACCACTGTACCGAGAGGCGCGCTGGTCTGAAGTCTGTGTCATCTAAAAGTGAGTCTTGGAGGGGAGGAGGGCATGAAGAGGAGGGTGAGGGAGGGGGAACAAGCAAAGAGTTCACTTGGAGTGATTTGGGGGAGAGGATATCCATCCATCCCCCATACCATCCTGGCTCCATCCACCCCACCCCAATCCCGGCTCCATCTATCCCCCGATCCAATCCCAACTCCATCCATCCCCCCATACCATTCCGGCTCCATCCATCCCCCGATCCAATCCCAGCTCCATCCATCCCCTCAATCCTGGCTCCATCCACCCCACCCCGATCCCATACCAGCTCCATCCATCCCCCCATATCATCCCGGCTCCATCCACCGCAATCCCATTCCGGCTCCATGCATCCCCCCCTGATCCAATACGATTCCCATCCCATCCCCCCATACCATCCTAGCTCCATCCACCCCACCCCAATCCTGGCTCCATCCATCCTCCCGATCTCATCCCAGCTCCATCCATTCCCCTGATCCCATCCATTCCCCCCAACCCATCCCGGCTCCATCCATCCCCCGATCCCATCCAGGGTCCCTCCATCCCCCCATTCCATCCCGGCTCCCTTGATCCCATCCTGGCTCCCTCCATCCCCTCAATCCTTTCCTGGCTCCATCTACCACCCTGATCCCATGCCAGCTCTATCCATCCCCCGATCCTATTCTGGCTCCATCCATTCCCCGATACCATTCCAGCTCTATCCCCCTCAGAACATATCTTCTCCCCTCCCAAAGCCCCCCTAGCACATATCCTCCCCCCAATCAAACAGATGCTGTCTGCCACAAAGGGGGTGGCATCCATTTGATGGTCACAGTGGCTGCATTTGATGGTCACAGTGGCTGCATTTGATGTGTTTTTTTTTTTTTTCAGTTTGTTTGCACCCCCCCCCCAAGAATTGTGAGCACCAGCCACCACTGATCTTTGTATCATGTCTGCAGCCTCCGACCATCTCTTGTATCATCTCTGACCATCTCCTGTATCATGTCTGCACAGTCTCTGATCATCTCCTGTATCACGTCTGCAGTCTCTGACCATCTCCTGTATCATGTCTGCAGTCTCTGACCATCTCCTGTATCATGTCTGCAGTCTCTGACCATCTCCTGTATCATGTCTGCAGTCTCTGACCATCTCCTGTATCATGTCTGCAGTCTCTGCCCATCTCCTGTATCATGTCTGCAGTCTCTGACCATCTCTTGTACCATGTCTGCAGTCTCTGACCATCTCTTGTACCATGTCTGCAGTCTCTGACCATCTCTTGTACCATGTCTGCAGTCTCTGACCATCTCTTGTATCATGTCTGCCGTATCTGACCATCTCTTGTATCATGTCTGCAGTCTCTGATCGTCTCTTGTATCATGTGACCTTCATGTAAATCAAGGGTCTCAAACAGGCGGCCCTCCAGCTCTTTTAAAACTACAAGCCCCATGGATAAATATGCGTGTAATATATATATATATGATTAAAGAAGAATTGGTAAGAGAAAATTCTATAAAACGGTGAATTCGTAGTTCATAGAATTTAAAACTCTTAATATATGCAATTTATATGTGAATGGGGCCTCATGTCTTAGATTTGCCTAGGGCCCCACAAAGCCTAGAGCCGCCTCTGCCCTCTTTCCACTATTAGTGTGGCTCCTTGGCTGGCAGGGTCCTATGGAGCTACCCTTTTGTGCATGCTCCAGCAACATGCCGATCGCAACCCGAAGGAACAGCATTCCTCCAAAAAAAGTTCACTGTCAGTTACTTCCATTGGAGGAGGAGCAGAGGCGTGTGTTCTTTGTGGTGTCTTCTCAGGTTGCCTTTGAGAATGGCAGGGTTTTTCCTTGCGCAATGAATGATGGGACATGTAGTCCCTAAGCATTTGATCAGTTGACTGGATGTCATGAGTGTGTGGAAGTTCAGGGAAGCAGCGAACTGGAACATGGAGGATGTGCTAGGAAAAAAAGAAAAAAAATGTAAGTGCTTCTGAACATTGCTGAACAGAATGAATTATTGTCCTGAGATATATTCATCAATACCAATGTGTTAAAATTATAATAATAATAATAATAAAAAAAAGACATGCCTTTAGTACTACTTTAATGATTTCTTAATTGACAATAACTTAATATATATATATATATATATATATATATATATATATATATATATACTGTGTATATATGTGTATTTATATATACACAGTACATACACACACAATAACTTGTCAAAAGTATTGGGACACCTGCCTTTACACACACATGCACTTTACTGGCATCCCAGTCTTAGTCCGTAGGGTTCAATATTGAGTTGGCCCACCCTTTGCAGCTATAACAGCTTCAACTCTTCTGGGAAGGCCATCCACAAGGTTTAGGAGTGTGTCTATGGGAATGTTTGACCATTCTTCCAGAAGAGCATTGGTGAGGTCAGACACTGATGTTGGATGAGAAGGCCTGGCTCGCAGTCTCCGCTCTAATTCATCCCAAAGGTGTCCTATCGGGTTGAGGTCAGGACTCTGTTCAGGCCAGTCAAGTTCCTCCACCCCAATCTCGCTCATCCATGTCTTTATGGACCTTGCTTTGTGCACTGGTCCAAATCATTTGGTGGGGGGGAGATTATGATGTGGGGTTGTTTTTCAGGGGTTGGGCTTGGCCCCTTAGTTCCAGTGAAGGGAACTCTAAGGGCATCAGCATACCAAGACATTTTGGACAATTTCATGCTTCCAACTTTTTGTGGGAACAGTTTGGGGATGGCCCCTTCCTGTTCCAACATGACTGCACACCAGTGCACAAAGCAAGGCCCATAAAGACATGGATGAGCGAGTTTGGGGTGGAGGAAATTGACTAGCCTGCACAGAGTCCTGACCTCAACTCGATAGAACAATGACTCCCACCTAACTCCTGGGAAGGCAACATCACCAATGACTCCCTGCTACCTCCTGGGAAGGCTAAACCACCAATGACTTCCAGTTACCTCCTGGGAAGGCTACATCACCAATAGCTCCAAGCTACTCTCTAGGAAAGCTACATCACCAATGACTTGAAGCTACTCCTGGGAAGGCTACATCACTGATGAGACCCAACTACCTTCTGGGAAGGCTAAATTACCAATGACGCCCAGCTACCACCTGGAAAGGCTACACCATTGTATACTCCCTGCTACCTCCTGGAAAGGCTACACCATCGATTACTCTCAGCAACCTCCTGGGAAGGCTACATCACCAGTGACTTCCAGCTATCTCATGGGAAGGCTACATCACCAATGATTGCCTCCTTTGAAGGCTACATCATCAATGACTCCAGCCACTTCCTGGGAAGGCCACATCACCAATGACTCCCAGCTACCTCCTGGGAAGGCTACATCATTGATTACTCCCGGCTTCCTCCTGGGAAGGCTACCCCATTGATTACTCCCAGCTACCACCTGGGAAGGCTACATTACCAAGGATTCCCAGCTACCTCATGGGAAGGCTACATCACCAATGATTGCATCCTAGGAGGGCTACATCATCAATGACTTCCAGCTACATCCTGGGAAGGCTACATCACCAATGACTCCCAGCTACCTCCTGGGAAGGCTACACCATCGTTTACTCCCAGCTACCTCCTAGTAAGGCTACACCATCGATTACGCCCAGCTACCGCCTTGGTAGGCTATACCATCGATTACTCCCAGCTACCTCTTGGGAAGGCTACATCACCAATGACTCTCAGTTACCTCATGGGAAGTCTACATCTCCAATGACTCACAGCTACCTCCTGGGAAGGCCATATCACCAATGACTCCCAGCTACCTCTTGGGAAGGCTACACCATCGTTTACTCCCAGCTACCTCCTAGTAAGGCTACACCATCGATTACGCCCAGCTACCGCCTTGGAAGGCTATACCATCGATTACTCCCAGCTACCTCATGGGAAGGCTACATCACCAATGACTCCCAGCTACCTCCTGGTAAGGCTACACCATCGATTACTCCCAGCTACCTCCTGGGAAGGCTACATCACCAATGACTCTCAGCTACCTCCTTAGAAGGCTACATCACCAATGACTCTCAGCTACCTCATGGGAAGGCTACATCACCAATGACTCTCAGCTACCTCCTGGTAAGGCTACACCATTGATTACTCCCAGCTACGGCCTTGGAAGGCTATACCATTGATTACTCCAAGCTACCTCCTTGGAAGGCTACACCATCGATTACTCCCAGCTACCTCCTGGGAAGGCTATATCACCAATGACTCTCAGCTACCTCCTGGGAAGGCTACATCACCAGTGACTTCCAGCTATCTCATGGGAAGGCTACATCACCAATGATTGCCTCCTTTGAAGGCTACATCATCAATGACTCCAGCCACCTCCTGGGAAGGCTACATCACCAATGACTCCCAGCTACCTCCTGGGAAGGCTACATCATTGATTACTCCCAGCTTCCACCTGGGAAGGCTACATTACCAAGGATTCACAGCTACCTCATGGGAAGGCTACATCACCAATGATTGCATCCTAGGAGGGCTACATCATCAATGACTTCCAGCTACATCCTGGGAAGGCTACATCACCAATGACTCCCAGCTACCTCCTTGGAAGGCTACACCATCGATTACTCCCAGCTACCTCTTGGGAAGGCTACATCACCAATGACTCTCAGTTACCTCATGGGAAGTCTACATCACCAATGACTCACAGCTACCTCCTGGGAAGGCCATATCACCAATGACTCCCAGCTACCTCCTGGGAAGGCTACACCAACGATTACTCCCAGCTACCTCCTGGGAAGGCTATCTCACCAATGACTCCCAGCTACCTCCTGGGAAGGCTACACCAACGATTACTCCCAGCTACCTCCTGGGATGGCTACATCACCAATGACTCCCAGCTACCTCCTGGGAAGGCTACACCATCGTTTACTCCCAGCTACCTCCTAGTAAGGCTACACCATCGATTACGCCCAGCTACCGCCTTGGTAGGCTATACCATCGATTACTCCCAGCTACCTCATGGGAAGGCTACATCATCAATGACTCCCAGCTACCTCCTGGTAAGGCTACACCATCGATTACTCCCAGCTACCTCCTGGGAAGGCTACATCACCAATGACTCCCAGCTACCTCCTTGGAAGGCTACACCATCGATTACTCCCAGCTACCTCTTGGGAAGGCTACATCACCAATGACTCTCAGTTACCTCATGGGAAGTCTACATCACCAATGACTCACAGCTACCTCCTGGGAAGGCCATATCACCAATGACTCCCAGCTACCTCCTGGGAAGGCTACACCAACGATTACTCCCAGCTACCTCCTGGGAAGGCTATCTCACCAATGACTCCCAGCTACCTCCTGGGAAGGCTACACCAACGATTACTCCCAGCTACCTCCTGGGATGGCTACATCACCAATGACTCCCAGCTACCTCCTGGGAAGGCTACACCATCGTTTACTCCCAGCTACCTCCTAGTAAGGCTACACCATCGATTACGCCCAGCTACCGCCTTGGTAGGCTATACCATCGATTACTCCCAGCTACCTCATGGGAAGGCTACATCATCAATGACTCCCAGCTACCTCCTGGTAAGGCTACACCATCGATTACTCCCAGCTACCTCCTGGGAAGGCTACATCACCAATGACTCCCAGCTACCTCCTTGGAAGGCTACACCATCGATTACTCCCAGCTACCTCTTGGGAAGGCTACATCACCAATGACTCTCAGTTACCTCATGGGAAGTCTACATCACCAATGATTCACAGCTACCTCCTGGGAAGGCCATATCACCAATGACTCCCAGCTACCTCCTGGGAAGGCTACACCAACGATTACTCCCAGCTACCTCCTGGGAAGGCTATCTCACCAATGACTCCCAGCTACCTCCTGGGAAGGCTACACCAACGATTACTCCCAGCTACCTCCTGGGATGGCTACATCACCAATGACTCCCAGCTACCTCCTGGGAAGGCTACACCATCGTTTACTCCCAGCTACCTCCTAGTAAGGCTACACCATCGATTACGCCCAGCTACCGCCTTGGTAGGCTATACCATCGATTACTCCCAGCTACCTCATGGGAAGGCTACATCATCAATGACTCCCAGCTACCTCCTGGTAAGGCTACACCATCGATTACTCCCAGCTACCTCCTGGGAAGGCTACATCACCAATGACTCTCAGATACCTACTGGGAAGGCTACATCACCAATGACTCTCAGCTACCTCATGGGAAGGCTACATCACCAATAACTCCCAGCTACCTCCTAGGAAGGCTACACCATCCATTACTCCCAGCAACCTCCTTGGAAGGACACATCACCAATGACTCCCAACTATCTCCTACAAGACCCTTCTGAACAGTTACCACAAATATTTATATCCATCCCCAGCATGCAACACTGGCAATAAACACCCCAATGATTTTTTCCAGAGAGAAATAATATAAATAACACAGCAATATATTAATATAATATAGAGAAAATCTGGCCAGCAAGAGACATAAGAGAACAATGCTCTGAGCTTAGGGAAAACCAAACCATCCAGAGTTCAGGCTGACTGGTGGACCCTACTGCTTAGGGTGGAGTCTGTAAAATTGTCTCACTTGAAAAGTTTTGAAATCAATCGGCATATTTTTAAACCCATAAGCCTTTTTTTTCACAAAGCTTTAACACCAGGATTAAGCCCTTTAATTTAGCTGAGTGATTGTAATTTTCCAATCTTTTTGGACTTAGCTGAAAATAACTGTCACTTTAAAAAAAAAGTCTGCATATCATAGTTTGGTAACTTTGTGAATGGAGCCTATGGCCTTCTTTTATCTTCCAATGGGGACACTAGTTCTGTGAGACAACCAAGGGATTTCCTGACCATTGGCCGTGGGACAGGAAGTGAAGGGGAAATCTACCCAATGGGACACAAAAAAAACTTGACCCTCCCTTAGTCCATCCAAAAAAAAAGAAAAAATTTCACCTGTAGCTCCACTTTTAGCGAATTTGCATTTTTATTCTTAAAAGGCCCTTTAGCTTTGTCTGCTTTCTCTGTAATCTCCTGCAACCAGAATGCAGGCAGTACCTTACAGGGTCACTGGGAATGTATTTCCTGGCGGTGTGCTCTGTAACTTTCTTTTTCTCTGCTTTCTGTATTACTAATCACTTTCAAACTTCTGAGGTGGGTGTGTAAATATGATTGGCAGCTTTGAGAACCTTCTTATTACAGACATTATTTTTACATCAGATTTAGGAGATGGCAGAGGGCGTGTCCGTGAATCCTTTTTCTGCATCACAAGCAGTGGTTCCCAGATCACCAGCCTACAGACAAAAGGAAGTGGGAAGGATTGGTTCACTATAGCAATAGCTGGATGGAACACTAGATTACCTATCTGGTTATGCCCCCCGTATTAGTTCACCGTTTTAGAAAAAAATTTAACTTTGAGCTAACACTGTACACCACAACACCCCCCCCCCCCCCCCCGTCTCTGCTGTACTTGTAGGCAGGTGTAGTTAGCCACTCTGCCACTAGGTGGCTCTGTACCAGGACAGTGTACAGAGGTGTTTGGTCCCTTTTAGGTAGAGCCCTCCCACATTGATGTCAGGGATGAGTTAGCACCCACATACTGTATAAGCTAGGTGGGGAGGGTCACACGAAGTCTTCGGGCATGGGAGCCAAACACTCCACACCTGTGAGCATGTAATCTACACACGTGGGCCCTAGACAAGGCAGGGGGCCGGGTGGAGTGGACCTGTGCTTAAAGTGGTTGTATTGTCTGCTAGATGATTTTTAACCACAGGTAAGTCTATAATAAGGCTTATAATAAGGCTTACCTGTAGGTAAAAAGAATATCTCCTAAACCTACATGGTTTTGGAGATATTGACCTTGCATGCAGCCGCTGATGTCAGGAGCGCATGCGCTCTGCAGGTCCAGCGTATCCTGCCGAAACTTGCCAGAAGGAAGTGACGTTATTGTGGCTCCGGTCACTCACAGCACTGGAGCCAGCAATCCCGGAAGAAACGCAGAGGGGACATGTCAGCTCCCTCAGCTGTGACCGGGCGGGCTGCGGGAGCTTCGTTCTAAGGTAAGTGTTTAATAATGTGCTAGTATGCGATGCATACTAGCACATTATGCTATTGTCTTGCAGGGCTTTTTTTTTCAGTGGTTTACTACCACTTTAAGAAGAGCCAGCTATAGACATTCTACTATTCCCTTGTACTTGTAGGTAAGTGCAGTTAGCCACTCTGCCACTAGGTGGCTCTGTACCAAGATAGTGTCTGGTACAGCATGTAGTGACACAAGGTGTTAGACCCTTTTTAGGAAGAGCCCTCCCACAGTGATGTCGGGGATAAGTCAGCACCCACATATAAGCTAGGTGGGAAAGGGCACATGGACTCTTGGGGGATGGCAGCCAAACTCCCCACACCTGTGAGCATGTAATCTACACCCGTGGACCCTAGACAAGGCAGGGGGCTGGGTGGAGTGGACTGGTACTCAGGAGGAACCGGCTCTCTGTCCCGTAAGGAGGTGAGGGGTGGGCAGATTGCAAAAGACCTTTTAGGCCAGGCTAGAGATCCCTGTATGAGGCTGGTTCCTGGGAGAAATGTACCTAGCTAGAAGCAGTGGCGGCCTGTGGAAAAGTTGTTTGGTGGGGCGACAAACAGTATGCCACCTCTCCCCTGGTCGGTCGGTAGGTAGCACTTACCCCATCACCGGCGGCTTCCCCTGCTCGGCGGTGGCGGCCTTCCTTTCTCCTGCTCCTCACTGGTCATCACGGCGGCAGCTCCCGTTTCCTCCCTCCTCCTCGGCGCCCAATTGGGAGTCTTCTCTTTTCGACCAATCAGAAAACGAGTCTCACACCCGCTTCTGATGGGCCGGATTGAGGATGAGTGTTTCAACAGCGAATATTCATTCGCTTTTGTAACACACCTGGGTTGAATTGGAGCGCATCCTCAGTGACCTGAGCCCACACCTCTGGCTCTAATCAGGTGCTTCAAAAAAACCTGGCCGCTGTAATTCATGCGCCCTGAAAGGGGCCGGAAGCATGAATAGGGGATGCATGCATCTATTCATTGCATATAGGGGGTGGCGTGGAGAGAGGGGGCGGTACCCGGGTGCCCCTAATGGACGGGCCGCCACTGGCTAGGAGGTGTCTACAGAGAAAAAAAGCCCTGTGAGTACTTAAGACCATGGGCAGAGGAGACACTGAAGGAAGAAGGCTGTGAGGTGCTGCACATGCTTTCACTTGAGACTACTACGGATCGTCCACTTTATATAATTGACTGTGTATGTCAAGTGACTCCTGAATGTATGTCCTTGTGATGGGACTGTCTTGCCATTCCCTGAACAACACCAGTAAAGTGCAGTGAAGTTATTTACAGTGTGGACATTCCATCCTTTGGATATAAAGGTCTATGGATGGGGATGTCCCGAGGAGGCCTACAGGAAGGAGCAAGGCACAAGATGGCAGAGGGGCTGGCCTCAGCAGGTGGGCTTGGGTATTAGAAGGGGTGCAGTGGGGGTAGGGCCTTGTGCTTAGGCGCCAAAACTAGCCAACCGCAAAGCCCCCCTTACATACTTACCTCCATGGGTGCCAAGCTGTCAGTGCCCATGCAGCCCCTGTAGCGGTCTGGGGATTTGAAATTCCCGCCCTTCTCAGCAGTGCTTCCAGGATGGATCAGAGTGATGCTTTGTGCTAGCACTGACCAATCAGCATCATTCTGATCTGTCCTGGAAGTGCTGCACAGAGAAGAGGGAGAAGAGCAGGGATTTCAAATCTCCGGAACGCTACATGGGCTGTGTGAGTACTGACAGCTCATCATCCATGGAGGTAAGTACAGCAGGGCCGTGGGGGGGGGGGGGGGAGGGGATAAAGAGGGTATACAATGTTAGTTCACCTTTTCATTTTTTCAACCTTTAAAATCCAATTTTGATGGGGGTGTACCTTTCACATCGCCTTTATTACAATACACATCTCTTGGCTCAGATCTGATTCTCTGTAAGGCTATTTTCTCAGCAGTCATGAAAGAAAATGATGGGTTCCTGTTGGTTTTTAACATCTGAGCTGTCATGCACACAGATGTAATTAGGCATAAAATATGCCTAGGGTAAAAAAAACGCAGTCTCCCGCCACTGGGAAGCTGCAGGTGAGGCATACAGTTGGCCATGGAAGTGAATACCCTGTGTGAGAAAACACCAGTAAAGAGAAGCATTGGCATTTACTTGAGTACAGGTCCATTCGCTTCTATAGTACGCCCCACCTTGGCCTCCCCAGCCGCAGGGACACTACAGTTTTTTTATGCTAGGCATATATTACACCCGATTACATCTGTGTGCTTGAGGTTTTAGAAGCGCCTGATATGTGTTTGCATTAGAGCAGGGGTAGGCAACCTGGGGCCCTCCAGCCAGGGCCGTTTTTAAGGCAGGGCAAAAGGGGCAGCCGCCCTGGGCCCTGTCATTGTTGTGGGGTCCCAAGCAGCTGCCTCATACTTGCCAACTATCCCAGTTTAAATTCCCTCGTCCCTTGAGGTTTTAGCCCTGTCCCGATATCTCAGTGTGAAGTTCTGTTACTAAATCTGCCCAGTCCTATTGTTGTGTACAGATGACTCACCTGCAGACCCTGTGTTTACATGTAAATACCAGCATTCATATGTAAATAGTGGCGGACCAGCGGCATTCATATGTAAATAGTGGCGGACCAGCGGCACTCATATGTAAATAGAGGTTGCATTCATATGTATATCATGCCCCCCTGAGGTCATATTCACCATCACTTCTGCTGAATGCTGCCTACTGAAGGGGCATGCTTGAAACTCCTGCCTACAACGGTGGTCATTCAGCCTAACATCAGCCAAAGGTAAGCAATTTAGTGTGGGGGAGGGTAGTTTGGGGGATGCAGAGGTAGGGAGAGAAGGAATTACAGTTTGGGGTGCACAGGTGAGCAAGAAGGGGTGAAGAAGGTGGGTGCAAAGATGAGTAGAGGAGGCAGGTAGAGTTAAAGGGGAGGGGGATTAGAGTGGAGAGGATGGGGGAAGTTTGGGGTGCAGAGGTTAGCAGGGGTTTTATGATGCAAAGGTGTACTGTCAGGGTGGATAAAGATGTAGGTCACGTGTAGGGCAGCCCATTCATTTCAATGGGTTGCTCTATGCGCTAGAAATGCGGAAGAAAGTCCCGAACCCTTTTTCAGAATCACACGGTGCCAAGGCACATGTCAGCAGATGTTTGAGGGTTTCATTAACAATTAATGGAACTGCTGTGTATCTACTAAAGGGCAGAACATTTCTGTGGGGGGGGGGGCAAGAAAATTTTTGCCCAGGGTCCAATCAATATTAAAGACGGCCCTGCCTCCAGCTGTTGCAGAACTACAAGTCCCATCATGCCTAAGGAGTAATTGCCTAATTGCCAGCCTTGCAATACCTCATGGGAAATGTAGTTCCACAACAGCTGGAGGGGACCAGGTTGCCTACCCCTGTATTAGAGGGCTGAAATGGAAAGTAATAGGAAAAGTTTATTTCAGTGCCGCTGTTGTAAAATTTGAAAATGTATTACTCCACAAAGCTCAAAGCTTTAGAGGTCAATAAGAGCTTATCTTAACCACTTCCGACCGCGCTATAGCTGAATGACGGCTACAGCATGGTCGGCCAGTTCTGGGAGGGCGTCCTAGGGACACAGCTGATCACAGATTGGGGTAAAGGGCCAAACACAGAGGCCCTTTACCACATGATCAGCTGTGTTCAATCACAGCCGATCACGATGTAAACACAAGCCTGTTATCGGCATTCCTTTCCTCGCGCTGACAGCGTGAGGAGAGGAGAACTTATAACTGGCTTGTGTGAAAGGGACATCTACACTGATAATCAGGGCAGCCCCAACAGTAGTCATCAGTGCTGCCTATCAGTGGCCATCAGTGCTGCCAATCAGTGCCTCCTCATCAGTGTCACCTATCAGTGCCCATCAGTGCCTCCTCATCAGTGTTACCTATCAGTGCCTCCTCATCAGGGACATTAGGGACTGGGCTGCTACCTTTCTGTGTGGCCTTAAGGTCATTTCAGCATGTAGACTTGGATAAAAAGGAAGGCAGACCCAATGTCCACAGAAATGTGACTTCTAAAATCTGGTCATGAATCATGAATCTTTATTAAAAATGAGCAAATCATACAGCAAGCCAATGCGTTTTGGGGACTCCCCCTTCTTCAGGCTGTTGTTGTGAAGGATTGCTGCCAATACAACAAAAGCTGGCATCCTGCCATTCAGGAACCTTGATCCAACATACAGTATCTCACAAAAGTAAATACACCCCTCTGATTTTTGTAAATATTCTATTATGTCTTTTCATGTGACAACACTGAAGAAATGACACTTTGCTACAATGTAAAGTAGTGAGTGTACAGCTTGTATAACAGTGTAAATTTGCTGTCCCCTCAAAATAACTCAACACACAGCCATTAATGTCTAAACCGCTGGCAACAAAAGTGAGTACACCCCTAAGTGAAAATAATTCTTGCTCTACATAAAGATGGCCTAGGCAATAAGAAGATTGCCATCCTGAAACTGAGCTGCAGCACAGTGGCCAAGACCATACAGCGGTTTAACAGGACAGGTTCCACTCAGAACAGGCCCCACCATGGTTGACCAAAGAAGTTGATTGCACATACTCAGCGTCATATCCAGAGGTTGTCTTTGGGAAATAGACGTATGAGTGTTGCCATCATTGCTACAGAGGTTGAAGGGGTGGGGGGGCGGGTCAGCCTGTCAGTGCTCAGACCATACGCCGTACACTGCATCAAATTGGTCTGCATGGCTGTCGTCCCAGAAGGAAGCCTCTTCTAAATATGATGCACAAGAAAGTCTGCAAACAGTTTGCGGAAGACAAGCAGACTAAAGGACATGGATGAATGGAACCAAGTGTGTGTCAAGCGTGTGTGGCGGCAACCAGGTGAGGAGTACAAAGACAAGTGTTTCTTGCCTACAGTCAAGCATGGTGGTGGGAGTGTCATGGTCTGGGGCTGCATGAGTGCTGTCGGCACTGGGGAGCTACAGTTCATTAAGGTAACCATGAATGCCAACATGTACTGTGACATACTGAAGCAGAGCATGATCCCCTCCCTTTGGAGACTGGGCCACAGGGCAGTATTCCAACATGATAACGACCCCAAACACACCTCCAAGATGACCACTACCTTGCTAAAGAAGCTGAGGGTAAAGGTGATCAACTGGCCAAGCATGTCTCCAGACCTAAACCCTATTGAGCATCTGTGGAGCATCCTCAAACAGAAGGTGGAGGAGCGCAAGGTCTTTAACATCCAAGAGGTCAGTGATGTCTTCATGGAGGAGTGGAAGAGGACTCCAGTGGTAACCTGTGAAGCTCTGGTGAACTCCATGCCCAAGAGGGTTAAGGCAGTGCTGGAAAATAATGGTGGCCACACAAAATATTAACATTTTGGGCCAAATTTGGACATTTTCACTTAGAGGTGTACTCATTTTTGTTGCCAGCAGTTTAGACATTAATGGCTGCATATTGAGTTATTTTGAGTGGACAGCAAATTTACACTGTTATACAAGCTGTACACTCACTACTTTACATTGTAACAAAGTCATTTCTTCAGTGTTGTCACAAGAAAAGATATAATAAAATATTTACAAAAATGTGAGGGGTGTACTCACGTTTGTGAGATACTGTATCCACTCATGGGGAATTGTTCACACCAAACCGAATGCAGCAACAGCCCTGAAGAAGGGGGGGGGGGTCTGTTCCCCTGAAAAGCGTTGGCTCGATGTACATATTTCTTATTTTTAATAAAGATCTATGAGCCAGATTTTAGAAGTCACATTTCTCTGAACACCGGACACACCTTCCTATTTATCCTAAGGTCGTTTAAGTCTACATGCTTAAACGACCTTAAGTTCACACAGAAGAAGGCAGCAGTCCAATCCCCGAGAGGGCCCATCACCACCATCCATCATTGGGCACTATCCACCGGAAGCGCCTGGAAAACGGGCACGCCTTCCACTTTATCCAAGTCTACATGCTGAAACGACTTTAAGGTCGCACAGAAAAAGGTAGCAGCCCAATCCCCAAGAGGGCCCATTATGACCATTCATCACCTGGCACTATCCACTGGAAGTGCCTGTAGACCGAGCACGCCTTCCTCTTTATTGCAGGTTTGCATCAGTGGAAGGAACGAAGCCGAATAAAGGCAAGCAAAGGGCCGCATCCGGCCCTTGGGCCACAGTTTGGAGGCCCCTGCTCTAAATCAGTGGTTTCAACCTCAGTCCTCAAGTACCCACAACAGGCCATGTTTTCAGGTTTTTCTTTATCTTGCACAGGTGCTCTAAATCAGAGTCAATAGCTTGGTAATTTGGACAGCTATTTTATCGAAGAGAAATTCTCAAAACATGGCCTATTGGGGGTACTTGAGGACTCGAGATTGAGAACCACTGCTCTAAATCACCAACCTGTGAAATATGAAATCACATAAATATAGAACAGTAAAGTGGTTAAAATACAACTCTTACATTTATAAGACTCAAATTTTTAATAAAGACCTATGAATCAGATTTTAGAAGTCACATTTCTCTGGACACCGAGCGCGCCTTCCTTTTTATCCAAGTCTACATACTTAAACGACCTTAAAGGGGTTGTAAAGGTTCATGTTTTTTCACCTTAATGCATTGTATGCATTAAGGTGAAAAAACACCTGGCGGTGACCGGCCCCCAGCCCCCCCATTTTACTTACTTGAACCCTCGAACTTGTCCCACGGGGACGGGCCATCCCTTGGCTAAGGGGTTCTCGGCTGTTAATTGGATAGATTGATAGCAGCGCAGCCATTGGCTCCCGCTGCTGTCAATCAAATCCAATGATGCGGCCGCCGCGGGGGACGCCCAATGCTGGACTCGGGAGCACACCCCGCAAGGTAACCCCCTGGGAAAGCGCTTCTCCCAGGGGGTTATTTAATGCAGGGAGGAGCCAAGAGAGCCGCCGAGGGACCCCAAAATAGCAAGTTCAGGGCCACTCTGTACAAAACGAGCTGCACAGTGGAGGTAAGTATGACATGTTTGTTATTTAAAAAAAAAAAAAAAAAAAAGGAACCTTTAGTATCACTTTAGGGTCGCAAAGAAAAAGGTAGCAGCCCAATCCCCGAGAGGGCCCATCACCACCATCCATCATTGTGCACTACCTGCCGGAAGCACCTGGAAAACAGGCGCGCCTTCCTCTTTATCCAAGTCTACATGCTGAAATGACCTTAAGGTTGCACAGAAAAAGCCAGCAGCCCAATCCCCAAGAGGGCACATCACCACCATTCCAAACTGGGCACTATCCACTGGAAGTGGCTGTAGACCGAGCACGCCTTCCTCTTTATTGCAGGTTTTCATCAGTGGAAGAAACGAGGCCGAATAAAGGCAAGCAAAGGGCCGCACCTGGCCCTTGGGCCACAGTTTGGAGGCCCCTGCTCTAAATCAGTGGTTTCAACCTCAGTCCTCAAGTACCCACAACAGACCATGTTTTCAGGTTTTCCTTTATCTTGCACAGGTGCTCTAAATCAGAGTCAATGGCTTGGTATTTTGGACAGCTATTTTATCTGTAGCAATAACTTTCGGTGGAGCTGCTGGTTTAAAGAGGGCTGTTACCGTCCCCTTCGTTACCTCTATTTCACCAGAACTGGGTCTAGGGTCCCGTTGAGTTTAATACCAGACAATGTAGGCACCGGACACTTTAGTATCTTTTCCAATGCTTTAATAAACGTAAATTGAAGGAAGTAGCAGGAAAGAGGTAGAAGGAGAGTTGCAGAGAAGTTCAAATACCTATTCTTGATGTAGTATTAGGAATTTAGAGCTTGTAGATGAATGCACTCTCTCTTTATAGTTGAATCTTTGCCCGCCTGGATAGGTTTCTCTCACTAACCTAGCAGCCGGTACGCAGCACAAACAAAAGTCTCTGACACAGACTTGATTGGAACAAAACCCGTACGATCCTCTGCCACAGGATGTAATGGTTTACGATGAACAGCAAACACAGCACTAGAACCTTTAAGCCGACCCGGCAGTACTATGCGGTAATATTACTTTAGGATGCGTCCTCCAACTGAGTCACCAGGCCCCTCTCCAGACCAGCACTCTGCATGATCCTTCCATGACGGGTCCTCCCCTGGGATCTTCTCAGTTGTCCAGCTTCTTCCCATAGGACAGACAGCTCAGGACCATTCCTCTGCCGCTGTGGTAGGCCCCAGACAGGCTTCTGCCTTTCCAACACCGACCCATGGCGACAACGACACCCACAGGCACACAGGGCCGGATTTACCACAAGGCCACCGAGGCCAGGCCTCGGGGCGGCAGTGGTGTAGGGGCGGCGCCGCTCCTGCAGCGACTTCGCGGCTGCCCCCCCTTTCGTGCTGGCCATTAATGTCTATTATGGGCACCAGTGCCCATAGAAAAGATGGCCGCGAGCCGACCACGCAACTGCGCATGCGCCGTTCCGAAGCCGGCCGGGCTCGGGAAAACTCGTAAGCGCTCGGCCGGGCGGCGCATGCGCAGTAGCGTGATTGCGCCGCTCGGCGCCATTTTTAAAAATTTTGAGAGTAGCTTGTATTGTCAGCGGTGCGGCGGCGTGGGAGAGAGATGACATCTCTCATTGCCCGCACCGCTGTTCCGCCCTCCTCCTTCTGATGGCAGGCAGCATGACAAGGGACATCCCCATGTGGTGGCAAGGGACATCCCCATGTGGTGGCAAGTGACATCCCCATGTGGTGGCAAGTGACATCCCCATCTGGTGGCAAGGGACATCCCCATCTGGTGGCAAGTGACATCCCCATGTGGTGGCAAGTGACATCCCCATGTGGTGGCAGGCATGGTGGCAAGTGACATCCCCATCTGGTGGCAGGCAGTGTGGCAAGTGACATCCCCATGTGGTGGCAGGCATGGTGGCAAGTGACATCCCCATCTGGTGGCAAGTGACATCCCCATCTGGTGGCAAGTGACATCCCCATGTGGTGGCAGGCATGGTGGCAAGTGACATCCCCATCTGGTGGCAGGCAGTGTGGCAAGTGACATCCCCATGTGGTGGCAGGCATGGTGGCAAGTGACATCCCCATCTGGTGGCAAGTGACATCCCCATCTGGTGGCAAGTGACATCCCCATGTGGTGGCAGGCAGAGTGGCAAGTGACATCCCCATCTGGTGGCAGGCAGAGTGGCAAGTGACATCCCCATCTGGTGGCAGGTAGCGTGGCAAGTGACATCCCCATCTGGTGGCAGGCAGCGTGGCAAGTGACATCCCCATCTGGTGGCAGGCAGCGTGGCAAGTGACATCCCCATCTGGTGGCAGGCAGCGTGGCAAGTGACATCCCCATCTGGTGGCAGGCAGCGTGGCAAGTGACATCCCCATCTGGTGGCAGGCAGCGTGGCAAGTGACATCCCCATCTGGTGGCAGGCATGGTGGCAAGTGACATCCCCATCTGGTGGCAGGCATGGTGGCAAGTGACATCCCCATCTGGTGGCAGGCAGCGTGGCAAGTGACATCCCCATCTGGTGGCAGGCAGCGTGGCAAGTGACATCCCCATCTGGTGGCAGGCATGGTGGCAAGTGACATCTCCATCTGGTGGCAGGCAGCGTGGCAAGTGACATCCCCATGTGGTGGCAGGCAGAGTGGCAAGTGACATCCCCATCTGGTGGCAGGCAGCGTGGCAAGTGACATCCCCATCTGGTGGCAGGCATGGTGGCAAGTGACATCCCCATCTGGTGGCAGGCAGCGTGGCAAGTGACATCCCCATCTGGTGGCAGGCAGCGTGGCAAGTGACATCTCCATCTGGTGGCAGGCAGCGTGGCAAGTGACATCCCCATCTGGTGGCAGGCAGCGTGGCAAGTGACATCCCCATCTGGTGGCAGGCAGAGTGGCAAGTGACAAGAGATGGTGGCAAGTGACACGCTCAGGGCTCCCAATGATTCTGCATTATGGTGAGTTGAACTATTTCAGTTTATATTACAATGTAATGATAGGAATAATGTGTTTCAATCATCCTGACACCATAACAACCATGGTGCCGGGGATGATTGAAGCACTAACACCAGCCATTGCCTTGAAAATTTGCCTGCGAAAAATCCTTACCCCTCGCGCGCTTACCCTGAAGTATTTTTAGTCTGTACAATTAAAGCCAGTTATTTTCAGTGTTCTCGTGTATGGAGATATGTTTTTAATTGATCTATTGTAGAAGTCATCGATAAAGGACGTGGTATGTGTGTGTGTGTGTGTGTGTGTTTGGGGGGGGGGGGGCGGCATTGAAGGACCCGGCCTTGGGGCGGCAAAGGGAGTAAATCCGGGCCTGCAGGCACAGTGTGAAACTACATGCAACTCAGCCAAGCTGGAACAGAGGCTAAATCTGACTATGTATGAACAGATAACCACTAAATTTACCTATAAGCAGTAGATTGAAAATCTACCAGCGCTACATATCTAAAAGAAATTCTCAAAACATGGCATGTTGGGGGTACTTGAGGACTCGAGATTGAGAACCACTGTTCTAAATCACCAACCCGTGAAATATTAAATCACAGAAATATGGAACAGTAAAGTGGTCAAAATACAACTCTTATGCCGTGTACACACGGTCGGACTTTTCGTCTACAAAAGTCCGACGGACCAAATCCGGCGGACAATCCGATCGTGTGTGGGCTTCCCCGGACTTTCGGTGGACTTTTGCAGCCACAAATCTGACGGACTTTAGATTTGGAACATGCTTCAAATCTTTACGTCGTAACTCCGCCAGACCCAAAAATCCGCTCGTCTGTATGCTAGTCCGACGGACATAAACCGACGCTAGGGCAGCTATTGGCTACTGGCTATCAACTTCCTTATTTTAGTCCGGTGTACGTCATCACGTACGAATCCGTCGGACTTTGGTGTGATCGTGTGTAGGCAAGTCCGTTCGTTAGAAAGTCCACCAAAAGTCCACCAAAAGTCCGCCAAAAGGCCGTCGAAAGTCTTTCAGACGGGCTGTCGGACCCTTGTAGCCGAAAAGTCTGACCGTGTGTACGCGGCATAACATTTATAAGACTCACATGACAAGAACATTTTTTTAAAAAGAAAACATGTACATTTTTTTACATTTTTTTTACAGGCTAGCGATTCAAAATATATACTTATTAAAAACACACACCATATTTTTCAGTTGACAAATGACCAAATAGCCCTTTGTGCCGGTTTCATTAAAACGAGAGGTTACCAAGTTTCCTAGTTTAAAGAGATAATGTGTTGTTGAGCCTAATTAGTAGACAGCCTGCTAACAACTATGTATGTTCTTTTCAGTCTAGAAATGTCATGTATCTAGCTAACTAGCACTCACGTCAGCCATAATAATTGACACAATTAGTGGAAGCTGCTACAGCAGATCCTTCAGCTCCCGTTCCACGTTCTATATATAAGCTTCCATTGATTCTAAGGTCTTCAGTCAAATACTAACAATCGCTTTATTTGGCAACTCGGTTATCTTGCTGATTAATTATTCACTTGTTCCACTTTGACCCTTTCCTTGTGGAACTTTCTTCTTTTTTTTTTTTTTATCGAAAAATAGAACGTAGGTTTCCTACAAGGTGTAATTAAGCCGCTGCGTTTAGGTTTTAATTATTATGTATAATAGGTATGTAAACAACACCAGGCTGTTCTGTTCTTTTGTAAGTGTGATATCGTACTCTTGCGGGCGATCGCAAAGCTCCCCCCCCCCCTTTTTTTTTTTTTTCTCACAGCGACAATGAGAAAAAAAAAAAAAGTATTGGAGCTGAAAGGGATTAACATTTTTTTTTTTTTTTTTTCACAAACATATGGCATAGCTGCGGAGGCCATAGGCCGTACCTTCATTAAACGAAAACGATTTCATCAGGTTTTCGCTTCCCCGCTGTTGCACCCTCCGGTTTCGCCTTCTGTCCCCGAGGTTCGGTAACAAGGGACAATATGTCCCAAGGTGAAAAGCAGCGAATGATTCCTCCTGGCGGGGCTGTGCCGTGTTTGCGGGTTTATTTAATTGCGCTTTTGGTAAGAGATACAAAATCAATAAAAATATATCAATGATTCATAAGGCTGCTTTTTTTTAACCTGATGTTAGGTTTTTTTTTTTCGTTTTTTTTTTTTATCATTCTTATTTAAACGCTGTTTTTAAGTAGAAATTGACCTAAAAATAAACAGAATAAAGAGCTGCACAATTTAAACGGTTTAAAGGAAGTCTGCAACAAGTAGTATGCCATCACTAATATGAAAGAAAATACCAGTTCCCTGGCTGTCACGGTATCAGTAGTGACCGCATTCCTAAACAGAAACAAGTATACATATCAGGAGCTGTGACTTAAAGTGATATTAAACCCTCCATTTTTTTAAAAACACTTTCAGCAGCTGATTTAATCACTTGCTGGAGAATGCAGCTTCTCTATCTTTATTCCTCCCCTGTGGCATTGCCCACTGTCCCAGGTTTCCTGTTTTAGGGTGGCTCCATAGGCGTAGCATCAGGGGTCACATGGGGTCACAATTACGACCCCCCCTGCTCCTAGCTCCAAGAGGCACGCGACTCTGCCCCCTGCTGTCATATTACATTTACCCCACAAAATCCCAGAGCTGGAGATCAGCTCTGATCCGCCTTGTGTCCATGTCAGGTCGAGCTATGACTAAGCACTCCTTGTAGTGCGAAACGCGTAAGCTTTGTTCCATTTTGCTGTGACATGTATTTTGGATGACACCTTATTGAATAAAGGCAAATATTTTTGGAGTGCGGCTGTCCAGAATTTCTTTGATGTCTAACTGCCATAGCATTGCCAGCACCTGGACTTCTAGACTGAAGGAGATGCCTTTTACCTTGATCTGAGCCACCTGGAGCGGTGATACTGTCTCTCCATTTGTGTCCATGTCAGGGCTGTGCTCAGCCCTTCCTTCACTGAGCTGGCGGCTCAGCTGTCAGCTAATTGCCACCTCCTATCTCTCCACAGTTACTCAGCTGTTGATGATATCCTGCTTGTCAGTCCTGCCTACTTAAACCTTCCAGTCCAGATGATCTCTGCCTTCGCCTTGGTCAACATCACAGGAACTATCTCCTGCGATCCTGTTCAAGCTTTGCTGACATCCCTTCTGGCTCCAGATCCTGCTTGCTGTTCCACTACATTGATCCCTGACTTCTGGCTTGGCTGACTTTCCGTTCTGGTTACTGAACTTTGGCTATGTTTTCACTACTTTTGTTCTTTTTACTTTTATTAATAAACAAGTGTGATTTAACTGTACTTCTGTCTCAGCCTTATTTCATGGTTTCTGACAGTCCACCAGGGTCCCCAACCAAGCTCTATAATCCAGTTATCAGCTTCTAGTTATTTGCCTTCTCCCCAGTCCACACCCCTCCTCAGCTCTCATTGGCTGGGGAGAAGTCATGTGTGCCCGCGTTTCCTGAATGGAATGGTGGACCGAGACCGGCCTGGAGAAGCATGGCAGTGTGCTGATAACCGTGGAGGTACAGTGAGCTTGCATCGGGGCATACAAGCTTCAAGCCATGCCTCTGGGTGGCTCCTTTCTCTTGCAACATTGTATGGAGCCGCCCTTGCAAGCAGGGACTAGAGTTGTCTCTCTACGCTATGTGCTTCAATAGAAATACACAGCCCCATAGCCTAGGATGGCAAGGCAAATCAGTTACAGCAAACTGTTTTGTTCCTTTTGGCATAAAGGCTTTACATAAATAAATAAAACGGATCATTGTAAGCTTTCCTGTCAGCGATAAATGCTTTGTCACATCCATGTAAACTTTTTGGGTTTATTAACGCTTTAAATTGGCACTAAACATGGAAATCTAGTTTACCATGGGAAAAAAAAAACACCTAACCAGTTATGGATTCTCATGAAAAAAATATAGAATCTATTGGAAAATGCTGCTAACATATATACAGTTGTGTTTATAAGTTTACATACCCTGGCAGAATTTATGATTTTTTGGCCATTTTTCAGAGAATATGAATGATAACACAAAAGCTTTTCTTTCACTCATGGTTAGTGTTTGGCTGAAGCCATTTATTATCAATCAACTGTGTTTACTCTTTTTAAATCATAATGGCAACAGAAACTACCCAAATGACCCTGATCAAAAGTTTACATACCCCAGTTCTTAATACTGTGTATTGCCCCATTTAACATCAATGACAGCTTGAAGTGTTTTGTGGTATCTCTGGATGAGGCTCTTTATCTTCTCAGATGGTAAAGCTGCCCATTCCTCTTGGCAAAAAGCCTCCAGTTCCTGTAAATCATTGGGCTGTCTTGCATGAACTGCACATTTGAGATCTCCCCAGAATGGCTCAATGATATTGAGGTCAGGAGACTGAGATGGCCACTTCAGAACCTTCACTTTATTCTGCTGTAGCCAATAACAGGTCGACTTGGCCTTGTGTTTTGGATCATTGTCATGTTGGAATGTCCAAGTACGTCCCATGTGCAGCTTCCTGGCTGATGAATGCAAATGTTCCTCCGTTATTTTTGCCACCTCCGTGTTTCACAGTAGGAATGGTGTACCAATCATCATAGGCCTTGTTGACTCCTCTCCAAATGTACTGTTTATGGTTGTGGCCAAAAAGCTCAATTTTGGTTTCATCAATCCAAATGACTTTGTGCCAGAAGGTTTGAGGCTTGTCTCTGTGCTGTTTGGCGCATTGTAAGTGGGATACTTTGTGGCATTTGCGTAGTAATGTTTTTCTTCTGGCAAATCGACCATGCAGCCCATCTTTCTTCAAGTGCCTCCTTAGTGTGAATCTTGAAACAGCCACACCACATGTTTTCAGAGAGTCCTGTATTTCACCTGCAGTTTTTTGTGGGATTTTCTTTGCAACAATTTTCCTGGCAGTTGTGGCTGAAATTTTAGTTGGTCTACCTGACTGTGGTTTAGTTTCAACAGAACCCCTCATTTTCCACTTCTTGATTAGAGTTTGAACACTGCTGATTGGCATTCTCAATTCCTTGGATATCTTTTTATATCCCTTTCCTGTTTTATACAGATCAACTAACTTTTCCTGCAGATCTTTCGACAATTCTTTTGCTTTCCTCATGACTCAGAATCCAGAAACATCAGTGCAGCACTGGATGAAAGATGCAAGGGTCTGTCAGGAGTCCAGAAACACATTGACCTTTTATACAAACACACTAATCACAGGCAAACGGATCACAGATGAGGATGGTTACCTTCAATAGCCATTCATTTGTGTCAACATGTGTGCATGTTATCAGGCAAAAAACACAGTTGATTGACAATAAATGGCTTCAGCCAAACACTAACCATAAGTGAAAGAAAAGTTTTTGTGTTATCATTCATATTCTCTGAAAAATGGCCAAGAAATCATAAATTCTGCCAGGGTAAGTAAACTTATGAGCACAACTGTACCTGATTTTACTCTATTGTCAAAAGTATTCGGACGCCTGCCTTTACACACACATGACCTTTAATAACATCCCAGTCTTGGTCCGTAGGGTTCAATATTGAGTTGGCTCACCCTTTGCAGCTATAACAGCTTCAACTCTTCTGGGAAGTCTGTCCACAAGGTTTAGAAGTGTGTCTATGGGAGTGTTTGAACATTCTTCCAGAAGCACATTTGTGAGGTCAGGCACTGATGTTGGATGAGAAGGCCTGACTCTGAGTCTGCGCTCTAATTCATCCCAAAGGTGTTCTATCGGGTTGAGGTCAGGGCTCTGTGCAGGCCAGTAAAGTTCCTTCACCCCAAATTCGCTCATTCATGTCTTGATGTTTCAGACTATGCGGTGTATCGAGGGTATGTGAGACACAGAAATGGCTCAGGTGGCCTGCACCCTCAGGAGCCCTTAACAACATTGACAGCCAGAAGCTGCCATGTATAAAAGCGCTAATAATACACCTGCTGTATTATACATGATGATTGCAGCGAACTTAGAATTTCAGCGAAAGTAGAATTTCAGGCAAAAGCTAACTACTCCTAAAATTGCTCCCTCCCCCCTCCTAACACCTATTCTGACTAACCTATCTGTATACTTACCAATTTTCACCTTTTTTACCTTTAGGGCCCCAGTGTAAGAAACCATGAAGGACCCTTTGCTCCAAACCTGGGGCCCTTGCACTAATCCACTGATCCCTGGGACGTTTCCTCCTGTTGCAGGGCCCTTTATTATGGTCCCGCAGTGGGACCCTTTATCATGTTCTGCTGCCTTGGCCCCCCCCCCTGGTGGTGTAACGCCAGGACCCGGTCACAGGTGTGACCTTTGTGACCGTGGTAGTTCCAACTCTGGTGTCAGTAGTTTTTGTTTTGTATATATATATATATATATATATATATATATATATATTTCATTATTTTTTACCATTGTAATTATTTATTTATTTGTTACAATTTAATTTCTTATCATTTTATTTTTTTTATTTTTTTAGGAGCCCCATCGGGGGGGCTTTGGTGAGATATTAGGGGTCTAAACAGACCTCTGATATTTCACCTTTGAGGCAGAGAAAGGAGATTGAGGACAATCAGCTGAGCAGAATGAATGGACAATAATAGCTCTGTACAAAGCTTCTGGTTCATTCACAAACTGAAGCAGTTTATGAGGCCTCAGTTATGAATGGACAGAGTCAGCGATCGGCACCGGACTCTGTCCATTCAGAAAAGGAAGGGACAGGTAAATTACATATTTACAGGCCCCTTCCCAGCTCTCCATCCTGACACATCTCCCACAGCAGCCTGCTGGAGAGGGGAGGGGGGGAAGCCGGGGGGGGGGGGGGGCACACAGGGGCCCGAGGGCAGAGAAAGCAAGAGACCTGGATATGAGGGGTGGAGAGCTCATGATGTAGGAGGTACCGATCCTCTCCATTTTCCTCCTGCAGCTGCTGAAAGCTTGCAGAAGGGAGAGGAGGAGAAGCAGGCCTTCAGCAGTTGCAGGAGGAAAATGGAGGGGATTGGTTCCTCTATATCATGCCCCCTCTGCCCCTCCTATCCAGGTGTACAGGGGAGCCGCATGGGCCCCCTGGAGTATGGGACTGGGTAGCAATTGCAACCCTTGTAGTTACGGCCCTGAGTCATGTGATCTCCCCTGTGCCAGCCAGCACTAAGTCGGATTTTAAGGCATCTCCTGTATTAGGAAATTCGGTTTTGGTGAGATACTCTACAAGCGTTAAAGGCTTCTAAAGGGATGCCAACACTACAACTTTTAAGAAGACTAAGTGATTTTGTCACCGGGTGATTATAATGACCCAGACCCGCCCATTCAGAATTGGTTTGCAATCTGGTCTGATGAAATAAAGAAAGATTTCTTCAGAGCAGAAAAAAGGTAGAACGTTTGTTACAATCCCTGTGTAGCACACCCCAAGTAGGAGCCGATGGTGAATATGGATCCCCAGGCACACCGACTTTCCACAGGCACACATGAGACAGGAAACAGTCCAGCAACTTAGTTTTATTTAGGGGTTAATAAACTTGGATGGGGATGAGATGATTATGGAATGCCCACTTGACTGAAACAAACTTTTTCAGGGACACTTCAACTATATACACAGTCTATTTACACTCCTTTCCTTCCTCCTGCACAATCTTGCTTGCAGATCTACTGAGGTGTCACCCTAAGAAAGTCTTTAGCAAAGGCCCTATACTTGAGAACGATGGGGTGACACCACTAGCACTTTCACTGCACTTCCTCCATTGGTCCCAGCACCACCTCTTCATGCTCTGCCAGCCCACCTGGCTGCAGCAGCCCCTTTCACTAACCCTCCTGGCTACATCCCACAGTCCTCCCAGACTGCTCACTCACCAGTCACACCCGGCTTCTCCTGGAGACCACCTGGATGGCCTTGCTGGCTTTTGCTGTCCTCGCTCTTGCTCCTGTGCCTCTGGAAACGACTTCTCCATGTGTTGTAAGAGGATCCCTCCAGCACTCGAGCCCTAGGCCCGTGGTCACCCCCCCAGACCAGGTTATTGCCTACTAACATACAATAAAGGCCGTGTAATATATGCAGTGATTTTATACCATGGTTGTACACCTATGTAATCCAAATTATATTTAATCTAATAATTAGATGTCTTAATTCCCTTTTAACTTTACACATTAGAAACATGACACTATCCTTACCTAAATCAGATTATATCTATAATATAAACCACAAATATATATTGCTATTGTTGCATATCATAGCATTTGAATCAGTGGACTTTCACCTTGGCTGCACTGCAGCCCCCACAAATCAGGCCACCAAGACTTTAAGTAATATAGGATCTGTCTCAGAATTAGCGCCACATGTATATTTGTTAGGGGTGACCTTGGGCCTGGGGCTCCAGTGCTGGAGGGATCCTCCAGCACTGGAGCCCCAGGCCAGAGGTCACCTCCCCAGACTAGGAGGTTACCCTCAAGGCCCAACTACAGCCTCCTCAGCACTCAATCTCCAGCTTCCACCCAACTGCCCTCTGCTGGCATGACCCAGAGTATTTAAGAGAAGCCCTCCCCCTGCCAGCCCACTTGGCTGGGAATTGGCTGGGCCCCATCAATACTCAAAGCAGCTCCTCCTAACCTCCCTCCCATTCTTCCAGAAGCTTCTCCAAGGTTCCAGCAAGTAGGGGAAGGTACCAGAGGTGCAGCCTGATGAGTTATCCAGCCTCCCAGAGTCACTGACCCTGACCCAGATTCAACCCAGCCTGACTCTCAGTCAAGCTAACAATTTACCTACACTACAACTAATGCCGCGTACACATGGTCGGAATTTCCAACAACAAATATTCGATGGGAGCTTGTTGTCGGAAATTCCAACCGTGTGTAGGCTCCATCGGACATTCTCCGTCGGAATTTCTGACAAACAAAATTTGAGATCTGGATCTCAAATTTCCTGACAACAAAATCCGTTGTCGGAAATTCCGATCGTGTGTACACAATTCCGACGCACAAAATTCTACGCATGCTCGGAATCAAGCACTGGCTATTGAACTTCAATGTTCTCGGCTCGTTGTACGTCACCGCGTTCTTGACGTTCGGAATTTCTGACAAGATTTGTGTGATCTTGTGTATGCCAGACAAGTTTGAGCCAACATCCGTCCGGATTTTGTTGTCGGACTGTGCAATCGTGTGTACGCGGCATTGCACTAGCACACTTAGCTAGAGGGTGCTATATCTGTAATAGGCATAGATCAATCAGAGTGATCAGGAGAGCAACTCTGCTTGTGCCTACCTTTGGGAAAAGCAGTAACGTTAGGAAAAGTCTTCTAATCTGATTCGCTCCCCTAACAGCTCTCTGCCAGTAGTCATCTACTGCTTTAAAATACATTGGGGTTGATTTACTAAAGGCAAATAGACTGTGTACTTTTGCAAGTGCAATTGCTTCAGAGCTTAGTACAAGGAACACCCAATCACATGCAAGGAAAATAAAAAAAAAACAGCATTTGTGCAACTGCACTTGCAAAAGTGCACAGTCTATTTGCCTTTAGTAAATCAACCCCATCGTCGCCTTGCCCATTTAGATAAAAAATGACAATGTGACCCCCCCATCCCACTTAAACTCAAACTCACCCTAAGAGTGTTCTTGTCTGAATATCTTGGTATGGGGAACATATGACTTGCCCCATGACAGCACTCAGATCTAGCAGCCAATCGGTAGGCCTGAGAACTTTCACATGAGCAAAAAAGTGAAGTCACTGCTCCCCTTGGCTTCTGAATCCAGTTAACACTAAGGATTTTAGTGCCAGCAGAAAAAGAGGCAAGAGCAGTGTAGACGAGGCCTGGGCTCACTATCCACAGGAGAAGAGAACTCACACGGAGACTGGTTGATGCACCAATGTATATTATCCTGGTAATGTTTATAGAGAACAGCAAACTGTGTAGACACAGCCACAGCCAGGCAAAGAGTAATGGTGCACACTACTGTAGACACCTGATAGCAATCGAGGCAGCTGGAAGGCAGACCGGCAACGAGGCCCCTGATACAGGAAGGCTACTGCTCGAGACACAGCCCCAGTCCCTACTTTGTCCCTCCCCCACGGGAACCTGACCCTTTGCTAATGCGAATGTCTCTAACCAGCAGGAGATCTGTCCCTGACCTACCCACTACACAGAATGCATGCCAACCCGAAGGGGACAGTGCTTTTTATATGCACTGTGCACATCAAAGATGGCTACCAGAACAGTCATGGCAGCAGCATCCAATTGCTTCTCCTCTGTTGACACCTACAAAGGCCTCAGAGGAACCTAATTTCCACTTGTCCTCCACCCTCCCTACACGGTGGCCGCTAAACAGCGCCACCCTTGCAGGGAGGCTAAACTGCATCTGCCTACATTAGCAAGGGAGTGCTAGTAAGGTCAATGAGGAGGTAAATGGCTTTAAAAAGACCCAGTGGGTTGATTTATTAAAGGCAAATAGGCTGTTTACTATGCAAGGGAAGTTGCAATTTGCATTGGAATTTTCTCCAGAGCTTAGTGAATGTGGTGAAATTTCACTTCTCTGCAAAGAGAAGCCGACCATGTGCAAGAAAAAAAACCAGCATTGTTGATTGCACATAATTGGATGAAGGAAGTCAATAGAGATTCCCCTTATCCTCTAAGCACCGGGAAGAATTCTCTTGCAGATATAGCACCCTGGTGTTTTAGGCAGGGTTCCTCCTAAATTTGCATGGTATTAGGAGACATGAGTACTGATCTTTCCATCCAGGAGAACAGATCTTGAATAGTCTTTAACCAGATGCTGGTGAGGATATATCAAAATTTTTTGAAAAAAAATCATCAATTGCAGCCACTGTGCCTTCAAACGCTGCCACTGTGCCCATCAAACGCTGCCACTGTGCCCATCAAATGCTGCCACTGTGCCCATCAAACTCTGCCACTGTGCCATCAAATGCTGCCACTGTGCCATCAAATGCTGCCACTGTGCCATCAAACACTGCCACAGTGCCATCAACTGCAGCCACTGTGCCAAACGCTGCCACTGTGCCCATCAAACTGCAGCCACTGTGCCCATTTAACGCTGCCACTGTGCCATCAAATGCTGCCACTGTGCCATCAAATGCAGCCACTGTGCCAAATGCTGCCACTGTGCCCATCAAACGCTGCCACTGTGCCAAACGCTGCCAGTGTGCCCATCAAATGCTGCCGGTATGCCCATCATATGCTGCCAGTGTGCCAATCAAATTCTGCCAGTGTGCCCATTAAACGCTGCTAGTGTGCCCTTGAAATTTAAAAAACAGCATTTTTGCTTGCACATGATTGGATGATGGAAGTCAGCAAAGCTTCTGCTCAATTACTAAGCTCTAGAGCAACTGCTCTTGCAGAGGGCAACTGCACTTTGCAGTGTGCACAGTCTATTTGCCTTTAGTAAATCAACCCCCTATGTCCCTTTATAGATGAAAGCCCTGCAGGTCAGTAATGGCAGCTCCCATATCTCTATCCTAACAGGTTGCCTTTATTTTGATCCTATACCGTTCGCCTTTAATAAAGTTTTGTTGGCTCTTTGCAGTAAACAACAATCTTATGTAATCCCAACAAAATTTGTAGGCATAACCTATAGCAGCATGACTAGGTCTGTGCGAAAGCAATGGCATGCCTCGGCAGGACCGTAGTTTGGCTGCTGTGTCTGTTTACAATACCAGGATGAATTGAGCCGTGCCAAAACCTCTCCTGGCTGATTCTGAAAGCGCCTCCATGGAAGTTTCCATGCACACAAAGGCACATACTTGATGTACGAACAAGATCGGAACTGGGTCTCATCCACGGAGTTTGAGGGGCACCAGCAAGGAGAAGAATTATTTGCTTGTCGGAATTCCCTTCTGGCCTTGTTCTGCTATTTCATGACATACCAAAACCCCTCAGAAGCGTACAACGTAATCACTGCAAACTGGGAGTCATCCATGTGTAAGCCATCCACCATCTGTCTTATCAGCTCAAACTAATACCAGGAAGCCAACCAAGTGAAATGAAACCCAGAACCTTCCAAAAACTCCACGTGAAGGGTTATCTACACATGACACAATTCTTTTCTGCAGTTTTCCCTGTCTGCTAACCCTGGAGGAGATTCCTACGCAGGTATCGATTTAGTAAAAGTGACATCTCAAAAAACTTATTAAAGGGATCTACTTTATAATAAGGTTGTATAGAGAGGAGAATACCTTGAAGTAAACAATCTATGTAGGCTCTATAAACCTCCATCAGGCCCTACCGCAGAGCAGAGTGACCCCCCCCCCAACGATTTTTATATGGACCATCTTGTGGGCAGGTGCAGGCATTCTTCCCGCCTGTAGGTGGCACTAGGCCAATGCTACAGGGAAGAGCAGTGTGAGAATAGGAATTTTCCCCTATGGACTCCATCACCTGCTTTGGAAAGATAGGTGTCTGATTTGATACCAAGTTCCCAAGAGAGTTTAGGCAGCCATCTTAACAGGGGAGCCTTTAAATAGGTGGGGTCCCATGTTATTTTAGTTGTGCTTTGAGGAAATGGCAGGTTAAGGTAAGGAACCCAGTGATTAGGGACAGCTCTGGTAAGGGAAAGGTTTCTGGTAAGTCGGGATAGTACAGGGGACACTGTCAGGTGCTGAAGCCCATAAAGAGGATCCAGGGCCGGCCCTACCATAGGTCCCACTGGGTCCATTGGACCCAGGCAGAACTTTGGCGGCCTGGCGGCCGAGCTGCCACCTCTATGTCCCGGAAATGCAGTGTAAGAAGAATCGATAAATTGCTGGAATGTGCTAGCTCAGTGTTGTGTCTGCTGGCCGGGCACAGCAATATAAAAAATACCACCGTCTCTGCCTCAGTTCCTCCGGCATACTTATGTCACCTCTGGCTTCTGTGTATACTGTATAACTGGGGAGCGGCCGAGCGGGACAAGACAATGGTGGTGGAGCAGCATAGGGTGGGCATTGCTTGTGGGGTGGAGCCAGAGCAGAAAAGGGTTAGGAAGTGGAGTGGACCCACTCATCACCAGTGCTGCAAGTAGCAGTACTTGTTGCCACCCACGGAATATAAGGCTCAGGCACCACTTTGCCAGGTGGTGAGCTCTACTTGTAGCATGGCCCCCTAGGGGACTGCTTAGAATTACCTTCTCATCTGCAAGGCCATGACCTGGTGAACTGGTGAACTTTCCAACCCACTTTACACTCTGGGTTCAGACATCCTGGTCTCACTGTGTGGCAATAATCAAACAACTCAATAGTTAGGTTCTATAAATATTTTATTTGAACCAATAAATGGGAAGTTGTCACAAGAGGAGGTAATAAATCTGCTGAGTTCTGGGTAACAGCGCCAACTCAGCAAATTAATTCCTCCGAAAAGACACAAGACAATATTTTAACAATGACAGTACTATATACATATATGTGCACTTCCTTTAGATGTAATGTTACCCCCTAGACCAGGGATATGCAATTAGCAGACCTCCAGCTGTTGCAAAACTACAAATTCCATCATGCCTCTGCCTCTGGGTGTTATGCTTGTGGCTGTCAGAGTCTCGCTAAGCCTCATGGGAATTGTAGTTCTGCAACAGCTGGAGGTCCGCTAATTGCATATCCCTGCCCTAGACGGATGTTTCAGTTAACTGCTTATACTGCCACACTAATAAAGATGGAACCTGGCCGGGCTACACGCTATCCTAGGAAGGGAGAACAGATCTAGAGAAGAGTAATATAGGGGCCTAATTATAAGTAATGGAAATAACGTTCACGTTGCAGATCTGATGTTCTTCACCGGCTAGTTCCTAGCTAGTTAACTGTAATCCGTTTGGGTGTGGTGGGAACAGTAGATTCCTTGTAGTGAATATAACTAAAGGTGTCTTAGCACAGTGTTCCAATGATGCAGTAAAGTGATCTTGGAGTAAAGATGTCTGTGCAAAATGTCTCAATGTAATAGTGGCAAAGAATGGATAATGGTCGAGCAACTTGCCCTCTCACCAACGACCAGACCGCTCCGATGTCCTTCAAACAGGAACTCGTGTAGCGACACTCGTGCAGTGGATCCACTGTCTCGATCTGCCGATGTAAAGCTACCGGAATACCGGAAAGGAAGTCTGACAGCAAAAAACAGAGTGAGGCCCCTCAGGCCAAGAGTTGGAAGTAAGACTCCACGTGGTAGGCCGCGACCACTCTCTCCCTGTTCCACAGAAGGTCTGTCTTGCGTCAGACCCAGGAGGAAGAGACCTTCCGCGCGGGCTTATAGCTACTCCCAGCGTTTCTCAGATGGCAGCAAAGATCCCTGGGATATGTAGTCCTGGCACACAATTGTGCAAAGCAATTATCTCGCTGGGGAACTATTCGTCCCACAATCCTTTTATTTGGCACACAGATATGATGTCACTAGATACATTGATCACTAGAAGGACAGACAATACCTTGAAATGCTAGGAGATACAGTGCTTTATGTTTGCAGTCCATACTGCTACATCCTCCCCCCACTTGAAAGTCTTTGGTCCCTAAAGACAGGGCACAACTTGGAATCACTTTACTGCATTGTGGAAGCTAAAGAATTAAATATCTAATAGACTAGAAGTTGCAACAGCTAATAACTGACTCAGTGAAGAATCCTCTGATAACAAATTATATACATCAACAGGAGAAGAAGTCATATTAAGTTTATGACAGGCCAATAATAAATTAGTGGCCCACCCAGTAGTGTCAGGGGGTGGATCAAGGTCATCCTTTACTAAAGACTCGGTAAAGGAGGCAAGTGCTTGACTGGGAGGATGAGTAGTAGGTATGAGTTCATCTGAGTTTTCTCCAAGAGTGTCATACGTCAATCTCTTTGGGGGACATATCTTTTGTCTCAACCGAGAACGTATGTCTTCCAGTGACTCAGGTCCTTGTCCTGTGTCCCAAAAACTGCATCCAGCTTCCGGTTCGGGTTCGATCTCTGTCTCTGGTTTTATTTCAGGCTCTAACCCCAGCTCATGGACGATCTCTCTCCCTGTTGTATTGATAGGAGGGATGAGAATATCAGCCATATCAGACACTTCCCAGGGTTCCAACTTGACCTCCTCATTTTGCTGAAGTGTGTAGGGGGCTACCACCTCAGTGTCAGGCAAGTGGAAGCCTGTCCCTGGACAGCCTTATTCTTCAGCATCAGGAACAATGGAATCATCTTCCAAGGAGGGAACCCATAGCCAATCCAAAAGGTAATTCCTCGTCATCACTTTCCTCTTCCAGAAGTGCAGATAGATAGGTTTTCCTGACCCTAGGCCTCAACGTTGGGGACTGATATGTCTCTGGGCAAGGGGCTGAGGGTACTCAAACAGCCTCTGAAATGGGCAGCAAATGGTTTCGATGCCAAGTCTTGAGGGGGCCAGTCTTCCTTTCCCGGCCGAATCTGATACACAAGGAGTCCAGGCAATCGTTAACAAACAATGTAGGGTTGGGAACGCCATCTATCAGCCAGCGTATGTTTTCCTGACACCCCTAGATTATGTAACAACACTCAAACCCCAGGTTGTAGATCCTGGACCCTCACTTTAAAATCAAAGTTCTTCTTATTCATTCGTTCTCTGATGGTGGAGGCTTCCTTGGCTTTCTCATAAGCCACCTTTAAGTTCTTCCGAAGCCTGTCGACATATCCCCTATAGGAGGCTTGAGAGGTGTGATCAATTGAGTTTCAAATGCTAAATCTATGGGTAAGCGAGCCTCTCTTCTGAACATCAATCGGTAGAGGGAATTTGAGGTACTATTGCAGACATGAACTATTGCAGCGATATGTTCTCCCCAATGCTGTTTCTTCTCTAATAGGAGGTTTCCCAGCATGTTCAACAGAGTACGATTGAAACGCTCAGGTTGTGGATCCCCTTGGGGGTGGTAAGGAGTCTTTCTGGTTTTTTTTATGTTTAATGCCGCGTACACACGGTCGGACTTTTTGGCTACAAAAGTCCGACAGCCCGTCTGACAGACTTTCAACTGACTTTTGGCGGACTTTCTAATGAACGGACTTGCCTGCATACAATCACACAAAAGTCCGACGGATTCGTACGTGATGACGTACACCGGACTAAAATAAGGAAGTTGATAGCCAGTAGCCAATAGCTGCCCTAGCGTGGGTTTTTGTCCGTCGGACTAGCATACAGACGGGTGGATTTCTGGGTCCAGCGTAGTTACGACGTAAAGATTTGAAGCATGTTTCAAATCTAAAGTCCGTCAGATTTGCGGCTGGAAAAGTCCGCTGAAAGTCCGGGGAAGCCCACACACGATCGGATTGTCAGCCGGCTTTAGTCCGTCGGCGTCCACCGGACTTTTGTAGACGAAAAGTCCAACCGTGTGTACGCGGCATAAGAGTTCACATAGTCTGCAGACCAATTTGCTGTCAAAGTCCCGACCTTGATCTGAGTGTAGGCACTGAGGCAATCCGTAAAGGACGAACAACTTCTCCACTAGTGTCTTGGCCGCTGTATTAGCTTGTTGATCCCTGGTGGGGAAAGCTTGAGCAAATCAGGTGAAATGATCTGTCACAACCAGGACATTACTCCTTCCGCTCAGGATAGGTTACAGGCACAAGAAATCAATGCACACCAACTCCATTGGCCCTTGGCTTTGTAGATGGCCCATTGGGGCTGCCCTGCCGGGTAGAGTTTTTCTCTGAATACACTGGACACAGGAGCGGCTGTAACTTTCCACCTCCGTTCTCATGGATGGCCAGTAAAATTGATCCCTGACTAGTTTGAAAGTTCTATCTGGGCCTAAATGACCATGATCATCATGGAGAGTGGTTAGCACAGTAAAACAATGTTTCTCAGGAAGGAACAGTTGGCTCACACCTTCTGCCTCTTCAGAGGGACCTCTCCGATATATGATTCCCTCTTCCAGCTTCATTCGTTCCCATTCTGTATGAATCACCTTGGTTCCCTCAATGAGGCTGTTCATCAATATCTGAGGGTCTTTAGCGGACAGAGACTTCCTTGTTAGTTTCCCTAGTGGGTCTTTCCACTGATCCCTTCTCATGTCCTCTTTCGTCAATTGAGGCAGTTCTTGTCTGCCCACTTGGGTCAAATTGCAGTAGAGCTTTGGTACTTCCACAGGGGTGACTCCCAACGCTTCAGCCCCTATGGCTCCTTTGTGTTTATATTCCACTCCTTGACACACAGCCTGTACTCCTTCGGGAGGCAAATGAACCCAACTCTTCTGACCATTCTGAGTGAAGTGAGGTCTTCGGGAAAGAGCGTCAGCGTCTCCTTCGGGAGGCAAATGAACCCAACTCTTCTGACCATTCTGAGTGAAGTGAGGTCTTCGGGAAAGAGCGTCAGCGTCTCTATTTCCCACTCCCAGTTGATATTTCAAACTGAATTGGAACTCGGACAGAGCAGCTAACCACTGATGTCCAGTGGCGTCTTTCTTCAGTGGCGTCCGACTTCAGTGTCCATTGTTCCTGGATAGATTCCCAAGGCCTCCTGTCTTCCCCTTTCTGGGTTTTCTGCTGTTCCCCTTCGTGCCCATAATGCCCTTCCTGCTGCATTCACCAATCCTAATTGGGAACCCACCACTTCTGCAGCACCCGTACTTCCCCCATTCACATCCCCAACCAAATGCAGTCGGCAGCATGAGAGGCATTTTCTTTATGTCCTCCCGAGTACCCCTACCCAACGAACCCCCCCAAAAAAGATGTTGTGTCTGCCGCAAGCGCGGATATAGGCGTGACACCCACTATTATTGTCCCTCCTGTCCTGACAATCCTGGTCTTTGCATTGGTGGATGTTTTGAACGCTACCATACACTAGTTGAGTATTAGCGTACAGCACTGCACAGACTAGGACACACTTTCACAGGGTCTCCCAAGATGCCATCGCATTTTGAGAGACCCGAACCTGGAACCGGTTACAGTTATAAAAGTTACAGTTACAAAAAAAAGTGTGAAAAAAAAAATCACAAAAATATATATAAAATAAAAAAAAATAATTGTCGTTTCATTGTTCTCTCTCTCTCTCTATTCTCTCTCTATTGTTCTGCTCTTTTTTACTGTATTTTTGTTTTATCATGTTTGCTTTTCAGGTATGCAATTTTTTATACTTTACCGTTTACTGTGTTTTATTGTTAACCATTTTTTTGTCTTCAGGTACGCCATTCACGACTTTGAGTGGTTATACCAGAATGATGCCTGCAGGTTTAGGTATCATCTTGGTATCATTCTTTTCAGCCAGTGGTCGACTTTCATGTAAAAGCAATCCTAGCGGCTAATTAGCCTCTAGACTGCTTTTACAAGCAGTGGGAGGGAATGCCCCCCCCCCCACCATCTTCCGTGTTTTTCTCTGGCTCTCCTGTCTCAACAGGGAACCTGAGAATGCAGCCGGTGATTCAGCCAGCTGACCATAGAGCTGATCAGAGACCAGAGTGGCTCCAAACATCTCTATGGCCTAAGAAACCGGAAGCTACAAGCATTTCATGACTTAGATTTTGCCAGATGTAAACAGCGCCATTGGGACATTGGGAAAGCATTTTATCACACCGATCTTGGTGTGGTCAGATGCTTTGAGGGCAGAGGAGAGATCTAGGGTCAAATAGACCCCAATTTTTTCAAAAAAGAGTACCTGGCACTACCTATTGATATCATAGGGGATATTTACATTCCCTAAGATAACAATAAAAATGATTAAAAAAAAATGAAAGGAACAGTTTTAAAATAAGATAAAAAAGCAAAAAAAAATAAAGGAAAAAAAAAAAAAAAGCACCCCTGTCCCCCCCTGCTGTCGGTCTGGCGTCAAATGTAAACAGCAATTGCACCATGCATGTGAGGTATCACCACGAAGGTCAGATTGAGGGCAGTAATTTTAGCAGTAGACCTCCTCTGTAAATCTAAAGTGGTAACCTGTAAAGGCTTTTAAAGGCTTTTAAAATGTATTTATTTTGTTGCCACTGCACGTTTGTGCACAATTTAAAAGCATGTCATGTTTGGTATCCATGTACTCGGCCTAAGATCATCTTTTTTATTTCATCAAACATTTGGGCAATATAGTGTGTTTTAGTGCATTAAAATTTTAAAAAGTGTGTTTTTCCCCAAAAAATGCGTTTGAAAAATCGCTGCGCAAATACTGTGTGAAAAAAAAAATGAAACACCCACCATTTTAATCTGTAGGGCATTTGCTTTAAAAAATATATATAATGTTTGGGGGTTCAAAGTAATTTTCTTGCAAAAAAAAAAAAATTTTTCATGTAAACAAAAAGTGTCAGAAAGGGCTTTGTCTTCAAGTGGTTAGAAGAGTGGGTGATGTGTGACATAAGCTTCTAAATGTTGTGCATAAAATGCCAGGACAGTTCAAAACCCCCCCCCAAATTACCCCATCTTGGAAAGTAGACACCGCAAGCTATTTGCTGAGAGGCATGTCGAGTCCATGGAATATTTTATATTGTGACACAAGTTGCGGGAAAAAGTCAAATTTATTTTTTTTTTTGCACAAAGTTGTCACTAAATGATATATTGCTCAAACATGCCATGGGAATATGTGAAATTACACCCCAAAATACATTCTGTTGCTTCTCCTGAGTACGAGGATACCACATGTGTGAGACTTTTTGGAAGCCTAGCCGCGTACGGGACCCCGAAAACCAAGCACCGCCTTCAGGCTTTCTAAGGGCGTAAATTTTTGATTTCACTCTTCACTGCCTATCACAGTTTCGGAGGCCATGGAATGCCCAGGTGGCACAACCCCCCCCCCCCAAATTACCCTATTTTGGAAAGTAGACACCCCAAGCTATTTGCTGAGAGGTATAGTGAGTATTTTGCAGACCTCACTTTTTGTCACAAAGTTTTGAAAATTGAAAAAAGAAAAAAAATGTTTTTTTCTTGTCTTTCTTCATTTTCAAAAACAAATGAGAGCTGCAAAATACTCACCATGCCTCTCAGCAAATAGCTTGGGGTGTCTACTTTCCAAAATGTGGTCATTTGGGGGGGGGGGGGGGGGTTGTGCCACCTGGGCATTCCATGGCCTCTGAAACTGTGATAGGCAGTGAAGAGTGAAATCAAAAATTTACACCCTTAGAAATCCTGAAGGCGGTGATTGGTTTTCGGGGTCCCGTACGCGGCTAGGCTCCCAAAAAGTCCCACACATGTGGTATCCCCATACTCAGGAGAAGCAGCTAAATGTATTTTGGTGTGCAATTCCACATATGCCCATGGCCTGTGTGAGCAATATATCATTTAGTGACAACTTTGTGCAAAACAAAACAAAAAAATTTGTCACTTTCCTGCAACTTGTGTCAAAATATAAAATATTCCATGGACTCAACATGCCTCTCAGCAAATAGCTTGGGGTGTCTACTTTCCAAAATGGGGTCATTTGGGGGGGGTTTGTGCCATCTGGGAATTTTATGGCCTTCAAAACTGTGATAGGTAGTGAGGAGTGAAATCAAAAATTTACGCCCTTAGAAATCCTGAAGGCGGTGATTGCTTTTTGGGCCCCGTACGCCGATAGGCTCCCAAAAAGTGCCACACATGTGGTATTCCCGTACTCAGGAGAAACAGCTGAATGTATTTTGGGGTGCAATTCCACATATGCCCATGGCCTGTGTGAGCAATATATCATTTAGTGACAACTTTTTGTAATCTTTTTTTTTTTGTCATTATTCAATCACTTGGGGCAAAAAAAAATAAAATTCAATGGGCTCAACATGCCTCGTAGCAATTTCCTTTTTGGTGTCTACTTTCCAAAATGGGGTCATTTGGGGGGGGGGGGGTTGTACTGCCCTGCCATTTTAGCACCTCAAGAAATGACATGGGCAGTCATAAACTAAAAGCTGTGTAAATTCCAGAAAATGTACCCTAGTTTGCAGACGCTATAACTTTTGCGCAAACCAATAAATATACGCTTATTGACATTTTTTTTACCAAAGACATGTGGCCGAATACATTTTGGCCTAAATGTATGACTAAAATTGAGTTCATTGAATTTTTTTATAACAAAAAGTAGAAATGATCATTTTTTTGATATGGTGATCAAATACCATCAAAAGAAAGCTCTATTTGTGGGAAGAAAAGGACGCAAATTTCGTTTGGGTACAGCATTGCATGACCGCGCAATTAGCAGTTAAAGCGACGCAGTGCCAAATTGTAAAAAGTGCTCTGGTCAGGAAGGGGGTAAATCCTTCCGGGGCTGAAGTGGTTAAAAGATCACGATCTTGATTTAACCCCCCTCACGATGCTAATCAGCTGTTTCCGCAATTCTATGTAAACAGTGCAGAGCTGAGCTGTCAAAAAAAAAGCCGACAAATGTTTATCAACATTCCTCAGCGCTGAGTACACAATGGATTTGCCTTAGTAAATCAACCCCAATGTATCTCTCGGTTATTTTAGATGAAAGGAATGAATTTCAGTCGGTAGATGAGGGCAGTTTAACCACTTAAAGGCTAAACCTTTTTCTGACATTTGTTGCTTACAAGTAGGGATGAGCCTGATGTTCGAGTCGAATGTAAGTGTTCACCTGTTCGCCAAATAGCGAACAATTTGGGGTGTTTGCCGCAAATTCAAAAGCCGCGGAACACCCTTTAAAAGTCTATGGGAGAAATGAAAAGAGCTCATTTTAAAGGCTTATATGCATGGTATTGTCATAAATAGTGTTTGGGACCTGGGTCCTGCCCCAGGGGACATGTATCAATGCAAAAAAAAGTTTTAAAAACTGACGTTTTTACGGGAGCAGTGATTTTAATAATGCTTAAAGTGAAACAATAAAAGTGAAATATTCCTTTACATTGATCCCTGATTCTGAAGGAGGGGGAGGATGCTGGGCGTTGCTCCAGCTATAGACCCATCTCCCTGCTGAATGCAGATGTTAAACTATACGCAAAAGTATTGGCAATTAGACTGAAAGCTAGAATGACCACCCTGGTGCATCCGGACCAGTCTGGGTTCGTCCCCGGTAGACAGTGTAGGGACAATGGGGTTCGGGCGGTGCTTTTGTCGGAATTCTGTAAATGAGGTGGGCCCCCAGTTCTACTCCTGTCAGTGAACGCCGAAAAAGCGTTTGACAGGGTAGACTGGGGGTTCATGATGAACACTTTGGAGGTAATGGGGTTTGGCCCGAGGTTTATTTCATGGGTTAGAATATTGTACAGCAGCCCTACGGCTGCTGTAAGAGTAAATGGGGCCATCTCAAGCCCTATTAAGATGTTAAATGGAACCAGGCAGGGCTGCCCTTTGTCCCCTCTCCTGTTCGTTCTGTCCCTCGAACCTCTACTGGCTTCCATACGTAACAGTCCTGATTGCAGCGGTGTGAAGGTGGGAACTGAGGAGCACAAACTTGCGGCTTTCGCCGACGATATTCTGTTCTTCATTTCTAACCCTAGAATAACTCTCCCAAATGTGCTCCGGATCCTCAGAAGATTTGGAGAGGCTTCAAATTTTAAAATCAACCCCAGGAAGTCCGAGATTTTAAACATAAGCCTGGGCAAGCAAGAAGAAGACCACCTAGCAGCGGTCTTTCCCTTCCCTTGGAAAAAGGAAATCGGGTACCTGGGGATTAAATTAGCAAATTCCTTTAAAAAATTGTTTCTTATAAATTATATCCCGCTGTTGGACGAGATTAGGCAGGAAGTGAGAAGAATACAATCCAGGCCCCTCTCATCTTTTGGGCGTGTAAACGCGGTCAAGATGATTCTAACACCTAAACTTCTGTACAAATTCCAACTGCTACCTATCCCGCTACCCAGGTATTATTTTAAAGCTTTAAGGAGTTTAATAGGGGAAGCTGTCTGGGGTGGCAAAAAACCACGTATCTCATACACTATACTGAGTAGGGGGAAAAAAAAAGGTGGACTGCCTTTACCAGATTTCAATAGGTACTACACGTCTGTAGTACTCTCACGAGTCACCGAGTGGGTTAAAACGGGATCGGAGAAGCGCTGGGTCAATATAGAGCACTTTCTGAGCAAAACTAATCTGGGGCATTCTTTATGGAATCCCCCAAAATTTAGAGCACTTAGCACGGATACATCCTCACTGACGCACAACACTTTTCATTATTGGGACAGAATACACACGCAGCACAAATGGACTCATAACTCACCACTGATATATATGAAAAATAATTTATATTTTGAGCCTGGGAGGAGGGAGGTGGGAGGGAATTGGTTGAAAGACGACTCTATTCAATTAAAAAATTTTATAAGTAAGGGGAGAATTTGCACATTCACTGAATTGGGGAGTGAGTCAGACTTATGGGTGATAGATGGATGGAGGTACCTCCAGCTTTCTCACTTTATCAACAAACTACCCAAACCCCTTAGAAGTATGGAGGAGCTCAGGCCATTTGAGCTGCTCTGCACGAAGAAGCATACAGGAGGGGTTATAGCCCAAATCTATAGGATATTGGGAGCGGAGTCGGAGCTGGAGGTTCCCCCCTACATCAGAAAGTGGGAACAGGAATTAGGATCACAAAGTAGTAAAATTTTGATTGATAAAATTCTGAGGCTGGTTCACTACCTATCACTAGATATAAAAAGAACAGAAATTCACTATAAATGCCTTGCGCGATGGTATGCCACTCCGGACAGGGTGGGGAAAATGGACGGGGCTAAGGTCAATACCTGCTGGAGGGGGTGCAATAGTTTGGGAACGATGGCCCACATTTGGTGGGAGTGCTCCATCATTAAGACATTTTGGAAAAAATTTTTATCTCTGATAAAGGAGATCTCAGGGACTGTTTTAGCGGAGGACCCTTGGGTCTGCCTTTTTCATGGGACCTCGGAGCCGGTAGGGAGTTATAAATCTACTCTGGTCCCTATAATTTTAGACGTAGCCAAGAGACAGATCGCTTTGAACTGGCTGGACCCTTCTGGCCCTAACATTCGTGATTGGCTTCTCCGCCTAAACGAAATATATATTGTCGAGGGTATGGACGAAGAGGGAGTGGAACCAGAGGAAGAGGAGAAACACACAGGGAAATGGGCATGCTGGATAAAATATAAAAAGACCTGGAGTTATCTAAAGGAGATCACAAATATGGCATAGGAAGGAAGGTTTTTTTGTTTTTTTGTTTTTTTTGACGTGCAGTTAGACCAAATCGAAGGGTGACCCTAGTGAGCAGTTTCCTGCAGAATGGGGTGGGTTGGTGGGTTGGGGAGATGGGCTGTGGGGGTGATAAATTTTTGTATATAACAATGTGATTTGTAATATGGAATGCTGTTGGTGGGATATATATATTTTTGTTTTGAAAAATTGATAAATAAAGAATGAAAAATGAAAAAAAAAAAAGACGAAAGGAATGAATTTCAGTCGGTAGATGAGGGAAGTTTAACCACTTAAAGGCTAAACCTTTTTCTGACATTTGTTGCTTACAAGTAGGGATGAGCCTGATGTTCGAGTCGAACGTAAGTGTTCACCTGTTCGCCAAATAGCAAACAATTTGGGGTGTTTGCCACAAATTCAAAAGCTGCGGAACACCCTTTAAAAGTCTATGGGAGAAATAAAAAGTGCTCATTTTAAAGGCTTATATGCATGGTATTGTCATAAAAAGTGTTTGGGACCTGGGTCCTGCCCCAGGGGACATGTATCAATGCAAAAAAAGTTTTAAAAACTGACATTTTTACGGGAGCAGTGATTTTAATAATGCTTAAAGTGAAACAATAAAAGTGAAATATTCCTTTACATTTCGTACCCGGGGGGGGGGGGGGGGTGGGGGGGGGGTGTCTATAGTATGCCTGTAAAGTGGCACATTTTTCCCGTGTTTAGAACAGTCCCTGCACAAATCTAAAGGAAAAAAAAGTCTTTTAAAACTACTTGCGGCTATAATGAATTATTGGGTCCTGGCAATACAGATAAAAGTCATTGAAAAAAACGGCATGGGATCCCCCCCAGTCCATTACCAGGTCCTTTGGGTCTGGTATGAATATGAAGGGGAACCCTGAACCAAAATGTAACAAAAAAATTGCATGGGGTCCCCCCCAAATTCCATATCAGGCCCTTCAGGTCTAGAATGGATTTTAAGGGGAACCCTGCACCAAAATAAAAAAAATGGCGGGGGGTTCCCCCAAAAATCCATACCAGACCCTTATGCGAGCACGCAACCTTGCAGGCCGCAGGAAAAAAGGGGGTGAAGAGAGAGCCCCCCCCCTCCTGAACCATACAAGGCCACATGCCCTCAACATAGAGAGGGTGCTTTGGGGTAGCCCCCCAAAGTGCCTTGTCCCCAACCCTTGGTTGTGGGGGTCTGCGGGCGGGGGGCTTATCGGAATCTGGAAGCCCCCTTTAACAAGGTGACCCCCAGATCCCGCCCCCCCTGTTTAAATGGTAGCCTGTAAAGGGCTATTGCTACAAATCTGATTGTCAGATCATTCAAGTGATTTAGCTGGTGCAAGCAAGTGTGTGCAGGAAGAAAGTAAAGGAGACTGTTTATAGCTGTATATAGGTAGAATGTCCCTGAAGTTGTTGAAGTTTTGCCGAAGTCAAGTGGGCATCCCATAACCTCCCATCCTTATCCAAGTTATTAACCCTCTAATGAACAAAGCAAAACAAAGTCACGGACTGTTCTCTGACTCTGGGTGCTTGTGAAGATTCGGTGTGCCTGGCTGTGCAGGATTGGGGGATCCAAGTTTATCTGCGGCTCCTTAGGGTGTGCGCTACACCCATAGGTGTACACAGCCTATTGCGTTGGGGTGTGCACCCCAAAGCTCACAAGCCTTTCTCGGCAGTCTCAGCTGCACTGGACAGTGAATGAATGGGAGGTGCTCTGTGCTCAGTGGCTTCCTGTTCATTCACAAACTGAAGCATAGAAAACCTACTATGCTTCAGTTATGAATGAACACAGTGAGTGAGTGTGTTCAATGTGTTCATTTAAAAAAGGAAGGGGCCAGTAAACTACATATTTACTAGCCCCTTCCCCCGCTCTCCAAATTGAAACATCCCCTGCAGCAGCTGGGAGGAGAGAAGGGAAGCCAGCAGCACTGCAGGATGGGGGTAGACTAACACGGGGGGGGGGGGGGGGGGCCGGGGGCCAGCAGGAATCTGCACCTCACGTACTAATTAGTGTGTGCCAAGGCACACCTGGCACACCCCCTGTGTATGCCTATGGCTCCACCTAAAAAGGGATGTTGGTATAACCTATACCCATTACTGCCAAAGTCTTCCAGAACTGAGTGTGATCAGTTACAAAGAAAGTCAACCACCCTGCTAGTCAGTTTTAGAAAGTGCTGTAAAAGACCAAATCCATATTGCCAGGACAGAAGCCAGCAACGGCGGCCCAATCATAAGGGGTGCAGGGGCACCACCCTCCTAATCCATGATTAGAGCCTGAGACTCTAATTGGCTTCAAAAATGGGTGGGCTCGGGGCGCAGAGGACTGTGCCCTAAGCCCACCCAGTTGTGTGACAATAGTGAATTAATATTCGCTATTGCTTTCCTGATACTCCATCTGGCCAATTAGGAAGCGGGTCACCAGTTGTGTGACAATAGTGAATTAATATTCGCTATTGCTTTCCTGATACTCCATCTGGCCAATTAGGAAGCGGGTCACCAGTTGTGTGACAATAGTGAATTATTATTCGCTATTGCTTTCCTGATACCCCACCTGGCCAATTAGGAAGGGGTCACCCGTCAGTGAACCTATTGACCGACTGGGGGGGGGGGGTTGATCTGACCGACCAGGTTGGGGGTGTCGGAAGGTGGCGAGTGGATTGTTTGATGCCCCCCAAAAAATATACCACCAGCCACCTTTGGAAGCCAGTAGGATTCTACCCTAAAATTTGCCAAACATATACACTTCAGATAGAAAAAAAAAGTCACGACCCAGGCAATTCAAGCACACAGCCCGCACGCAGTCAAATATTTGACGCTGAGTTTTTTGGTGAGAGTTAATGCATGTTCTGAAGTGATTTCAACACTTAATTGCTTTGTTAGCCTGTGTGGACAAATCAATTGTTAGTAAGTTCAGCGATGTAATGATTTACATTTATCTGAATTATTCACAAGCTCCTATCAAAGTATAATCTAACATTGCTTTGGTGTTTAATGCTTCCCTCTGATCTTCGGCAATCATGAATTATTTACAGCGTTCATAACGTTCTCAAATTTCTTAACAGAAAAGGTGCCATATTATCCACCGCCACCGGGCACAGAGCTTAAAGAAAGAAGAAAAAAGAGCAGCATATGCAACGCACAGAAATAAAAAAGAAGAAGAAAAAAAAAAAAGGTAATATGGGCTTAATTGAGGCATAATTCTAATTATTCCCGATCACTTCTGGGACAACATGGACCCCTCCGGAAATGAGGAGCCTTTGAGGGGAACTCGGCAATGTAAAAAATGAAAACAATACATACGTGCACAGAACAATAGAACAAATAATGGAAAAACATGTTTTTTGGAGATAAAAGAGAGTTACAGAGGAGACTGAGGCAAGAAAATAAGAAACATCTTGTCAAGTAAATTGACTGTAAAATCTTTTCTCTTCTGAATCTCTAGTTTTAAGCACCGGGATTTCAGCAGTGGTAGGAATTCATAGAGTAGGGGTCTCCAAACTTTCTAAACAAAGGGCCAGTTTACGGTCCATCAGATTAGAGTGGGGCTGCTGGACTGGCCAGGGAAAGTAGAAAACGCCTCAAACTTGGTGGTCAGTAGGAATTAAAAAATGACATAGCACTGTTGTCAGTAGGAGGAAGCAATAGTGCCCCATCATTGGGATTAGTGTGAGGGGTAGTGACCTATTGCTGGTGTCAGTGGGTGGAATAGTGCCCCATCATTGGTGTCAATTCAAGGAATGGTGCTCTATTATTGGTGTCAATGAGAGTAATTGTGCCCAATATTTGGTGTCAGTAGGAGTCCCATCGTTGGTTTCAGTGTGTGGGGGGGGTAATAACCTATCATTAGTGTCTGTGTGAGGAAAAGTGCCCCATCATTGGTTTTAGTGGGAGGAATAATTCCTCATCATTGGAGTCAGTGGGAGAACTAGTGTCCCATCATTGGTTTCAGTGAGAGGAATGGTGCCTCATCATTGGTATCAGTGAGAGGAATAGTATCCCATCATTAGTGTCAGTGGAAGGAATAGTGCCTGATCATTGGTATCAGTGGGAGGAATAGTGTCCCATCGTTGGTATCAGTGGAAGGAATAGTGCCTAATATTCGTGGAAAGTATAGTGCCATGCCTGATAATTGGTATCAGAAGAAGGCATAGTGCCTGATAATTGGTATCATTGTAAGGTATAGTGCCCCATCATTGGTGTCAGTGGAAGGAATTGTGCCCCATCCTTGGCATCATCCTCAGTAGGAGGAATAGTGCCTCATATCAGTGGAAGAAATAGTGCCTCAAGGGCCAGATAAAGGCATGCAAAGGGCCGAAGCTTGGAGACCACTGCTATAGAGGTCTGTTATGTTAGTTACATAGTCAGCTTGAAAAAAGACCCATTTAGTCCAACCAATAGAAAATAATGAATAAATAAAAAAACCTCAATATATAGAAACATTGGGGGATAGGCAAGAGCATAGTTCAGTAGCAATACAAAAATTACATAGCACCTGTTTTCAGTATGAGGAGCAATAGTGCCCCATCACTGGGATTAGTGTGAAGGGTAGTGAAGTGACATATTGCTGGTCACTTCACTACCCATATTGTGGAACAGTGACCCATCTTTGGTTTCAGTAGAAGTCATAGTGTCCCGTCATTGGTGTCAGTGGAAGAAATAGTGCCCCATCATTGGTGTCAATGGGAGGAATGGTGACCTTATCTTTAGTGTCAGTGGAAGGAATAGTGTCCCATTATTGGTATCAGTGGGATAAATAGTGCCTCATCATTAATGTCAGCAGATGGAATAGTGCCCTATCGTTGGTGTCAGTGGAAGGAATTGTGCCTTAAGGGCCAGTTAAAGGTAAGCAAAGGGATGAAGCTTGGAGACCACTGCTATAGAGGTCTGGTATGTTTGTTTCATAATCAGCTTGAAAAAAGACCCATCTAGTTCAACGAATAGAAAATAATGAATAAATGAGCAGCACTATCCTCACCACAGGCATGCCCGAGTTCAGTAGCTGGCAACCAGCCGCTTCATGTCTGCTTTGACAACTTCTGCCAACAACCACACCTCTACTATCCACAGGCTCTGCTAAACCTCAACCACCTTCCAGCTTTTAAAAAGCAAGTGATTGGCCATGAATACGTAGTGCACAATTACAGCGAATCATGGGCATCCAGATCAAGGGGGCAGAGGGTGAGTGCAGGGTTGTACACATATTCTGCATCAAGCATTAGCAGCAGGGGAGGGGGTCACAGTTCTCCATCCTCTTCTGTGGTGCTGGATGAACCCATATCCTTACACTGCCACAATTATTCCAAATAAAGGGTAAAAAATCCTTTGATCCGAATTTGATCCAGCAGGAAAAAAAATCCATCCATAGAAAGCAGTTGGATCTTTCCTGGATCAATAACCTTTTCTGGGGTTAAACCTCTTATGCTCACTTCACTATATGGACCCCTTATTTATTTATACATGGTGATCATGTAACCCCTCAATCTTCTCTTCTCAAGAAAGAATAAGTTCAGTTCAGCCAATCTTTCCTCATAGCCAAGCTCCTCCATGCCTCTTATCAGTTTGGTTGCCCTTGCCTGTCCTGGTAGGAAGCTGATAATTTCAGCATATAAAGTAAATATGAAGATAAGGGAATAAAACATTTTTTTTAAAGGTTACAGGTCCCCCTTTCTTGCAGCTCATTTGGGGAAGTTTGAATAAGATCAAAGAAACATTCCACCTGATATCCTATTTGGGCTCATGAGAAGGTGCCAGTGCTTTGACTTAGGCTCCTGTTGGCCAGTAAACATTCAATAATCCAAGATAGTCGGCACTCAACAGGATCTTAAAGATATGACGTTTTTATTGATGCATACAGTTAAAAGTTACGTACAGAGCCCCAGCTATGCGTTTTATCCTAAAGGGCCCTAATCATAGCTACAATTAAAGCCGTTTAGGTTGAAAGCGGGGCTCTATACATTGTTTTTAACCACATACATCGAAAAAAGCTTCATATCTTTAAGATTCTGCCGAGTGCCGACTATTTTGGACCATATGGGGAAGTCCCCGTACTTAGGACAGTGCCCAGGGCGCTCCAGGGAAGGAGTTGCCTTTGACGTCATTGCCCATATTTGGTATAAGTCACAAGGAACTCCCGCCATAAAGGTCCTTGAGTAGACACGTTCCGTTATATAACGCTCGCCCCGATTCCAAATTGTGCTTATGTACTGCTACCCTGTCACATAAGCTTCCGATGTGGACTACAACTGGCAGTTGCAACACAATACTCAGGCATAGTCCACTGTTGTCACCATCACAAAACCTGCCCTGAGAAATGCCATGTAGCCATCACTATATTGTACGTACACTAGACGTGGTCATGAAGAGACTGCAGGAGCACTGATTTAAAAGAGAGAATGAAAAAAAGGCTGAAGGAAATAATTTTGATAAACAGTGCTTTAAATGATATAATGTGATTTAATTAGAGCTTACATCTACTTTAAGGGTATATTGAGATTTCTGAATATCATTATTGGTTTTGTGTTTTTTTTCATGCTGCCTAAAAAAAATATTGTCATACTGTTGAACTTCTTACACTTCGGGACATAAAGAAAACTGGCACTAAAGATAGAGATTATTTAAATATTCCTGAACTCTTAAGTATTTGAATCCATGAATTTTAAATAAGTTTTTATGTTTATTCAAAGCATGTAGTACAGCGGCATACTGTTTCTATTTAAAGTAATGACATTGCACGGAATTTGTTAAGGAAGATTTTAACCACCTCCATAATGTAAATATGAGATCTGAGGTCTTTTTGACCCCAGATCTCATATTTAAGAGGTCCTGTCATGCTTTTTTTCTATGTTTACATCCCTTGTAATAGGAATAAAAGTGACACAATTAAAAAAAAAAAAAAAAAAAAAAACTGTGTAAAAATAAAAAATAAAAGGTAAAATAAATAAGAAAATTTTTTTTTTTAAACGTGCCCTAACCCGCCGAGCTCGAACGCATACGTGAGTGGTGGAATTCCAGGATCCTGTCATAAGTGCGACCTTTGCGACCCTGGTAGTTTCGCCACTTGTGTCAATAATTTTTACATTTATTTTATACAATTTTGTTTTATTTTTTGTTTAAAAATTTTTTTTATTATAGTAAAAAGTGAAGGCACACTGTCCAAGGACTACAGTCCAAGGAGCTGCATGAAATCTCCTGGGCTAATCTCTATTATTTACCTCTGATAGTTTTATCACACTCCCAGAAGTTGGCTATCACTGTATTTCTAGGAGTCTGACAATTATTCTTCAGGTCTAAGCATCTTCAACATTAGAGTCCGTGCAGCTGCCCCTCCCCTCCTCCTCCTGCCCAATCACAGAAGCCTTTGTATTATGTGAACTAGTTTACAAATTACAAAGGCTTCTCTGAATGGACAGCGGGGGGGGGGGGGGGATAGCTGCTCTGTTTGCCTCCCTCTCCTCTCTCACAGCCCCGAGGGTCAGTGTATGCTCTGGCAGAGCCATAAACCAGTCAGATATAAATAATACAGATAATAGACATGTGCATTCATTTTCGTCCGAATGCATTTTCGTCTGAATTTCCGGTATTTTTGTTGTCGTTTTAACAAACGATAACGAAAGTGCAGAATCCGAAAACCGAAAGATCCGACATAAACAAATGCTTTATTTTTGTTTTCATTGCGACAACAGTTCAATATAGATAGGAGATTCGACATGATGATGACAATAACAATCTGTGTCCATGGAACCTGTGGTCGAATGTGCCTAACCTTAGCTCTATTAGTCCAAGATTATTCTACATAGAGAGAAAAGATTCAACATTATAGAGACAATAGCAAAAAAGGTAGAATGTGCCTAATCTAACTCTATTAGTCCAAGATTATTCGACATAGAGAGAAAAGATTCGACATGAAGATTCGACGAAGCAGTCGCCGCGAGTGGACATTTATGGTCAAATGCTCCGCCCATAGGTTATAGAAGAATTCTAATGTTGGTTGACTAGTAATAATAATTAATAAATATAATTATTACTAGTGTCATACAACATTAGAACTCTACTATAGCTTGTAGGCGGAACATTCAACCGGAAATGTATGACTGCGGCGTCGTACAGTTTAGCTGCTCCGTCGAATCTTCTTAGAACATTCGACAGACACCATAAGCCTTCAATGACAGATTCAACCTTAATTATTTCGGATTTTCGGACGAATGCTTTTTTTAACGAAATGAAATAAAAACGAATTTCGGGAGTAACTAAATAAATGTATTTTTCGGACAAAAAAGAAATTCCGAAACGAAATATTTCAGTGTGCACATGTCTCACTGATAAGCTCAGGAGATGTCATGCACCTCCTTGGACTTAAATGACAGTGTGTCTGCACTGCTTACAAAGTGACTGAATTCCTGGAATTCGGCTTTAAATGTTGCACAATGCGAATACTGAAAACGTGCAATCATTTGTTTTTTTATTTCCAGGTAAAACGTTTTAATTGCGCAGGGACACATTGGATAGGATATCACTTCATGACAACATTGTTGCCTAAACAGATATGTCAGTTAATTAATAGTTCTGCTTCTCTGTTTAAACAACACTTTCTAGTTAATGAGACCTGATTGAGCTAATACTTAGCAGACAGTTGCCAGTGCGCTCATCAAAGGGTTCTGACAGCAGAAGTTAGCAGTCACTGGAGAACAAAGTTTAAATCTAGCTTTCAATTCTCTTTCAAAAAGAAGATTGGGGAAGAATAAATGTTAGAATTAAAATTGCTCCCCTCGCCCCAACTGATAAAGAATAAAATGCTTTCTTTGTTTAGGGGATAAAACAGAGTATTACTTACAACTTAATTCCGAGGCCTAAATGAGTATTTTCAGTGGTAACAAAATATGTTATTAATTTATGGTGTTATATATATATATATATCAGCAGAAATGAGTTCACCCCAATAGATTTGTCAGAAAACCTTTACTTTCCTTTCAGAGTAAATGGGACACTTCTATGGGACACCATACTACAAAATCCTCCCACAAATGCGGGCCATTGATTGCAACCAAGATTTGTTCATGTGCACACACAAACAAGTACCGTATTTATCGGCATATAACACGCACTTTTTTCCCCTTAAAATCAGGGGAAAATCGTGGTTGCGTGTTATAGGCCGTTCCCCGCCAATTTTGTTCTGATCGGAGTGATCGCGGCTATTGCTGCGAACGCCGCCGACATACACAGCCGTGTGTAAATTCAAATATGGCGCCAAGACTGCAGGGACTCGTCGGAGCCGAGATACACATACCCGAGTATCTTCGGCTTTTCTCGGCGCCGCTCACAGTCCCGCCCAGTCCCACCATTGGACCTGTGTTATGTCCATCATAGGTTGGGACTGGGCGTGACTGTGAGCGGCGCCAAGAAAAGCCGAGGATACTCGGGTATGTGTATCTCGGCTCCGACGAGTCCCTGCAGTCTTGGCGCCATATTTGAATTTACACACGGCTGTGTATGTCGGCGGCGATCGCGGCAATCACACAAGGCTGCACTGGGGCAAAGCTGCACTGAGGCAAAGCTGCACTGACATGGCTGCGATGACAAGGCTGCACTGGGGAAAAGCTGCACTGACATGGCTGCACTGACAAAGCTGCACTGGGGCAAAGCTGCACTGACATGGCTGCACTGACATGGCTGCACTGGGGCAAAGCTGCACTGACATGGCTGCACTGACATGGCTGCACTGGGGCAAAGCTGCACTGACAAGGCTGCAGATGGACACTGATAACGCTGCATTGATGGGCATTTTAATGTAAGTTTTTCTTCCTTAAACTTTACTCCTAAAAGTTTTTTTCCTTAAAATTCCCTCCTAAACTTGGGGTGCGTGTTATATGCCGGCGCGTGTTATATGCCGGCGCGTGTTATACGGCGATAAATATGGTATTTTTCCTAACAAATTCATTCAAGTCTATGTTGCAAAAATGAATAAACCCCAATGAAATTCTTAGGAGCAAAGCTAAATTTTAGACAACAAACTCTTAATTAACAAGAATTCAACTACAGGTGAGTCTAATTATTCATACAACAGGTGTTCAGCAGACAGGTGATTATAAAAGAATGTTACCTAAAGCATTTTTTTTTTACCTGCAAGCGACCACTCCATTAGGGGCGCAGGGGCGCCGCCCTCCTAATCCATGCGCCCGACCCCTAATCTACATGCAGGGCGCCAGAAGCATGGATTTCAATAAGTTTTTTTTTCAAGCACATGATTAGAGGCTGAGGCTCTAATTGGCTTCAAAAAAGGGTTGGCTCAGGGCATAGAGCACTGCGCCCTGAGCCCACCCAGCTGTGACATTAGCGAATTGATGGCATCTTAATGACAAAACGCGTAGGGCGGAGCATCTAGCGTCTTTGCATCACTTCCGGTTTCGGGCCGTGGAGCGCGAATCGTCCCGGCTTCCTGTGTTTTTTAAAGGCATAAGCATTTGCATGTGAGTATGTTTCTATGTTTTGATATAGATGAGTATCACCAAGGCATGGTTTTGATGAGCACCTGTCACTTTAGTAATTTTTTTATTACAACACACTCATTTACTCTTGCATATGTGCATTGCACACACTAGGATTTGCACAAAATATTTGACACTTTAAACTCATATTTTTAGTGGGAGTATAATAAAGGAATACAGAGAGTGTCACATAGGGGCATACAATTATTGTACCCTAGAACAGCGCCACACCTACCCTTCCCTTTTTAACACTTGCATTTACATTCCACTTAGGTGGTTGTATCGGTAGGGGCAGCAGTTTTTTTTTCCATCCCATTCATTGCCATAAGCGCAGGGACACCGATATATTTTTAATATTTACTAATGTCTTACTGCTTCTCCTTCCAGCCATTCAGGAAGTGGGCCTGAGACCTGATTGGCAAGGGAGTCTTAGGACTCAGGGACTTAGGGAGGAGAAGCAGCGCTGGTAACGGAGGGAGGCTCCCCGGGAGTGCAGCCCAAGTGGCAAAGTGAGAGACAGAGTGCATGAGCGGGAGCCGGTGTGGAAAGTGGAGAGCCAATGCAGAGAGCGGGGAGCTGGCACAGAGAGCAGAAGCTGGTGCGGAGAGTGGGGAGCCAGTGCAGACTAGCGGGAGCCGGTGCGCAGAGAAGAGAGCAGTGTGAGTACCTACCAAGGCCAGGCCTGTGCACCAGGGGGGTGTTGTACGGTATGTGCCAGTGAGGGGGGCAGGTTTATTCCCCCCCCCCCCAAAATAATGAGCACCAGCCGCCACTGCCTGCAAGATAAAGCCAAAATGTGAAACTTACCTGAAAACAAAGCCTTCCAGCGATGCGCTGTCATCTCTGGAGGGTGCTTCCATCTTCACCCATTTTCCTTCCAGATCTGGGGACTCCAGCTGTGTGACTGGCCAGAGCGGCGATGATGTCACTCCCATTCATGCGCGGGGGAGCTGGCGTTTATGGCACAGGATTCTGAAGAAACAATCCGGGTGGCCGTTCCTGGGTGAGCCAAATACGTCATCAGTTGCACGTCATCAGAGCACGTTTAGGAGATATTTACAGTGCCTATAGGTAAGCTTTATTGTAGGCTCATCTATAGGTACAAGTCAAAGATTGAAGTTTACAACCACTTTAACAAAGAAAACCCCTCCCATTTCATGCGGTCAGCAATGGCACCACATGGAAGAGAAATTTCACAAGGCCTGAGAATGAAAATAATTTCTTTACACAAAAAAGGTGAAGGCTACAAGAAGATCAGCAAAGCTTTACGTATCACTCAGAATACTGTAACAAAAGTGATACAAAAATGTAACAAAGATGGAACTGCAACCATCTCACAGAGACATCCAGGCCGGCCACGGAAGTTAACACCTCGACAAGAGCATCTTCTGAAGGGTTGAAGAAAATCGCTATGCGACTTCACTGCAGTTAGCTAAGGAAATAGAAAGCGAGACTGGGGTGATTGTTTCCCGTGACACAATACGGCATACACTGCAGAGGAATGGCATGCATGGGTGTCGTCCACAAAGGAATCCTCTCCTAAAACCCATGCATAAAAAAGACCGCCTATATTTGCCAGGGCCCATGCTGAAAAAGAAGAAGACTACTAGGACTCTGTACTCTGGAATGACGAGACCAATAAAAACATTTTTGGAACTGATGGCTTCAAAACTCTATGGCGTCGCAAAGGTGAGGAGTACAAAGCAAAATGCATCATGGTGCCTACAGCGAAACATGGTGGTGGCAGTGTCCTTTTGTGGGGCTGCATGAGTGCTGCTGGTGTCGGGGAGCTGCATTTCATTGATGGTATCATGAATTCACAGATGTTCTGCTCTATATTGAAAGAGAAGATGCTACCATCACTCCTTGCCTTTGGTTGTTGTGCACTTTTCCAACATGACAATGATCCGAAACACACATCTAAGGCCACTGTTGCATTTCTGAAGAAGAACAGGGTGAAACTGATTCAGTGGCCAAGTATGTCTCCTGATCTGAACCCAATCGGGGAAAACCTATGGGGAATTCTGAAGAGACAAGTTGAGCATCACTCTCCATCCAGCATCCAGGCTCTAAAAGAGGTCATTCTCGAAGAATGGAAAAAGATTGATGTTGCAATATGTTGCCAACTTGTTCATTCCATGCCTAGAAGACCTGGTGCTGTCCTTACAAATCATGGAGGTCTTACAAAATACTAGATGGAGTAGTTTTTGTTGTGGGGTGTATTCACTTTTGCATCAACTAATTTGAGTAAAAGTGAAGATTTTGTAATCTAAGTCACTGTATATTATTAACATTACTTTCATTTAATGAGCTAAATAAAATGTTCTATAAAACTCAATTTTGTCAACATTTTGCTCTTGTGTTCATTGCGATATTAATTAAAATTTTACTTTTTAAAAGGGGTGTATTCATTTATGCTGAGCATTGAATACTGTATGTAACGATACCCCCAAAGGAGCCACTTAAGTTTGTTCAGTCCTTTACTCTGCCTCTCAACCCTAAAAACTGCCTCAGCCCCCTCTGGCATACCTGGCAATAGTATAAGTGCAATAACCAATGAGAAACACACACGTTAATAATTAATAAAACATAAAAAATGACAAACAGTAACAGTATATAGTCAAGTAATCAACTAGAGATCAATAACTGAGATTTAAGAGTAATATAGCTCTCAACCCTATATTTAAGCTGCTTTCAGGGGATTCCAAACCTGAGAATGTCCCCAAGAGCAGAGGCACACTTGAATGGTAAATAAACCACAATATGGCACTTAAAATTAGATTGGTTACCTTACCTATACTCAGTTTGGCTCTATCAGTCCAGGCAGGAGGAGAGCAGAGGAATGACTCCTTTTGTGTCAGGTCTCTCTCTACTTTCCCCTGACACCACAGGCCCAACTTTACACAATTATTCAATTCAGCACCTATTGACTTAACTTTATAGATAAACTGTTCCACACACCCAATACATATGCAGAGCCCTGAATATGTGTGTGTGGATCCGCATGGCCCTGACAGCTTCAGTCCTTTTTGAAGAAAAGATAAGCTTTGGTGTCTTCAGCTAGCCACTTTCGTTGGTGCACTTTAACTCCTGGGTAGCAGGGCAAACAACATAACTGGGCCAGATTATCGAGTAAATTTTGTTCAACAAGGTGAGAGGACAATGGTGTCTGTATACAATGTCCCAGAAATGTATAGCCTTATCCTTTATCCCTGTAGTACTACAAGTGTCAGCAAGATGACTACTGGCAATGATGTTTGTATACAGTGTTCAAAAAGCTCTTTCTGTAATGCAGTGTCTCTGTTCCCTGCAGATAGGCAGAAATGCCCTCTCACCAAATCCTGCGATCAGGGCCCAAGCGAACGTCCTGGAACAGGCAGGCTTTCGTGGGGACCCAACCGATCCTCTCACACTGAAATGGTTCACCGCTGGTGGAGATGCACCTCAATATTCACCTAGGATCCCCCTCTCTCAGGCTGGACGTCCAAACTCGCAGTGGAGACCTGAATCGCACGGGGAGATCATTTGAGAGACAGCACCTCTCCCTGAGGTCTGGTTTCTTCACTCCTTCATGGCTGACTGAACTTTTTCCTCAGGACACAAACTGTATTCTTTTACTTTCCTGTCAGCAAAGCATCATGGGATTTGCAGTTCTCCCTGTATAACAGTCTATGGGGCCGTTTTGTGTGAGAACTTCATGTCCCAAAATCCATTGCTACTCTCCCTCAGGTCTGTACAATCTCTTCCATTGGCTGTTGTAACTGTGCTCTTAGTTGGTTTTCCTCTTCCAGCCAACAGGGGCACAAGAGAGGCCACTGAATTCAGAGCTCTGTGTGTGTCAGCTCATATTACGTTAACTCAGTCATTGAAAACAGGAAGAAGAAGGGGGGTGGAAAAAGCCCAGACATGACAGGCAACTTTCTCCCTAACTGAAGCTGGAAAGCCTGTGTACATTGTTCTGGTCAGCTTGGCAAGATTTGTGGGTTATAGAGTGAGACACCGGCTACACACTCCCCCCACCAAAGAACCTTTGGTCCCCAAAGGAAGTAACAATCCTTGACCTGTACATGGTTTTAGAATACACGCGGAGAAAAACAGGTTAATGTACACAAGTTCAAACAATTCACATTTGCATAAGAACCTGGCAGAGGAATCTCTCACCAATGAGCATAGGAAGGAAGGCTGTCCTGCCTACAGGCCACCTTAATTGGAATGGCCTTACCAGTTGTGCCAAGGGGTGAGTCAGGGTTACTCTTCACCAAAGCAGCAGTGAACAGGTCAGGCATGTCAAGAGTCCCTTGAGGGGAGAGGACAATTTCTTTGGGGCTCTCATCCAACAGGTCACAGGTCGGTCTCTTGAAATGGGAAATGACTCTTCGTTTCCTCTGCTCCACTGGCTCTGACACAGTAGGCTCACTGGCCTCTTTCTCCTGTTTAACCGCTTTTGCCTCCTGCAGATCAGTTTCTATTGCCTCTGCTGTGGATCCTTCTCCATCCACTATGGAAGAGGGAGACACCTCTGGCCCTCATGCTGGCAGGAAAGGTAAGGGATCACATCTGGGGACAACAGGGGCTAAATTTATATTCTAAGTAATATATACAGTATATAATGACGTTGGATGATCTGAATGACATTTGCATTCACTGCACAAGTGTCAAATGCTCAGGAAAGTGAACGCAATTAGAATGTTTAGCAATTGTAAACCTGTGAAAGTCACCGTTATGCTAGTTTGTGGCTTCGTTAACCCAACTTAATCTTATCTTAATATTATGTGCTAACAATTTACACAAACAGTCTCTCCCACCACCTTTCCCCTCATAATGTATCATCAAAAGAGGACTACCGCTCTTCTAAAATAAAACGCATGCATTTACTTTGAGCTTTACCATTTCGCTACATGAAAGTGTCACGAACATGTATAATTTTTAATTACTTTGTTGATTATATTTTGGGGTAAATAAATGGGAGTGTGCAAATTTTTTACAATTTTTATACACTATTTATGACAATAAAAAAACAAAAACAAGGTAAATAAAATATATGTATCCACATTTACTATTTATTACAATAACTGTACTATTTATTACAAATACATTACAAATTATTACACATTATTCCAAATTATTACAAATTTATTAAAAATGTATTACAGTAAAACCTTGATTTGAGAGTAACTTGGTTTGAGAGCGTATTGCTAGAAAAGCAAAATGTTTTAATAAATTTTGCCTTGATATACAAGCAATGTCTTAATATAAGAGTAGCGTCATACCACAGCGGAGTATAAAAAAAAAAAGAGAGGAGCCTCTTTGCAGTGGCGTAGCGTGGGTTGTCAGCACCGGGGGCAAGGCAAGTAATTTGCGCCCCCTAATCTGCGGACTTTTAGCTATTCCTGAGTCCTTTCAAATACAATAGTACTGACCTACTTGATTCCTATACTGACCACTACACTGGAAACTACACTGTCCACTACACTACATTGTCCACTACACTGACCACTATACTATACTGTCCACTATACTACACTGACCACTATACTGTCCACTACACTACACTGTCCGCTATACTATACTGTCCACTATATTACACTGACCACTATACTGTCCACTACACTGACTACTACACTGTCCACTATACTACACTATACTGACCACCATACTACACTGTCCACTATACTACACTACACTGTCCACTATACTACACTATACTGACCACTATACTACACTACACTGACCACTATACTACACTATACTGACCACTATACTACACTACACTGACCACTATACTACACTACACTGTCCACTATACTACACTGACCACTATACTACACTACACTGTCCACTATACTACACTGACCACTATAGTACACTACACTGTCCACTATACTACACTGACTACTATAGTACACTACACTGTCCACTATACTACACTATACTGACCACCATACTACACTGACCACTATACTACACTACACTGTCCACTATACTACACTGACTAATATAGTACACTACACTGTCCACTATACTACACTATACTGACCACCATACTACACTGATCACTATACTACACTACACTGTCCACTATACTACACTGACCACTATACTACACTACACTGTCCACTATACTACACTGACCACTATAGTACACTACACTGTCCACTATACTACACTATACTGACCACCATACTACACTGTCCACTACACTGTCCACTATACTATACTGTCCACTACCCTGACCACTATACTACACTCTCCTGCCTACAGTCTCTCTCTCTCGCCCCCCCCCCCCCCGGCCAGTAACATGACTCTCACAAGGGAGTCTCACTCACCTTCTTATCCTGGCCTGCATCGATCCGGATGAGGAGGAGAAGACAGCGGCGGCTCACATTCTTCTCTCCCCTGCGCTCTGCCTGCTGCCATGTTCAGTGTCCAGCGCCCTGTGATTGGGCGTATGGGGGGGTCATGCAAAAAATTAAGTGTGATGGACCCTCCACACGGAAGGAGTGAAGGCTTACCAGAGGGATTGAACTCATAATAACATACGTTCAATGAGTCAATCTAGCTTATATCACCAACAGGCAATAAAGGAAAGGACCTCCAAATTGGATGGCAGCAAAACTCCAAACGTATCCAGAGCCGTGAGGGAACTCTCTTTATAGTGGATGGCAAACCTTCCAATGGATCATCTCAGACGAATAGCCCATATGAAATAAAGAGGGGGGCCACATAGCATAATACCGTTTGTAAAATGAGTTTATTAAAATAAGTAAACAACTTACATTTCTGTAGTAAAAAAAGCGCTTCAAGTAAAATTATGGCAGGCAGTGGAGTCACCCGACGCGTTTCGTCTTACAAGACTTCATCTGGGGTACTCACCCACTGCTGCCATACCCCTTAATATAGATGCCTTGGCCCCCTTGATGAGGATCCAGCTCGTATCTAAAATTAACAAGCACTTCTGGGTTTGGCCAAAATGGCGGACCCGCGTGCGTTCCAAGCCTCACTATGGAGTGTCTGTGTGCGTTCCAACATCTTGCCGAGTATTATCCTAATATTCTCATAAATATAATGTGATCTTAAGTATAAACCACTTCCTCGAGAAAAAATCTACCAATAAGCTTGAATTGATGGAGTTGCTATATGCTCAAGATCTCTAGTACTGTAATTTATATTCAGAGATGGGGAGAGCATGTGACCGGACGTGCGTCACCTCGTCTAGTGAGACCGGCGCACGTTGCTAAAGGTAAACAGCGGCTCAAGCCTCGTTAAGGAGATCAACAACGCAGTGACGTCAGCTACGCTCTATACTGACGACACGGCAAGGCGATCGACTGTGCGCAGTAACGTCAACTAGGATCTGCGCAACCAAAAGATAAATGTAAAGTTTGAATAATATAGATGAATGTATATAATTAAGATGACATATGAAAATGATGTATCAATGTCAATTGTCACTCAGTGGTATCATAAAGGTGTAATGAAAAACAAAAAAATAAAGGTGAATGGAATAGTGTGCTGTGTGTGTAAAAAATAAATAATAAATAATAAAAAATAAAATAAAATAGAAATAAAAATAAAAATAAAAATAAAAATAAAAAATAAAATAAAATAAAATAAAATAAAATAAAAAATAAAAATAAATATAAAGAATAATAAAAATAAATATAAAAATTTAAATAAAAATTAAAATAAAAATAAATAAAAAAATAAAATTAAACAAATATAATAAAAATAGAAAATAAATAAAAATAGAAAAATAAATGTATGAAGAGAGAAAAATGTAATGTGAAAAATTGTGAAATGATAATTTAAGAAGATGATGCTAGACACCACCTTAAGGTGTATATATCTACTAATATAGACCAAAAAAGTTTTTAAATTAAAAATGTGAGTAGTGAACATTTATCGTCAAATAAGGACATAGGGATCCAAATGCCATGAGTGACTAACCTGTGTCATCAGGTAATGGAGTGTAACCTAAGAGGACAGAAGATGTGAGAGATCTTTGTGTTAAAAATATCGGTGGGTCATGACCTAAAGAGGTCAAAGGGTGTGAGAGATCTTTGTGGTAAAAATATCGGTGGGACTTCAGGAGCGATCGAGGACAGGCCAGCCCTACGCCTCACATGACCCCCATACGCCCAATCACAGGGCGCCGGACACTTAACATGGCGGCCGGAGCACGGGGACACAGGTATTAGAAATTAGGAGGAGGCAGCCAGTGACACATACTGGCGCCCCCCTAAATGTCGCGCCCGGGGCCACGGCACCCCCTGCACCCCCCACGCTACGCCACTGCCTCTATGTGTAGCAATATGGTTACATTTAATGAAGGTACAACATTTAGCAACTTATTGCTACACTTAGAGGTGCCTCTCTTCTCTTTTATACCCTGTAAAAAAAAAATGCTTTGATATACAAGTGCTTTAGATTACAAGCATGTTTCTGGAACAAATTATGCTCGCAAACCAAGGTTTTACTGTATTTATTTAAAAAAATTACTATTTATTACAATGAAAAACAAACAAAAAAACAAGGCAATAAAAATATATGTATCTAAATTTGCTACCAAATTAATGCCTCATCTGTTACAAAAAAAAAAAAAAAAGGATGTATAATAAATTAGGTAGATTACAAAACCTAATGTGTGGAACCAAGACATCTACTTTAATCCACAGGTATAACCTTACAATAACCAAAGTCTTAGTATTTATATTACTTCTGTACCCAAAAAATATTCTTGCCCAAATCAACCCATATTACAATATAACAACAATTTTCTGCTGACAAAAAATACATCAGTTGGCATAAAAAATATATATATCATAGAAATATCTGCTGAAAAGCTAAATAGCTACGTTAACGACTAACAAACGTATTTCAACAAGATGCACGAGACTGAACAAATCTGAATGTCTCCATTGCAAGAATGGGCTTCTCTCTACTTTAGATACAAAAGATAATCCTGACACATTATTTGCTGTTTGTTTTACATTAGAAAACTATTTGTATATCTACTCAAGTGGCTAACATAGCACCACCTTTGTTGGCAAACAGCGTTATTGATGCAAAATATATAAATAATGCATGGCTTCACAGCTCGCCGTCACGTGACTCGCACTTGTTACAGTGAGTAGTGTACACCGCATATCATCATACAACCACTCATCATCCAATATATCTAACGGGTTTACTTACTATGATCTAATACCCTTGTGTAGCAGAAAACAGTTTTTGAAAATGGCAAACTTTGAAAGGTGACATTAGAAATAGGTCTACAATAGAAATAGGTCACCTATATATACTGTGTATAATGTTTTTCTTTTTTCTTTAAGGTTCCACTCACACCTGAGCATTGTAATTTATTGGTGTTTTTCTGGCTTTTTTTTAAGTGTTTTTGCAGCTTTTTACAAGTGTTTTTAATCACTTTCTGCCTAAGCTATAGCCAAAAGACGGCTACAGCGTGGGCTTCCAGTGCCGTGAGGGCATCAATAGACGTCCTCCTGTGACCGTGCAGTGCGCGGCCGGCGTGCCCTGTGATTGTCGAGTCCTCTGGACTCAAGTGATCACAGAACAGGGGAAAGAGCTAATCACAGCGGCCCTTTAACACGTGATCAGCTGTCAGCCAATGAAGGCTGATCACAGAAGTAAACAGAAGCCGTCATCGGCTTTTTTCTTCTCACGATCAGTGTGAGTAGACTAGAATAAAGCCGGGACAGGAACATCAGTCCCAATCTGTGCCCGCCAGTGCTGCTAATCAGTGCCACCTATCAGTGCCCACCAATGCCACCTCACCTGTCAGTGCCTATCAGTGCCACCTATCAGTGTCCATCAGTGCCCACCAGTGCCATCTATCAGTCCCCACGAGTGCTGCCAATCAGTGCCCATCAGTGCCTCATCATCAATGTCACCTATCAGTGCTGGCCATCAGTGCCACCTACCAGTGCTTATCAGTACCCCCTATCAGTGCCCATCAGTGTCCCCTATTAGTGCCCATCAGTGCCTCCTATCAGTGCCCATCAGTGCCATGCTGCTAATCAGTGCCACCTATCAGTGCCCACCAATGCCTCCTCACCTGTCAGTGCCCATCAGTGCCATCTATCAGTGTCCATCAGTGCCATCTATCAGTGCCCACGAGTGCTGCCAATCAGTGCCCATCAGTGCCTCATCATCAATGTCACCTATCAGTGCTGCCCATCAGTGCCGCCTACCAGTGCTTATCAGTACCCCCTATCAGTGCCCATCAGTGCCGCCCTTCAGTGCCACCTCTCAATGCCCTTCAGTGCCACCTCTCAGTGCTCTTCAGTGCCTCCTATCAGAGCCCATCAGTGCAACCTATCAGTGCCCATCAGTACTACCTATCAGTGTCCATCAGTGCCACCCATCAGTGCCACCTCTCAGTGCCGCCTATCAGAGCCCGTCGGTGCCTCCTCATCAGTGCCCTTCAGTGCCTCCTCATCAGTGCCCACCAGTGCTGCCTCATCAGTGCCCATCAGTACAGCCTTGTCAGTGCCACCTATCAGTGCCCATCAGTGCAGCCTCATCAGCACACTTCACTGAAGGAGAAAAATTACCGGTTTGCTAAATTTTATAACAGACTATGAAAAATGTTTAGTTTTTTTTTTTTTTCGGTCTTTTTTTGCTTCTTTAGCAAAAAAATAAAAACCCCCAGTGGTGATTAAATATCACCAAAAGAAAACTCTATTTGTGTGAAAAAAGTATAAAAATTTAGTTTGGGTGTAGTTTTGCATGACCGCGCAATTGTCATTCAAAGATTGACAGCGCTAAAAGCTGAAAATTGGTCTGGGTAGGAGGGGGGTATAAGTGCCCGGTAAGCAAGTGGTTAAAGCGTTTTAGAGCTTCAGGCATTTTTGTTTATCCAGTAGAAAGCAATAGGGGGAGGCGAGGGAGGGGAAATTAGGGGTGGAGAGCTGCTGTTCGAACAGAAAACAAGAGACAAAACGCTTGTAAAACGCTCAAGTCGGGCGTTTCTATTGGAGTCTATGTTGCCAAAAATGCTTGTAATCTGCCAAAAAGAACCACTTGTACTTTTTTGAGCGACAGGCATTTTGCTTCAGGTGACAGACCATTCATATGTGAACAGGGGACATTGAAATGAATGAGATTTGACTTGTTGGGCATTTTAGAGATACAAGCTTCAAACAGAAACTTGCTTGGGTGTGAACAGGGCCTAAAGAGGAACTCTAGTTTGTTGTTTTTCTTTTTTTAAAGTCAGCCGTTACAAATACTGTAGCAACTAACTAAAAATTCAGGCCAGTGCCTGGGGTCCAGCGCTGTCTTTTCCCCGAAGTCAGTTATCCTTGCTGCTGGCCCCCGACACCACCATTTTGGATATGGGAGCCGGTTGTGGATTCCTAAAGGAGCCACAGTCAGCACCCTACAGCCTGCTGGAAAATGTGACGTGTCCCAATAGGTTGCAGGAGGGGGTGGGGTGACTTCCTTACCAAGGTGAGGATTGTGGATGTGGGAACAGGTATGTACCCCCCCCCCCCCCCCCACTTCACCCCAAAAAAATGTAATTTTGTTAGGCTGGAAGGAGGAGAAAAACCTGCAGAACTTCATCTTTTTCAGTGAAGTTCAAGTTTATGCACATTTTTTGTTTATATATATATATGTATACAGTATCTCACAAAAGTGAGTACACCCCTCATATTTGTGTAAATATTTTATTCTATCTTTTCATGTGACAACACTGAAGACATGACACTTTGCTACAATGTAAAGTAGTGAGTGTACAGCTTGTATAACAGTGTAAATTTGCTGTCCCCTCAAAATAACTCAACACACAGCCATTAATGTCTAAACTGCTGGCAACAAAAGTGAGTACACCCCTAAGTGAAAATGTCCAAATTGGGCCCAAAGTGTCAATATTTTGTGTGGCCACCATTATTTTCCAGCACTGCCTTAACCCTCTTGGGCATGGAGTTCACCAGAGCTTCACAGGTTGCCACTGAAGTCCTCTTCCACTCCTCCATGACGACATCACGGAGCTGGTGGATGTTAGAGACCTTGCGCTCCTCCACCTTCCATTTGAGGATGCCCCACAGATGATCAATAAGGTTTAGGTCTGGAGACATGCTTGGCCAGTCCATCACCTTTACCCTCAGCTTCTTTAGCAAGGCAGTGGTCATCTTGGAGGTATTTGGGGTGGTTATCATGTTGGAATACTGCCCTGCGGCCCAGTCTCTGAAGGGAGGGGATCATGCTCTGCTTCAGTATGTCACAGTACATGTTGTCATTCATGGTTCCCTCAATGATCTGTAGCTCCCCAGTGCCGGCAGCTCTCATGCAGCCCCAGACCATGACACTCCCACCACCATACTTGACTGTAGGCAAGACACACTTGTCTTTGTCCTCCTCACCTGGTTGCCGCCACACACGCTTGTCACCATTAGAACCAAATAAGTTTATCTTGGTCTCATCAGATCACAGGACATGGTTCCAGTAATCCATGTCCTTAGTCTGCTTGTCTTCAGCAAACTGTTTTGTGCATCATCTTTAGAAGAGACTTCCTTCTGGGATGACAGCCATGCAGAACAATTTGATGCAGTGTGCGGCGTATGGTCTGAGCACTGACAGGCTGACCCCCCCACCCCTTCAACCTCTGCAGCAATGCTGGCGGCACTCATACATCTATTTCCCAAAGACAACCTCTGGATATGACGCTGAGCACGTGACCTCAACTTCTTTGGTGGACCATGGCGAGGCCTGTTCTGAGTGGAACCTGTCCTGTTAAACCGCTGTATGGTTTTGGCCACCGTGCTGCAGCTCAGTTTCAGGGTCTTGGCATCTTCTTATAGCCTAGGCCATCTTTATGTAGAGCAACAATTCTTTTTTTCAGATCCTCAGAGAGTTCTTTGCCATGAGGTGCCATGTTGAACTTCCAGTGACCAGTATGAGAGAGTGAGAGCGATAACACCAAATTGAACACACCTGCTCCTCATTCACACCTGAGACCTTGTAACACTAATGAGTCACATGACACCGGGGAGGGAAAATGGCTAATTGGGCCCAATTTGGACATTTTCACATTTGAGTTACTGTTGCCTTTCTATCATCTGCCCATTCTCCTCTGACCTCTGACATCAAAAAGGCATTTTCCTCCACACATCTGCCTCTCACTGGATATTTTCTCTTTTTTGGACCATTCTCTGTAAACCCGAGAGATGGTTGTGTGTGAAAATCCCAGTAGATCAGCAGTTTTTGAAATACTCAGACAAGCCTGTCTGGCACCAACAACCATGCCACGTTCAAAGTCCCTTAAATCCCCTTTCTTCCCCATTATAATGCTCGGTTTGAACTTCAGCAAGTCGTCTTCACCACGTCTAGATACCTAAATGCATTGAGTTGCTGCCATGTGATTGGCTGATTATCAATTTGTGTTACCAAGCAATTGAACAGGTGTACCTAATAAAGTGGCTGGTATATATATATATATATATATATATATATACACAATATATATACACTATATTGTCAACAGTATTGGGACACCTGCCTTTACACGCACATGAACTTTAATGGCATCCCAGTCTTAGTCTGTAGGGTTCAATATTAAGTTGGCTCCGCCCTTTGCAGCTATAACAGCTTCAACTCTTCTGGGAAGGCCGTCCACAAGGTTTAGGAGTGTGTCTATGGGAATGTTTGACCATTCTTCCAGAAGAGCATTTGTGAGGTCAGGCACTGATGTGGATGAGAAGGCCTGGCTCTGGTGTGCACTGGTGGGCAGTCATGTTGGAACAGGAAGGGGCCATCCCCAAACTGTTCCCACAAAGTTGGGAGCATGAAATTGTCCAAAATGTCTTGGTATGCTGACGCCTTAAGAGTTCCCTTCACTGGAACTAAGGGGCCAAGCCCAACCCCTGAAAAACAACCCCCCACCATAATCCCCCCTTCACCAAATAATTTGGACCAGTGCACAAAGCAAGGTCCATAAATACATGGATGAGTGACATGGATGAGCATGTGGAAGAACTGGACTGGCCTGCACAGAGTCCTGACCTCAACCCAATAGAACACCTTTGGGATGAATTAGAACAGAGACTGCGAGCCAGGCCTTCTCATCCAACATCAGTGCCTGACCTAACCAATGAGCTTCTGGAAGAATGGTCAAACATTCCCATAGACACACTCCTAAACCTTGTGGACAGCCTTCCCAGAAGAGTTGAAGCTGTTATAGCTGCAAAGGGTGGGCCAACTCAATATTGAACCCTACGGACTAAGACTGGGATGCCAGTAAAGTGGTTGTAAACCTGTGATTGCCACTTTTACCTATAGGTAGTGGAAATATCTCCTAAACATGCGCTGTTTAGGAGATATTTCACTTGTAGTGCGCCAATGATGTCATCAGCTCATGCGCTGTGAAGAAGCGGACCTCAGTGACGTTTCTTCTCTCGCAAGTGCAGTGACTGACGGCTCCCACGTGCATGTGCGGGAGTGACGTAACGTTACGCGGCTCTAGACAGTCACAGAGCCGGAGTCTGTGGCCCCCGGAAGGAAGAAGGGTGAAGATGGATGTGGCCACCAGCGGGGACATCAAGGACATTGCGGGCTTTGTTTGTAGGTAAGTGTCACATAATAGGCTAGTATGCAATGCACACTAGCCCATTATGCTTTTAGCTTGCAGGGGAACAAAGAGGAAGTCAAACTCATCAGGGTTTTGCAGTGTTCATGTGCTAGCAAGCATCCCGCTGGATGGAGGAGAAAGCAGAGCGACAGAAAGATGAACTCATTAGTTTGCTGCTCCTTACTGTCCATTCAGAGGGTTGGGGAGGAATAGGTAAATCAAGTCACCTGCCCTGCCAGAAAGGGCCATGTTGTGTGACACAACTGTGTAAATCACAGGACTGGTTGGGCAGAAATCTAAAACCTTTGGCAGGTAAAACAGCTCCAATCAGTGGCGGTCATCCGCATCCCCCCCCCCCCCGCCTCCTGGTCAGTTAGGATCCCGGCACTTAGCCCATCTATGGCGGGCAGCGCTTCCCTCCGGGTGACGGGCGGTGGCTTCCCCTTCCCCTGCTCTCCTCCTTGGCATCACGGCTGCTTCCGCCGCGCGTCTCCCCCCTCCTCCTCGGCGGCCAAAAGGAACGCTTCTCCTTTCAGCCAATCAGGAAACAGGTCTTACACCCGCTTCCTGATTGCCTGGGAGGAGAATCAGTGTGACAATAGTGAATATTCATTCGCTATTGTCACACAACTGGGTGGGCTCTGCACGCAGTGTTCTGTGCCCCGAGCCCACCCTTTTTTGAAGCCTATTAAGGGCTCTGATTATGTGCTTAAAAAAAAACCCTGATTGGAATCCATGTATCTGGTGCCCTGCATTTATATTAGGGGGCCGGACGCATAGATTGATGGGGGGGGCGGCACCCCTGCGCCCCTAATGGACGGGCCGCTACTGTCCCATATACATGTTTCATCTGTGTATTTAGCTGTTTGCCAAGAGTTTGAAGCTGAACTCAGGAATAAGCAAATATTGTATAACTAAAAGAGTCATGTGTATTAAATCCTAGTGTGCTTTGTGTAGTTCTTCCAGATCTGTGCCGTAATCCAGCGTGAGGACCCTCTGTGCAAGGAGCTTCCTGTAATGAAGACCTCTCACTGCTGCTCTCTTTCCTTGTGCAGGATGACTGGTCTCGTCTCCGCCCCCCTCCTGTAGTTCTTTGCAGTCAGCATGTAGTGGGTGGGGCCTGCTGGGTCCCTCCCGCAGCTCTGCTCTCTGCACTGGCTATGCACAACACAGGCCTGTGGATAAGGGGGTACCACCGGCCCTCCTGTAGGGGGCCCAGGCAGCAGGGTGAATTGGAGGTGGGCAGGGAGGGTGATCAGTGTAACGGGGGAGGGGGGAGACAATTACATACCTCCCAACTTTCTGAGATGGGAACGACGGACACCCATTGGCAAAAGTATGAATGTATAGGAAACACAACCTGCCACGCCCCTTAAAGGAGAATTATACAAAAAAAAAAATAATATAAGCCCAAAAGTGCTTTTTTTTACCACTACTATTCCTTTATATTGGCTTTTGGAATTTACAAATGCAGCAATTTAGAAATTGGATGAAAGGTTTAGTGCTGGGAAACGCTCTTTGAAAGATAAAAAGTGCATTTTATATACATCTATATAGATCAGACCAAAATGAGGGACAAATGAGGCGGAAAGAGGGACAGAGGGACATTGCTCCAAATCAGGGACAATTGGGAGCTTAGCAATTACTGGAACTGATCCCCTGTATGGCTCTCTGCAGCAGCTCAAAGCTGTTCTTCTCCTCTCCCTACTGTTGGCTTTCAGCTGCTGCAGAGAGCCATACATTGGATAGGTTCCAGTAATTGCCCCCCCCCCCCCGTCACACTGATCACCCTCCCTGTGCACCATACGTTTTCCCCTTGCTGTCCAGGCCCCCCTGTGTGCCCCCCCTACCCCTGCAGTGCTGCCGGCTTCCCTTCTCTCCTTCCCGGCGGCAGCTGCAAGCACACAACAGGATCCTTCAGGATGGAGAGTAGGAGAAGGGTCCATTAACTATGTCATATTTACCAGCCCCTTTAGGGTTGCCACCCCATCCCTTGAAACCTGAATGCATATTAATTACACAGGTTCTGTGGCTGATTAAGGTAGTAATTAAACTCACTTAGTGCTTTATCTGCATTCACTTAGCCTCCGAACCTGTGTAATTAAAGTGTTACTAAACCCACAACAGTAAAATCAGTCTGTACTGTATATGCAGTAAAGCATGCTTGTTATACTCACTGTGGAACCTAAGGGGTTAATCCTCCGTATTGTGTAAAAAAGTTTCATCCTGTCTTCTCTGATCCTCCCCTTCTTCCACAGTCCCCAATCCATCCCCATGAGAGTATAGAGCAGTGATGGTAAACCTTGGCACCCGCGGTGTTTTGGAACTACAGTTCCCATGATGCTCCTGCACTCTGCAGTGTAGATGAGCATCATGGGAAATGTAGTTCCAAAACATCTGGGGTGCCAAGGTTCTCCATCACTGGTATAGAGCAAGGGGTCCCAAGCTGACGGCCCATCCAGCTGTTGTGAAACTACAAGTCCCAAGAGGCATTGCAAGTCTGACAGTTACAAGCATGACTCCCTCAGGCAGAGGAATGATGAGACTTGTAGTTCCGCAACAACTGGAGGGCCACCAGTTTGAGACCCCTGGTATCGAGCCCTAGGGTTGCTCTGAGTCTGCACATGCTCAGTGTGGTGTGTATTGCTAGAGAGTTTTTTTTTTTTCTTGGGAGAGTGCATGAGATTAGCACAGGGCCAATCAGCACTGTCCACACAGAGGGTCAGGTGTCCTGCAGCCTCATAGGACAGTCAGAGGAGAATGAAAACTCCTCCTACAAGCTTTAACTAGATACTGATAAGCCTTGTACACATGATCGGATTTTCTGCAGGGAATTGTGTGAAGAAAAATGTTGGATGGCATGCTTATAAATTTTCCTGCGGACAACGGTCTGTTGTCAGATTTTCTGATTGTGTGTACACAAGTCCGTCAGACAAAAGTCCAAAGTGCAAACACGCATGCTCGGAATGCTCACCAAACACAACATTAGCAGAAGGTGCCCAAAGGGTGGCGCTAAAGAGCTGAAAAACCACGTAGTACGTCACTACGTTCGTGTTTGTTGGCCGACAATTGTGTGCCATGTGTATGCAAGACAAGATCATGGCCAACGCCCTTCGGACAAAAGTCTGACGTTTTGCATTTCCATGTTCCGTGTACTGTGGGAGACCAGATATAGTGAATGCAGGGTCCTGGGTTTAGTAACACTTTAACTGCTTGCCGCCTACTCACCGTCAAACGACAGCGGGGGCGCGCAGTACGGCATTCGCAGCCGCGCCGTGTTGCTAGGACACAGCGCGATCCCAATTTCTGTAAAGATTGGGGTCGCGGCTCTTTAACCATGTGATCGGCTGTGTCCAATCACAGCCAGTCACATGTAAACAAGGAAGAGCCAGTAATCGGCTCTCCTCGCCTCACACTGACAGGGTGTGTGGCGAGGAGAGCTGATCAGCGGCATCTCCACGCTGGGGTACATCTAGGAATGTAATCAGGGCACTGATCATCAGTGCCCTGATTACAATATTGCAATATAGTGTCACAAATCAGTGCCCACCATTGCCCACCATTGCCCACCAATTCCAGCTATCAGTGCCCACCAGTGGCAGCAATCAGTGCCCACCACGGCCCACACAAGTGCCACCAATCAGTGCCCAGTGCTGCCTATGAGTGCTGCCCATCAATGCTAATCACTGCTGTCAATCAATGCCCATCAGTGTCGCCCATCAGTGCCACCCATTAATTCCCATCAGTGCCCATCAATACTGCCTATCTGTGCCACCTAACAGTGCCCATCAGTGCCACCTTTCAGTGCTCATCAGTGCCACCTATCAGTGCCCATAAATGTGGCATATTAGTGCCTCCTCATCAGTGCCACCTAATCAGTGCCGATAAGTGCCTCCTCATCAGTTCCCATAAGTGCCTCCTCATTAATGCCCACCAGTTCAGCCTATCAGTGCCGCCTCATCAGCGCACATCAGTGAAGGCGAAAAAATGACTTAGTTACAAAATTTACTGACGGAAAAAAAGCAAAAAAACATATTTTTTTCAGAATTTTTGGTCTTTTTTTTTTTTTGTAAAAAATAAAAAACCCAGCAGTGATTAAATACCACCAAAAGAAAGCTCTATTTGTGTGAAGAAAATTATAAAAAATGTGTTTGGGTACAGTGTAGCATGACCGCGCAATTGTCATTCAAAGTGCGACAATGCTGAAAAATGGCCTGGTGTAAGTGCCTGGTAGGCAAGTGACATAGTTAGTAAGGTTGAATGAAGACAGTCCATCCAGTTCATCCTGAGTGAGTGTCTCCAATTGTCCCTATCCCTGTACATTGTGTCTCATTAAGATGCTCAAGTATTACCCTGTTTCCCCGAAAATAAGACCTAGTATGATTGTCGGTGATGGCTGCAATATAAGCCCCACCCCCCAAATAAGCCCTACCCTGTTTCCCCGAAAATAAGCCCTACCCTGAAAATAAGACCTACAAGTACTTTAACTAGGGCTTATTTGGGGGGTAGGGCTTATATTGCAGCCATCACCGACAATCACACTAGGTCTTATTTTCGGGGAAACAGGGTATATCATTATTTATTTAAGGTACCCATATAGCGCCGTCAATTTACACAGCGCTTCCCACATACATCGCACCCTACCCTCAAGGAGCCCACAATCCACTAACTCACATTCATATACTGGGGCCAATTTTGGACAGAAGCCAATTAACCTACCAGCATGTCTTTGGAGTGTGGGAGGAAACCGGAGTACCCGGAGGAAACCCAGGCAGGCACAGGGAGAACATGCAAACTCCAGGCAGGTAGTGTTGTGGTTGGGATTCAAACCAGCAACCCTTTTTACTGCTAGGTGAGATCGCTACCCACTACACCACTGTGCCGCCCCATATTAAGTGGTTAATATGTGTTTGGGTTTAAAGTAGGTTTGCCACCTCATCCCTTTAAACCCAAACACATATGAATTACACAGGTTCTGAGGCTAATTTAATGCAAATAAGACACCAAGTGAGTTTAATTACCACCTTAATCAGCCACAGAACCTGCGTAATTAATATGTGTTCGAGTTTAAAGGGATGAGGTGACAACTCTAAGGCTCGGTTCACACTAGATGCGGCACGACTTGCGGGTCGCCTCACCGAAAAAAAAAAAATATATAATAGGGATTACACTGACTACACTACACATTCAGTTTTCAATTGGCAGAAGAAGCTCAACCCTTCTTCTTCCCCTTGCAATGGGGAACCTACCACTATGGAAACTTCTACTGTTACCATGGCCCATACTGATAGAACGTTGGTATACCAACCAACATCCCAACCAACGACTAAGGAGGTCATGGTTAAGAAGCAAGGCCCTGAACAGGGTCCTTACCGACCCCCTCGAGGCCCCCCTCCATTCCGTGGACCAAGGGGCAAAGACCCTGGGTGGAGAGGTCCACCCAGGGGACACCCCATAGATCCACAACAGAGGAACAACACTAAGGGTCCTCCCCCACACTATGGTCCCCCTCAGGGTTACCGTGTACCACAACATCCAAATCAGGAATATGGGTATCATACTCCTGTCCGGGTGACTAATCGTTTCACTCCCCTCAGAGAAAACACTTCTTATGAAGTACATCGAGATACCTATGGTTATTCTGAGAGAGAGGAGGATTACTATCACAGATCTCCATATAACTATAACCAAAATCAACCTGGCCCTAGTTACTCTTTGGATTTTCAGAGAACCATGGAGGGACATCCGGGATATACAGAAAGAAAAGAGGGTCCAGAGGGGGGAGGAGGGCACAATCCCAAAAGAAAAAGAACATAAAAGGAAAAGGTATTTTTAATTTAAGTTCGGTCACTCTGACAGAGGCAGAGAAATCTGTCCTTGACAAAGGACTTAAGTTTGTTCCGCCCAAACCCCTTAACAAATTCTCCACTTTCATTGATGTCCTCAAGTTTACACGTAAACTGAGCATACAAAGACATTTTCTCACCAAACCCCCTTTGGGAGTCACCAGTAAGGTGATCTCATCCACAATAACCCCCCCCCGGCTCCAGCCAATACACACACGGGTTCTCAACCCGTAGATTCCAGCCCTTCTGATGTACAAGTCACACATTCAGGATTATCCAATCCATCTTTATTTAACCCCCCAGGCTCTTTAGCTCCCTCCATACAGGTTTTTAAAAACCTTGTTCTGGGGGATTTGGACAAATTAAACAAACAGAAAAAACGTGTCTATGTTCAATCTGACATAAAAAACGGTCTTAGATCTCTTTGTGAGAAAAAGAACCTTATAATCCGCCCAGCGGATAAGGGGGGAGGGATTGTAGTTCTTGATAAGGTTGATTACCTTAAAGAGATGTATAGTATCCTCAATGATTCGAACACTTACAGTCCCATTCCCACTGACCCCACTACACCTTTCAAAAAAGCTCTGGTCAAACTTATTGAGGAAGGTTATGCGCTGGGGATTTTAAACAAAAAAGAAAAAAGCTTTCTAGTCCTACAAGTCCCACGCATTCCAGCTATATATTATCTTCCCAAAGTCCACAAGGACTCAGTCAATCCCCCTGGCAGACCCATTGTCAGCGGGATTGACTCAGTCACGGCCCGTATTGGCAAGTATGTAGATTTTTATTTACAGCCGTTGGTTCGTTCCACGCAGTCATATCTCAAGGACACTAGAGACACCATTAGATTATTGGAACCTGTTTCGGTTTCTGAAGGGATGCTTCTAGTCACAGCGGATGTGGCGGCACTTTATACGTGCATCCCACATCACTTGGGCTTTGAGGCAGTTGAGAAACACTTGTCTAGAGACAATAAGCTCCCTTCCCTTCAGCGTAATTTTATTATGCACTTACTCATATTTGCAACGGAACACAATTATTTTTGGTTCCAGAATCAATTCTTTCTACAGAAGAGGGGCGTGGCTATGGGGGCCAAGTTCGCCCCCAGCCTCGCCAACCTCTTCATGGCCCAGTGGGAAGAGGATGTCGTCTATGCGGCCCAGAGATCCGAGTTGATCCTCTGGGCCAGGTACATAGACGACATCCTCTTCCTATGGGACGGTGACCGCACATCACTTGACATTTTCATGACCAGTCTCAATTCCAATGACAGAGGAATATCTTTAAGCTATGAGGCCAGCTCTACCAGTGTACATTTTTTGGACCTGGAAATATTTGTGGTGGACAAGCATCTTGAGTTCCGCACGTATTTCAAAGCCACCGACCGGAACGGATTTATTCCCATTGACAGTTGTCATCAGGAGCAGTGGCTTAAATCTGTCCCCCGTAGCCAATTCTTGAGACTACGGTGCAACTGCACCAATGCTACTGATTTCCAGTCACAATCGCTAGTTCTGAGAGATCGATTTATTGAAAAAGGTTACGATCCCAGACATCTAGACGAGGAACTCAATAGGGCACTATCCACAGATAGAGAATCCACTTTGATAGAACGCCCCAAATCCACAGTTGAACCTATGCACAAATGGGCTTTCTTTACCACTCATTCCATTCAGTTCAAACAAGTGAAAGCTATATTCAAGAAGCATTGGAAAGTACTTTTAAATGACAATCTACTTGGGTCAGTTCTTCCTGAATGGGCGGCTGTTGTATTCAAGGACAGATTGCTCCGAATATAATAGACCCCCCCAAAAGAGTTTCCTTTTTTCAGGAATGTCAGGGCTATTACCCCTGCCGTAGATGCAATGTCTGCCTCCACAACATCCGAGGCAGACAAAAAAGTACCACTTTCCAATCTACAGTCACCTCTCTTACTTACCAGATGAAACATTTCACAACTTGTACATCACAATACATTGTCTACCTCATTACTTGCCCCTGCCACAAACAGTATGTTGGGCGTACCATCAGGACTTTCTCTATACGAGTCAATGAACATGTGGCAGGTATCAAGAAAGGCAAGGATAAACACACAGTACCCCGCCATTATCTAGAATACCATAATAAAGACCCTACCGGGACTTTGTTCCAGGTAATCGACAAATTTGTCCCACATTGGAGAGGAGAGTCCCGCCTTCGAGGAGTGTCACGCCTCGAGACTTATTGCATATGGGAGTTGAGGTCCTATTTCCCGTTCGGTTTGAACGTGGAGTGGGACCTCAACTCCTTTATTAATCAATCCTAAATTCCTCCGTTATTTTCACACATGCCCCCCCTTATTTCCCCTCTTTTTTCACCATATTCACAAGCTTTCACATAGCTTATATCCGGTGCACCTTAGAGGGTCACCTATTCACCCAAAATTGGTCTAAATAAAGTGGACCCATTCGGTCTATTTTGATGACTTCCAACACTCAAGGGATCATCTTGATACCTGCAAGATATTTGTGTCACCTTTGTACACATTTTTATACTCCCTTCATATATATATTTTTTCATTCCAACACATTTCACAATGTGTGTTCCTGATTTCTTGTTCAAATAATTTTTAGTTCAGTTTCAATAAAACACATATGGACCTTAAGCGACATATATGTGTCATTCAGGTCACCTCACTATACTTTTATTTCATTTTAGTAAGTTGTTCTCCAACACAACACATTTCACTATATGTGTCCCCACCTCTAATACACTTCCTGTCCACATAACTTTCATGCACACTTCCGGGTCATCACGATTCGTTCTGCTTTACTGCACATTTCTTTACATATATATAACAGGGAAGCTGTTTGGTCACATTGAGCGTCCGTTGTTTGCTGGATTGCATTGCTGGGACGCTTGGTGTGTTTACGTCATGTCCTATCCCTCTGCGGTGTACGGATTGTACGTACAGCAGAGTTGGGTGGGACCCCTGCTCTCCGATTGGTCGAATGAGTCACGTGAGAGGGAGACGTTGGACACGCCCACGGACGCGACATCATTCCCTACAGGGGCTGGTCATTCGGATGTGCAGGGATAGAGGTCGGCTCATACACAGCGGCCTATTGGTTAGCTTCACCCAACACTTTTTGTCTGCTCACTGGGGATTGGCTCCTCTGGCCGACAGGGCGGTACATTCCGCCGGACTGTCAGCAGAGGAGTGTTTTTTTCATTAAGTCTTGAAATGCTTTATCTCTATTAGAGAGATCCTACAGTTGTATATTTTTCCGCTGGTAGATCTTTCTATGGTCTCCTGAGCTTTACTTCAGTGTCATTTATCTACTTATAAAAACTGTGTATGATCTTTATGTTTAGACATCTAAGCAAGTCATGTGATTGTACTCACCCAATCAAATCTCTTGTTCCTTCACTCTTTGTGATTGGTCCTTCTCTTGATATTTTTATTATATATAGATGGCAACTTGGAGTGGGTGGTCTATGCCCCTGTTGAAGACCCCTAGGTCGAAACGCGTCGGGTACATATACCACTCTCCCTGTTGCCCATTTGTTTTTATTCATCGTGATCACGCTTTTATTTGTATATGGTTGTTTTTGTCAATAAAAACACCCTTTTTTATCTGCACCATGTGGAGGCACATTCTTTTTGTTTCCACATTTACCGCATGAGGCCTAGTCCTTCCAACTGCCCCTTCTGGGGACCTTTTGTGAAACTTCTGATGCACGCTGGGACGGTTCGGTGTGAGGACGGTTCGGTGTGAGGACCCATCCGGTTGCCGGCAGAGATCCGTACAGACCACAATCCAAGGGATTGGCGATTCCAGATCTCCCATTCCACGTCATTGGTGACAAACTGCGCATGCGATTCCCTGTCGCTGACACGGGAGTCCACAGGATCCGGTAAGAGGCTTTTTTGCACTTTCTCTGAATGACCCATTGGGACCCAGTTTCTCGGTTGGGAAGTCGCTGTAAGATGCCTGGTGTTTTCTGACAACCATTAGATCATCACCATCCCTTGGAGTACTTACACCTCCTGTGCAGTTGGACATTCACATCCATCTATGGACGTTTTTGTTTCAAGGCACCTGTGGTTAATTATTGATTTCATTTCTGTTTCACCATTTTAAAGACTTATGTTCATTTGTACATGCGCTGCATTTTTCCATGTGCCTCACCGAGGCGACCTGCACACGACTGCCCGGGCGACTTGCAAAACGACTTCTGTATAGAAGTCTATGCAAGTCGCCCCAAGTCGCCCCCAAAGTCGTACAGGAACCTTTTTCTAAGTCGGAGCGACTTGTGTCGCTCCCCTTAGAATGGTTCCATTGTACTGAACAGGACGCTACTTGTCGTCCTAGTGTGAACCGAGCCTAAGCGCCTTCCTTTCCTGAATGAACACAATGAGTGCTCAGTACCGATCACTCACTGTGTTCATTCATAACTAAAGCATTGGCTGTATGGGGCCCCATGTCAGGTTGTCTGTTCCTAATAGAAGCCCCGTGCACACATAGTGGATTTATACCCTTGTTGGCTATTGAGGAATATATTTGTTTTAAAGTTTTTGTGCCCGGAATTCAGCTTTAATGATGGGCCCTCTTTCAGATTACACCTTTGCCCGTTTTGTAGCCAGCTAACTAAATTATGAAGACACAAAATGGGTAATGATGACAAAGTTAAAAATAACATCAAACAACAACACGTCTAGGACCGAATTTCAGTCTTTATGGGGAGAAAAAAAATAATTTGGATAATTATGAATAACATTTATTCAGAATTTTCCACAAAAAAAAAAAAAAAAAAACTGCTGCCTTTATCATAAACAATTGCCAGATGGTGTACATTATCATTTTTTCTCCCCTTCCACAAAAGCGGCATTAATTGCAGAGCAGCCCAGGGCTCCACTCAGCTCATCAGTATGATAACACTTCATGACCCTGATTAACCATCAGTCTACTCAATTAAAAAGATCATTTAGACACTCACCCAATCATTTGCCTAGAGAGCCACCTGGGCCTTTACCAGGGGCTCCATTTTTAACATTCCCTTGCCCTCCCTTGTCTCCCCGTGGCTTTTTAACATATCTCCAAAAGACGTAATTGAATTAAATAAAAGCATCTTTTTTTGGGGGCAGCTGCAGCATCTGCTGTTTGTGGTATGTCAAGCTTTCAGCGCTAAGAAGAATCGCATATGCTCCAAATTAGCAGGTCGAAGAGATGAAACAGTCGATGATAGTATTTTAGTGCCAGCGTGAGAAACAGCTCACAGCTGTGCGCAATTTACAATTAAAGGATTTATCAGGCCGCGATTGTACCAGCGAAATCAAGTGCTGAGAGGTCAGTTAGTGAATTAGACCAATTAGGGATTTTACAGTGAAATTATCTGTCTTATTACCTATTGATGGGACTCCTGTTGTCATAGCTTCACATGGGTCACGAGCTGGAAGGTGCTTAATGAACCGATATACTTTTTTTTTTTTTTCTTTTTCTTTTTTTAAACTGTGTGATGTGCAGCACTTAGCAAGTTCCCATAAATCTGACATTGGTGAAATCACTTTAAGTGACGTGTATGTATGCTTGTCACCAGCAGCAAATAAGATATGCCGTATCTACTGAGAAAAGACAAAGCCAAAAGTCATAACATGGGATTAGAAATGAATATAAACAAGATGGAGATCATGGACACAGAAAATTGCGATCATTTTGAACTTACATAGTTACATAATAGGTGAGGTTGAAAAAAGACACAAGTCCATCAAGTCCAACCTGTGTGTGTGTGCACTTTTATATCAATATTACATTGTATATCCCTGTATGTTTTGGTTGTTTAGGTGCCTATCTAATAGTTTTTTTAAAATTATCGATGCTCCCCGCTGAAACCATTGCTTGTAGAAGAGAATGGCAAAGCATAATGGGCTACTATGCATCTATGTGTCACTTACCTGAAACCGAAGCCCGCGATGTCACAGCTGTTCCCACTAGCAGCGAGTGTCCATCTTCACCCCTCTTCCTTCTGGGGCCGCGAACTCTGGCTCGGTGACTGGCCAGAGTCACGTGACGTCACTCCTGTGCATGCGCGCAAGAGTCGGCAGTCACAGCGTGACCCCTTTAGATCTGCCCTTTCTAAAGTGCGCATGCGCTGTAGACATCGATGCATGTGCTGTAGACATCTGCGCACGGCTGGCTTTATTGTAAATATCTCCTAAACTGTGGAGGTTTAGGAGATATTTCCAGCACCTACAGGTAAGCCTTAATATAGGCTTACCTGTAGGTAAAAGTGGTTGCACAGGGTGTACAACCACTTTAACTTGTTGCACATTTTCCCTGGCAAGTTGTACACTTGTAGAGCACTTGAAGCACAAGTTCTAGTTGACACTTTTCCAACTTGTAGAAAATTTATGTGCAAGTCTCTAGCAAGAGCAAAGTTGCAGTGGTGCATCTACAGCAAGAGCTCTGCAAGTCTACAGAATGAAAATTCAGCCACAGTGACCCCCTGTGGTGGGATGACTATTGCACAACATAACTGAATCAAAACTTGCAGCAGACTTAGGCTGGCCCTACATGGTCGAATTTCAAAAGAATTTACTTTTGAAAATCAGAAAATGTGTGTGTTTTGCCATCCGATGGCGCCACCATTAATTTCGAAGTTCGGCCAACCAAGCCTTCAATTTCAAGTCCTGTTGCTACAGAAAATAATTTTTTGTGGCTGGGAATCTTCTTTTCTTTCCGGGAATTTTCTTTTCTGCACATGCGCATTTCTTTTTCAATTACATTTCTCACACGATTCTCCCATCACTGATTAGAAAATCGTTAGTTTTTCAAAAAATTTCCAACATGTCTGATTACTCAAATTTGATGGCCGCACGAAAATCGGCTGTTGCTGCAGCCCACTAATGGTGCGAAATACGAACGAAAATTCTTAGATAAGGTTTTCTAAAGAAAATTCTTTAGACATTCGACCCGTGTATGGCCCGCCTTACAGAATATTTGTAAAGAAAGTTGCTCTGGAGTCATGTAATGCAGACTTGCTGCAATTGTGCGACAAACATGTGACGCCCGGCAAGTCTAGCAATAGCTTAGCAAGTCATTTTCAAACTTGCAGCTCAATTGCTTGCTATCAGTTTTATTGCAAAATCTTTGCAATAAAACTGTCCTTATAAATAAAAATAATGTTTATGGAAAGGAAAACTGCTGCAAGGAAGCCTTTAAAACACTTGATTTTTCTGTACTGTTACCTGCATTGTTTTTAGGTCAGTGACAGGGACTCTTTAAAATGGAAAGGAAAACTATTTCTATACCTGTAGTTTAGTTGTGTACAAAACTTTCCATGACTGACGGATAACAGATGGCATTTACCAACCCTTATACCACCCAACATATACCCTTACCCCAATAACTCAAACCACACCGAGATTGGAGTATTAAAAGGCCGTAGCGGCCTAATTTATTTAACAAATAATCTTAAATATAAAATATAACATATAAAACATTATCTATCATAAATAAAACATCAAAAACAAACAACATCTGTTAAAACAACCTGCTGAATTCTCAAGCGTTGGTCTGAGCAATATCTTAATAATCCTCTGTGTCCATAACAGGACTTGCACTGCGGTCCCATCAAATCTATCAAATAGGCCTCAAGCCGACAAGCTGGCTCAGAGACTAGCAATGACCGCAGTGCCCCATTATCACTTCCCGGCTAACCTCCGTTAACCGGGAACCACCATCATGAGCCATATCAACGCTAGCTCCCAAAAAGACTCTTACTTTTTGCCATCTACCTTCTTTTGCCCAGACCAACGCCCGCCACCGCACCCAAGAATAATACCTTAATCTTGGGTGCCCCTCCACACCCGAAGTGCTCTCTGTATTCCATCTTGTAGACCCAAGGCCCACAAATCTATTCCAACTTCATTCAAGTGCACTCCATCCGCTCGTAAATACCTCCACGTCTCGAACTCGAGTTCAAGGTGCCTAACCGCCAGACCACCATTATTAACTACGAACTTGCTCACCTCCCTATTTCTTTTTTTACGTGCCCTGTTGACCCCGTCAACTGACCTAGCCATCCTCCATGATGTCCGAGCCACCATGTCCGACCAGACAATAACCATCTTTGGAAAAGCTTCTTTCAACCGCCAAACATCCAACTTGATGTCGCGCTTTAAGTCTACCATGGCTCTAATGCCTAAGTCATTGCCGCCTACGTGTATTACTAATACGTCCGGCGGCCTGTCACGTTGTGCATAACGATGCACCTCAGACACCAATCTACCCCACAACATACCCGGGATCCCCAACCACTTGATACATGCTTCCCTCCTGCTAAAGCCCAATTGCCTACCCTCATAACGGGCGTCCCCTCTCCGCACCCCCCCATGCCACATAGGAATGGCCCATGATCCAGACCATCCCCGGCAACAAATCTGAAATAGAAGAAACACAGAAAACCATACTATAAAAACAAAAACCCCATTATCACTTTTCACTCACCACAGCACCCCTCCTACAATTACACATCAAATACTTCACCTACAAGCTTACCACCAAATTGGGCCGCACATAAGATTGAAACCTCTTAGATTCCCACCTACCAATCCGTTTCACTGTTTCCTCACCCAGCCCATTCCTGGCTGCTTCAGTAGCTGCTCCTATCCTGAACGAATGTGACGAGAAATCCTTCTCTGTCAGCCCCAACCCCCGTATACATTTTGTAAAAACTGCCCCAAATTGGAATCTAGATAAAAATTCACCCCCTAAATGTAACAAAAAGGGGCCCTGCCCCACTGGGCGAAAACTCAAAAACTCCCTAACCGCCCCTACCGGGCACAACTGCGATCCCAGTATTGGATACACCCGCACAATTCTGCCTCTTCCCAATTGATCAGTCTTTGATTTCCTCAAACACAACTGCAAAACTTCCGCCTCACACTTCACGTCATGATAACTCAGCCCTCCTTGTACTTTCTTAGAAGGGCTAACCAATTCCCCTATCCTAAAAGCCCCAAAAAATGCTAACAAAAAGGCCACTTTAAACAACATAACTTCGTATCCCGATGAGCACACCTTATCCAACTGTGCTATAACACCCTGCAAAATCTCAAATGTCACCGGTCTTCTAGCATCCCGTCTAACCATCGCCTTCCTGTAACCCTTCATTGCCTGCCGTACCCAAAAATCTTTTGTAAAGTTTACCTGGCCTTTGCAATTTAAACAGAAAGGCCAAACCAGTTATATTCCTATTCACCACCGACGCGGATACACCTTCCTCCATTTTTCTAGCAATGTAGTATAACAACAGCCACCTCACCTCCCTACTGACCGGCTCCTCCCCGATGTTCTGTACAAACTCCATCCATTCGTGCCATACCCTCGTGTATGCCGCCCACGTGGACCCACTTACCGAGTTCTTTATCCATCCAGCGATAAGGCCAATGCTATCTCCCACAGCCAGTCGGGACAAGGAACCCCTCGTTGCTCCGCCTCCGGCGCCAACTCCCGGAACCTTTCCCACTGTAAGCGAGACAACGCATCAGCTATAACATTTTCCACCCCCGGTAAATGGACAGCATGAATGAACGATGCCGTAATCCTATTAATTACTTGTACCACTCCTAAATTGTCCCCGTTGAAACGCACCTTCAGATCCCTGAATGATGCTCCCCATAGTTCCACCGCCAACACCACCGGAAACAACTCCAGCAGCACTAGGTTCTTTGTAAATCCTGCATCCACCCACGACTGGGGCCAAGGCCCAGCGCTCCACTGTCCCTGAAAAAAGGCCCCAAAACCAGTTGAACCAGCGGCATCAGTGAATAGTTCCAAGTCAAAATTGCTGACCGGACCAGACATCCAGAATGCCCTGCCGTTAAAAGCGTCCAAAAAGGTATGCCACACCCTTAAGTCCGCTCTATGTGTTTCTCTCAATCCCACGAAGTGTCTCAGCGATTTGACGCCGCTCGTGCTAGCCGACAACCTTCGACAAAAAACCCTCCCCATCGGTAATATGCGGAATGCAAAGTTAAGCTTGCCCAATACCGATTGTAACGTCCTTAGCTGCACTTTACGCAAACCCATGAGCCCCGCAATTTCCCTCTTCAGGTCCTCCAGTTTATCGTCCGGCAACCTGCATTCCATTGCCTCCGTGTCCAGTACAATACCCAAGAACGTGATGACCGTACACGGTCCCTCCGTCTTGTCACAAGCCAATGGAATGCCAAATTTTTCTGCGATGTGTTCCAACGCAGCCAGAAGCACCGCGCAGATCCTCGAAGCAGCCGGGCCCATACAGAGAAAATCATCCAGGTAATGAATTATCGAATTCACACCCGACACCTCCTTGACAACCCATTCCACAAACGAGCTGAACTGCTCAAATTTCGATATTGAGCAACCCATTGGTAAGCATTGGTCAACGTAAAATTCGTTGTTCCAATGACACCCCAATAACCGAAAACTGTCAGGGTGTACTGGCAGCAGTCGTAAAGCTGATTCCACATCCGCCTTTGCCAGGAGAGCCCCTTTCCCGTACCGACGAACCCATCCCACTGCCGCATCAAATGATGTATAGGTCACGGAGCACTCACCCTGGTCTATAGCATCATTGACCGACCCCCCTTTTGGGAAGGATAGATGATGAATTAGCCGGAATTTTCCTGGCTCCTTTTTTGGGACCACCCCCAGCGGTGACACCACCAAATTGTCCAACGGTGCCACCGGAAACTGACCGCCCATCCGGCCCAATGCAACCTCCTTCCGCAGTTTCTCCGAATCTACCTCCGGGTGTTGCAGAGCTGACCTTAAATTCGGCGACACCGGGGGTATAACCGATAATGTGCACGGTATCCTAAAACCCACCGAGAAACCTTCCTCTAACAATTGTGCTGCTTTCCTGTCTGGATACCTACCTAGAAAAGGCCGCATCTTTTCCACTCTCACCGGGGTACTCCCTTTTGTTCGCAACTTCTCCAGGTAGACCATTTCCTTGTTTAAAACTTCTTGACCCCGGGTGAGACCCCTCACATCCTGAACACTCGTGTTTATACTTACATGAGGCTCCAAACCTGCAGGTCCCGGTGTTGTATTGCCAACAAACCCCTTTTTTGTTTCCGACCGGATGTCCCTGGGTCGAAGGTCCACTGGTCCCCCCTTGAAAAAACTGATTGGGGGCCCTCACTGTCGTCATCAATCTCATCCACAGGCTGATGTCCTTGTGATCCCAACGCAGGGCCGGCCTAATCGCCCTCCGTTGTCGGAACTGCTCATCATACCTCAACCACGCCGTGCCCCCATAGACCCTGTACGCCTCACCAATAGCATCTTGGTAACAAAATACGCCGAACAATGCTCGGGTTGCTTCTCACCTTTTACACTTGCCATAATCGCAAAAGCCTGCAACCAGTTTGCAAATATTCTAGGGATTAACTTGTACCTCCTCTTCTCTTCGTCCTCCTTCTTCGAATCGTCAGGTTTTACCCTATCCAGGTTGAATTTTTCTAAGGGCAGCAGGGAAAAAATTTCAACATACTCACCCTTCCACAGTTTCTCACACACTTCCTGTTTTAAGTGCGACCCTAACGGTCCCTCATAACACACGTAAACCTCACACCTGGCTGCATCAGCCAACCTTGTTATATCCTGTCTGCTTGTGGCCTCCGCTGTTTTTTCCGTCCCCTCTGCCACCCCACTCCCCGACTCCACTGGGGAGGGCGAGGCAACTGCGGCCGGAACCACCGGCCCCCCTGCTGCTCCCCCCATTGTCACTACAGCTCCGGGACCCCCTGCCGGCGGCACCCATGATGACACCGGGCCCGGGGGAGGCATTCCCGCCCCCTCAAAGTGCTGCAGCAACTCCTTAATGCCCGCTAAAAAACCTCCTAAGCCTTAAGCCCCCCCACTTGCTGCTGCCACCGCTCCTCTGCTAACTGGACTCACTCCTGTATCCCCCGTCCCCCCACACTAGTCTGACTGGAATCAGATAAAAGAACATTTGACTCACCAGGCTGCACAGGCGTCACCTCATCAGCCGGACCTCGGATCTCCACCGCTGCTGCTCTCCTGTGAGGGGGGGCCGATTCTTCTTCAGACCCGGACCACATCGCTGCCCCATCGCACCCTCTGTCTCCTTCCTCCTCAGACGAAGGCCCACCCGGCCTGGCCGCCAAGGTTGCCGCTGGGGCTGTGACCGTACGCCCCCGCCGCCGCGCGTCACCTCCGCCCGCTGACTTGCCTTTTGCCTTGCCCGGACCGGTGTGTACCACCTCAGTCCTGCCGCCCGGTCCATGGGATGCCCTGCCAGGCCGACCCCTCTCGCTCCTGCTGTGGACCCCTGCCGTGGAACCAGAAGGCCCAGGGCTCGCTGCACGTGTTCTCCCTCGCATGGCCGACTCACTCCTCCAGGGGGCGGGGCTCGCGCTCCTCACTCTTGCCGATCTACAGGGCCACACTGCGGCTCCCGTTCCGTCCCTCCGACCGCCCTGCCGTACCATGGCCCCGCTCGATCTTCCTCCTTCTTCCCCAGCCATTCTTTTAGGCGGCGGGCCCGCTGCGGGACCTGTAGGAGTCCCGGGCTGCCGTTGCCCACTCAAGCGCTGATCGGGAGAGAACCTCTCCGGCGGACGTGACCGACGAGTTCTGGCGCCGCTCGCTCTGCCCAGTACCGCAGTCTCACCGCTCCGCAAGGCCGCTGCAACCGTGTCCTGTAACCATGCTGCCCCACGAACAGCGGCTTCATCCCTAAGCTGCTCCATCAGGCTATCTAGCTCCGCCATGCTCTTCCAGGAACTTTCTACACCAACTGTTCCTCCCCCCAGGGCGGGATCACACTATAAAGCCCTTCTTGATACCTCCCCCTCGGTTACCTAACACCCAACCCTAACTCTATTAACTCCTCTGTTGCCACATTCATGTATGCCCTCCACTATGCATTACATGCTGTTGTTACAAGCCTATCTAGACAAGCTCAGATTTAAACAATGCCTTACAAGTGACCCACAAAGTGCCATCAAGACTACTTAAGCGTTATCATCATCATCATCATCAACTGCAGCCTCTGAAGAACAAACTATTTGTGAAGTCTGTTCTCTGGTAACCCCGAGGTGCAATATGATAATCAAAGTAAATCATTACTCATGATTTTAAAAGAGCCAAATTGAGAATGCCACAAGCAACGAAACTATAAAGAAAACTGAATTGAAATATTCATTCGGTGATTAATATAACATAAGATGACCCATTTGAATGTTGCAAACTTTTTAAACAACAAAGGCTTGCGTGCGCTGTATAGTTGTAAGTATAAGTAATTCTTGAAGTCCCCAGGTAGAACCTACCCCACAGAGTCTGCTGTGTGTGTACTCTACCCAACAACCACTTTGTTTTATCCATGCGACAGATAGGATTAAACCTTAGGACATTATCTCCGCAGGGTGTCACCTAGAAAGAGAAAGTTTAAACTTCAGAAAACTACTGAAGAAGAGCTGCCGGCAAGTGTGAAAACCTCATTTTAGTCCATATATTAATTGATCGATTGCCAACTTAATTTTTTCTTTAAACTGTGCCATGCACTCCTTCTTTATATTAAGGGGAACCCGTCTTTAGAGAAATATTGGTGCTGCCGCTGTTAGCCCTCTTCTGAAAATGTTACTGATGTGGCTGGTATACTGATCCTATTGATTCACAACTTATGCAGCGTACACACGGTCGGACTTTTTGACCGGACCGGTCCGACGGACGCCGACGGACCAAATCTGGCGGACAATTCGATCGTGTGTGGGCTTCACCGGACCTTCAGCAGACTTTTCCAGTCGCAAATCTGCCGGACTTTAGATTTGGAACATGCTTCAAATCTTTACGTCGTAACTCCGCCCAGAAATCCGCTCGTCTGTATGCTAGTCCGACGGACAAAAACCCACGCTAGGGCAGCTATTGGCTACTGGCTATCAACTTCCTTATTTTAGTCCGGTGTACGTCATCACATACGAATCCGTCGGACTTTGGTGTGATCGTGTGTAGGCAAGTCCGTTCGTTAGAAAATCCGTCGGAAGTCCGCCAAAAGTCAGTCGAAAGTCTGTCGGACAAGGCGTCGGACTTTTGTTGCTGAAAAGTGACCGACCGTGTGTACAGAGGCATTAGTCACCCAGATAGCAAGGATAACTTGCCACAAATTTGTGGCAGTGTTGAATTGTAAGTCTTGTTAACTTGCTGCACGTTTTCACTGGCAAGTTGTACACTTGCAGAGCACTTGAAGCACAAGTTCTAGTTGTCACTTTTCCAACTTGTAGAAAATTTGCGTGGCAAGTCTCTAGCAAGAGCAAAGTTGCAGTGGTGAGTCTACAGCAAGGGCTCTGCAAGTCACAGTGACCCCCTGTGGTGGGATGACTATTGCACAACATACACTATATTACCAAAAGTATTGGGATGCCTGCCTTTATACGCACAAGCATAGCTCCCAACTGTCCCTGATTTCAAGGGACTGTCCCTGATTTGGAGCAATGTCCCTCTGTCCCTCATTCCTCATTTGTCCCTCATTTTGGTCTGATCTATATAGTTGTATATAAAATGCATTTTTTTATCTATCAAAAACTGTTTTCCAGGTCTAAACCTTTCATCCAATTTCTAAATTGCTGCATTTGTAAATTCCAAAAGCCAATATGAAGGAATAGTAGTGGTAAAAAAAAGCACTTGTGGGTTTAACCAATCTTGTTTTTTTAAACAATTCTCCTTTAAGGGGGCGCGGAAAGGGGTGTGTTCTATGCCCTGCATAATTTTGCTGATAGGTGTCCCTCATTCTCATCTCAAAAAGTTGGGAGGTATGCGCACATGAACTTTAATGGCATCCCAGTCTTAGTCCGTAGGGTTCAATATTGAGTTGGCCCACCCTTTGCAGCTACAACAGCTTCAACTCTTCTGGGACGGCTATCCAGAAGGTTTAGGAGTGTGTCTATGGGAATGTTTGACCATTCTTCCAGAAACACATTTGTGAGGTCAGGCACTGATGTGAACGAGAAGCCGCTCCTTTAATTCAGTCCAAAGGTGTTCTATCAGGTTGAGGTCAGGACACTGTGTAGATCAGTCAAGTTCCTCCACCCCAAACTCACTTATTCATGTCTTTATGGACCTTGCTTTGTGTAATTGTCCATAATGTCTTGGTATGCTGACGCCTTAAGAGTTCCCTTCACTGGATCTAAGGGGCCAAGCCCTACCCCTGAAAAACAACCCCACACCATAATCCCCCCTCCACCAAATGATTTGGACCAGTGCACAAAGTAAGATCCATAAAGACATGAATGTGAGAGTTTGGGGTGGAGAAACTTGCCTGGCTTGCACAGAATCCTGACCTCAACCCGATAGAACACTTTTGGGATGAATTAGAGCGGAGACTGCGAGCCAGGTCTTCTCGTTTACATCAGTGCCTGACCTCACAAATGCACTTCTGGAAGAATAGTCAAACATTCCCATAGACACACTCCTAAACCTTGTGGACAGCCTTCCCAGAAGAGTTGAAGCTGTTATAGCTGCAAAGGGTGGGCCAACTCAATATTGAACTGACTAAGACTGGGATACCATTAAAGTTCATGTACATGTAAAGGTAGGTGTCATAATACTTTTGACAATATAGTGTAACTGAACCAGAACTTGCAGCAGACTTGCGGAATGTTTTCAAAGAAAGTTGATCTGGAGTCATACAATGCGGACTTGCTGCAATTGTGCAACAAACTTGTGAATCCTGGCAAGTCTAGCAATAGCTTAGCAAGTCATTTCAAACTTGTCTCTCAATTGCTTGCTATCTGGGCTTTGACCCGAAACAACTGTGCTGATTGGGAGTTCAACTTCAACTTTTTAGGTGGATGTCTCAAACACTATACCAGCCTATATTACCCCTTCCTTACCAGGCCATTGTTCAGTTTTCAGTGCTGTGATACTTGTGTCGCGTACACACGGGCGGACTTTTCGATGGACTAGGTCCTGCGGACTTTTCAACGGACTTTACGACGGACTTTCTGACGGACTTTCGAATGAATGGACTTGCCTACACACGATCAACCAAAGTCCAACAGATTCGTACGTGATGACGTACAACCGGACTAAAAGAAGGAAGTTGATAGCCAGTAGCCAATAGCTGCCGTAGCGTCGGTTTTTATCCGTCGGACTAACATACAGACGAACGGACTTGGACTTGAGTCCATCGGAAAGATTTGAAACATGTTTCATTTCTAGGTCCGTGTAACTTTTGGGGAAAAAAAGTCTGAAGACCAAGTCTGCCGTAAAGTCCGCTCGTATGTACACGGCATTGGACTGACGATTACTCGGTCATGCGGCACTACACCCAAATAACCACTTGAGCTCCAAAAGGTTTTACCGCCTTCATGACCAGGACATTTTTTTTGCTATTCAGCACTGCGCTACTTTAACTGGCTATTGCCCGGTCATGCAGCGCTACACCCAAAAGAAATCATTTTTTTCCACACAAATAGGGTGGTGTTTGATCACCACTGTTTTATATATATATATATATATATATATATAGATCTATATATATATATATATATAGATCTATATATATATATATAGATAGATAGATAGATAGATAGATAGATAGATAGATAGATAGATAGATAGATAGATAGATAGATAGATAGATAGATAAACAAAAAAAAAGACCTAAAACTTTGAAAGAAATATTTTCTAATATATGTTATAAAACAATTCCAATAAAAAAAAGAAAAAAAATAGAATTTCTTCATAAATTGGACCAAAAGGTATTCTGCTACATGTCCTTGTTAAAAAAAATCCCAATAAGTGTATATTAATTGGCTAGTGTCTACAAACTATGATATACTGCATATATTAGAAAATGTATCAATCCTGATGTACTGACTGCCTATTTTAATTCTTGAGGCCCTAATTTGCCAGGACAGTACAAATGCCCCCCAAATTACCCCTTTTTTGAAAGTAGACAGTCTGAAGTATTTAGCAAGAGGCATGGGGAGTTTTTCGAAAGTTGTAATTTTTTGTCACAATTTTTTGGATAATTAAGAAATTAAATAAAATGTGTTTTTTTTTTCACTTTTTTTTTACATACCAGTGGAGTACAGCATCATCATGACTGGTGTGGTGGTGATCAGGGATAATGACTGTTGACAGTACGTAAAATAAATAAATAAATAAATAAATAAATGTATTCAAATATTATTCAATGTTTTAAACATTTTTTTTTTTACTATTTTTTATGCAGCACTACCCCTGTAGGGGTTGCAGATATAAGGATTCCCCACTGCTGCACAGCCAGGTCACAAGTAACTTCCACACTTTCTCCAGAGACAAGGAACAGTCTTTGAACTTTGTTTTGACGTTTTATTAGGGATAATAACTTGGATGGGGAATAGGAATTATGGGATGCCCAAATTGATAGCAACAAAACCAAAGAAAACTTGATCCCTATGTACAACTCTGATTGATTCTTCTCCTTGACTCTGTACAGCTGTGATCGATTCCTCTTTTGGTAGCTAACAGTCTCTGTTAGAAAAGCAACAGCTCTTTATGGAGTAGGTTACAGGGATCCTCAAACTACGGCCCTCCAGCTGTTGCGGAACTACACATCCCATGAGGCATTGTAAAACTCTGACATTCACAGACATGACTAGGCATGATGGGAATTGTAGTTCTTGAACAACTGGAGGGCCATAGTTTGAAGACCCTAGGACTAGGAACTCTCAGTCCCTTAGAAAGTAGCACAAAGTGTTGTAAACTGCGTCCTGGAGTACCTCCAACTCCCTTGTATACACTGATTCCAGCTAAGTCCCTGCACCGTGTTGTAGTATTCACACTGTCCTCCTTGCTCCTGCTGCCTCTCCGGGAAGCCCGGACCAAGGCAGAGCAACCCCCCCCCCCCATCCAGACTAGGGGGTTTGCCTCAAGGGCCACACACAGGGGCGTAACTAGAAATAGCAGGGCCCCATAGCAAAATGTTGTATGGGGCCCCCCTGCAAACAGCCCCCCCCACAGCTGCCCTAGTGTCAATGCAGCGTGACCTGTGCCACATACAGCGTGACCTGTGCCCAATACAGCCTGACCTGTGCCCAATGCAGCGTGACCTGTGCCACATACAGCGTGATCTGTGCCCAATACAGCCTGACCTGTGCCCAATACAGCGTGACCTGTGCCCAATACAGCCTGGTCTGCCTGTGCCCCATACAGCCCCACCTGTGCAGAGGAAGAGGCAAGCCACCCGGATCAGCAGAGAGCGGGATTGCCCGCTGTAATAGCTTTCATTTGAATTTCCTGTCTTCCCGGGGCTCATCGTTACATAGCCCCACCTCTTGGCCCGACGCCTTTGATGACGTCACATGTCACGCATTGGATCGTCGTTCTGTCTATCAAAGGCACCGGGCCAAAAGGTGGAGCTATGTGACGTGAGCCCCGGGAACACTGGAAGTTCTAATGAAAGCTCTTACATCGGGCAATTCAGCTCTCTGCTGATACGGACAGCTCGCCTCTTCCTCTCCTCTCTCTTCCCCTGGCTGGGAGACTGTGCCGGCGGTGCTCTTATCCTCACTGGGCCCCACTCGGCTGCGGGCCCCATATCGCCCGCATGGGTCTCTATGGTGGTAGTTACGCCCCTGGGCCCACACACAGTCCCCTCAGCACTCCATCTCCATCTTCCACCCGGCTCCCCTGCTGGCTTAACTCATTCATATTTAAAGTCTCACTTAGTCCTCTCTCCAGTGCCCCACGTCAGGACTATTCTTAGACTACAAACCACAAGGCTGTGAGCAGTGCTGGCTGAGCAAGGAGAATTTAGCCAGGCTGGTGAACTGCAAGGGCATATGGCTGGCTGCCGGGTGTAGCTCTGCATCGGCAGCAGCAGGTTGCGGAGTCGGAACCCGGAGCACTTAGTCTTTTTTTTTTTTTTTTTTGCGTAAAGATTTTATTTAAAAAAACCACAGATTTAGCATATACAACCATGGCTCAGTGAACCTGTTTTATCAATACATATACGACTACAATTCAGTCAAATAGGAACGCTTTGAATCAGGATTAAACATCTCTATATAATGAGCAGAAAATCAGGGATGGTTATGACACCTAGTTGTATATATCTTCAGTGGGGAGGCGGGGAAGTAAAAGTGTAGAGAGAGGGGTACATGGGGAGAAGGAGGGAAAGAAAAGAGAGAGAAAAGAAAAAAAAGGGGGGGGGGACAAGCAGAGGGAAGGTACTGAGGTGAAGAACAAGGGGGGGAATGCTGCTGAGGAGAGGGGGTGAAATCGGCACCAACTACCCTCTCCAGTTTCTAGTGGTCAGTACCCTCCGAGAGTCATAACTGTGCTAGAGTTTGAATTTGGATTCACGCACGGGGGCTGGAGCCGCCCCATTTGGAAGTTAGTTTGAGGCGTTTCTAAGACCTTGATACGATTGGGTTCTATTGAAGGTTATCCATGCTTCCCAGGTGTCTGTGTATTTGGAAATGTTACCCAAGGTATTATAGATCAGCCCCTCCGTCTCAGCAATACGGTTTACTCTGTTAAGCCATTCGGGGATGGAAGGTGGGGATGTGGACCGCCAGTGGATCGGAATACACATTCTTGCAGCATTGATCATATACATGGCAACCGACTTGTAATATTGTTTTTTAGAGAGTTTAGCAAAATGTAAGAGGTATTGCGCTGGACAAAAGTCCAGTGGAAGCTCTGTCACTTGTTTGATCAGTTCCTGTGCTTTGCGCCAGAATGGTTGGAGCGCTGAGCCAGCCCACCAGATATGGAGGAATGTGCCCCACTCCGAACCGGAGCACTTATGCCGCGTACACACGAGCGGACTTTATGGCAGACTTTGCCTGGCGGACTTTTCGACGGACTTTACGACGGACTTTCTGAATGAACGGACTTGCCTACACACACTCCACCAAAGTCCGTCGAATTCGCACGTGATGACGTACGACCAGACTAAAACAAGGAAGTTCATAGCCAGTAGCCAATAGCTGCCCTAGCGTGGCTTTTTGTCCGTCGAACTAGCATACAGACGAGCGGACGTTTCGACCGGACTCGATTTCGACGGATTGATTTAAAACATGTTTCAAATTTCAAGTCTGTCCAACTTTTGAGAAAACAAAGTCCGCTGGAGCCCACACACATCGAATTGTCTGACGAAATCCCGTCCGCCGGACCAAGTCTGCCGTAAAGTCCGCTCGTGTGTACACGGCATTAGTCTTAGCACATACCTCTTCTGCTCCCTGCCCCCTTACAAGTCCTGCATACTCATACAGCCTTGCACTGGTACTGGGTACTGCCCTATAGGGGGAGGCAGAGAGCTCAGGACACAGGAAGCTTCCTCCCCCTTCCACTGTTCTTCATTGCATGCACTATCAGCTGCAACCTCCTCCTGTGCCGAATACCGAATGCAGTCTGACAGTCTTTCTCAATCAGGATGCTGCGGCACCCCAGTTGAGAAACGCTGCTATAGAGCATCCCATTTAGCCTCGGTGATCACTTGGTGCTCCTCCCAATCAACAATGAAGCAGTGGTCTTCAGTGGAACAAGAAAGTGTCACTAGACCCCTATCTATTATGGCGTGGGTACCCTCAACCGCTTGGAAGACTTTCAAAACCCATCCAAGGATTGGGCGTATTGTTAGGGTCGTACGTAAGACCTTAGCGTTTTTTAGGAATCTCTCCTGCTCCTTTGCCTCTTCTTCCAGTGATAGGTCATTCGGATCTCCCACTTAGTAGGAATAGTAAACAGCTTTGATGCCTTCTAGCGACAGGCAAGGGTAGAAATCTGCATTTCATTTTAAATGAGGAGCGGCTTGATCATAAGCAGATTCAAATGATGCTCTCGCCTCTACTAGACCCCCCCCCCCCCCACCGCATTTCAAACAAGGCATTTTCTCAGGTCCTTATTACCTGCGGAACAATATGCAAGGCCAGTCTCTCCTTTTAAGTTCATGTGTTGTAATACGTCAGTTATTCTCCATTTACTCTCAACGATATACAAATTTCTTATTGCTCCCCCAGATAAATACAATCCTCCGTACATCTGCAAATGGAAAGCTGAATTACATACTACATTTACTAAATTGCAGATAAGGGGAGCTATTTTACTTTCACACCAGACTTCACTGTCCAACAGATTTCAGGAGCTTATAAGCTTCTTACGCAATGGTATTGGGTCCTGGTTGCTCTCCATAAACATTTTCCACAGGTTTCTGAAACCCGTTGGCATTGTCAGCAAGACTTTATTAATTCATATTTTTTTGGGACTGTCCGGCACTTCACCCATTCTTGGCAGAAGGATGTAAAATACTCTGTCAGTTAACATCAGCGGACCTAGGGAGTAACCTTATTTGCTACCATCTGCAGATTAATGCAGAACCACTAGAGCATCCTCCCTTATAGCCCAACTTCTTGTAACAGCATGTGCATGTATTCCCGCCCTTTGGAAATCTATGACACTTCCTTCATTTTAGGATACCGTTCACGAAAGTCAATTACATTTATATGATGGAGCAGTTGACAGCCACCCTTCATAATTATGAAGGGAAATTCCAGAATATATGGTCTCCTTGGAGGGCATATACACTATATTACCAAAAGTATTGGGACACCTGCCTTTACACGCACATGAACTTTAATGGCATCCCAGCCTTAGTCCGTAGGGTTCAATATTGAGTTGGCCCACCCTTTGCAGCTATAACAGCTTCAAATCTTTTTGGGAAGGCTGTCCACAAAGTTTAGGAGTGTATCTATGGGAATGTTTGACAGTTCTTCCAGAAGCGCATTTGTGAGGTTGGGCACTGATGTGGACGAGAAGGCCTGGCTCACAGTCTCCACTCTAATTGATTCCAAAGGTGTTCTTTTGGGTTGAGGTCAAGACTCTGTGCAGGCCGGTCAAGTTCCTCGACCCCAAATTCGCTCATATCTTTGTGGACTGGTGCGCAGTCATGTTGGAACAGGAAGGGGCCATCCCCAAACTGTTCCCACAAAGTTGGGAGCATGAAATTGTCCAAAATGTCTTGGTATGCTGACGCCTTAAGAGTTCCCTTCACTGGAACTAAGGGGCCTAGCCCAAACCCTGAAAAACAACCCCACACCATAATCCCCCCCCTCCACCAAATGATTTGGACCAGTGCACAAAGTCGAGAGTGTCGAGCCTCGGGCTTCCAACTGGGGGTACCACTCCTGGCGCATGTTCCCTTTCCTTTCAAAAAGAGTCTGAATGTGACCTGGTATCAGCCTGTGGCAGTCCCTGTGCAGCAGAGCTCAAGTGTAAGTGGAAGAAGCAGTACAGAGTCAATCTGCTAACAAGAAGCATACTGATAGAGGTTTAGTGCTACCTAACTTGGATAGGGATGGGAGCATGGGTTACCCCAAAACTGTAGTACTGTAGAACACGAGGACTGCTAGGCTTCTGGCCACTCTGTACAAACTGCAGGCTGTATTTCACAACCGTGGGCTGCACTGTACATTCTCCTGGCTGTCTTGCACAACTTTGGGCTACACTGAGCACACTTTAGCAGTATTGGACGCTCCTGGCTGGTTAGCAGAATTCCTGGCTGAACTTCACTAGCTTGTGAGATACATCACCCCAAAGTAACTTCTACCCTGTACAGCGGGATCCAAGTACTCACTCAGTCCCAGGGTGATTGAGCTACCTCACACCAACTCCCCTGGCTCTACTCAAACTCTGATCCAGGCTCTCTTCAGTTGTCCCCCCCAGCCAAGCCTAGCTGGGACCTCAATGTCTTCAAAAGGGCTCCTCTGACTTCCCCTCTGTCTCCCTTTCCCTCTCTCTCTCTCTGCCCCAGGGGCAGAGCACCCAGCACAGGGGTCTCCTCCAGAAGGCTGGACCCTGGAACTCCACTGACTGGTGCCAGCTCTCCCTCTGTCTTTTGTGTACACCTCCCCAAGGATTGGCCAGTCTTTCATAAATTTTCAGGCTGCATGTCCTGCTATCACTCCAACATTACTTCTAGAAATCTCTAGAAGACAGGGGGAAGTAGTAAAACAGCAGCCTGTGAGACACAGAACCGCCCCAAACAATCAACCCTTGCTCCGCTTTTTACAAGGGATCTAGCTAAATTTGCCTAGCAGCCTTCTCTGAACTAGGAGGGTGCTACATCAGGAGAGAGCAGAGTGAGTGAGATGAGCTCATCACTGTGCTGCTTCACCTTCACTGTTGCAGCAAAAGTTTGGTGACATGCAGTAGCGTCACTAGGGTTGGTGTCACCTGGTGTGGTAAAACATGATGTCACCCCCCCCCCCCTGGTCGAAGGTGAGACCTTTGTGACCCTGGCACATCCACCACTGGTATCATAGCTATAAGGTAGCTGGTTAGATAGTTGCTAACGGGTTGTTCTCTAGTGGTGGTACCAATTAGTGGCTGCTAGGTTCTCTCACCAGATCAAGTGACACAGCAGCAGTGGTCCCTTCGATCAGGTGTCCACTCACTCTGGGTGGCCCGTGATCACTCCAGTAGGCAGTGCAGGAAGGTCTGTATTCTGGCAGTGGCTCGGCAGCATAGTCCTTTCACTACTACCAGGGAAGGGGAGTTTATGGGATTTCAAATGAGGCAATGACCTAGTCATCTGCCTCCATCCCTATCATATGGACAAAAAGCAAAAAAGTGGGACTTTAAATGAAGTATGCGGTGGGCCAAAAATATTATATTAAATAAAAATGATTATATTATATTTATTGTCTACATATCTACACTATATTCGGGTAGTCTGTACCACAGTAACACATGTTAATAATTCCTAATTATTAAAATACATATACAGTATCTCACAAAAGTGAGTACACCCCTCACATTTTTGTAAATATTTTATTCTATCTTTTCATGTGACAACACTGAAGAAATGACACTTTGCTACAATGTAAAGTAGTGAGTGTACAGCTTGTATAACAGTGTAAATTTGCTGTCCCCTCAAAATAACTCAACACACAGCCATTAATGTTTTACCGCTGGTAAAAAAAAGTGAGTACACCCCTAAGTGAAAATGTCCAAATTTGGCCCAATTAGACGTTTTCCTTCCCCGATGTCATGTGACTCCTTAGTGTTGCAAGGTCTCAGGTGTGAATGAGGAGCAGGTGTGTTAAATTTGGTGTTATCGCTCTCACTCTCTCATACTGGTCACTGGAAGTTCAACATGGCACCTCATGGCAAAGAACTCTCTGAGGATCTGAAAAAAAGAATTGTTGCTCTACATAAAGATGGTCTAGGCTATAAGAAGATTGCCAAGACACTGAAACTGAGCTGCAGCACGGTGGCCAAGACCATACAGCGGTTTAATGGGACAGGTTCCACTCAGAACAGGTTCCACTCAGAACAAGAAGTTGAGTGCACGTGATCAGCGTCATATCCAGAGGTTGTCTTTGGGAAATAGACGTATGAGTGCTGCCAGCATTGCTGCAGAGGTTGAAGGGGTGGGGGGGGGTCAGCCTGTCAGTGCTCAGACCATACGCCGCACACTGCATCAAATTGGTCTGCATGGCTGACGTCCCAGAATGAAGCCTCTTCTAAAGATGATGCACACGAAAGCCTGCAAACAGTTTGCTGAAGACAAGCAGACTAAGGACATGGATTACTGGAACCATGTCCTGTGGTCTGATGAGACTAAGATAAACTTATTTGGTTCAGATGGTGACAAGCGTGTGTGGGGGCAACCAGGTGAGGAGTACAAAGACAAGTGTGTCTTGCCTACAGGAACACTGGTGGTACCCCATTATTCATGGCCCTGGTCACCCAGGTGTGGTCCACACTCCTACACCCCCATCACAATGCCACTGGTGACATGTCCAAATTTTGGGACTATTTAGTGCACCAGAAGCCCATTGATGTTGAAATCAATGACGTTTTACTCGTGACGTAATGCACAAATGTAAAAGAGCCCTCAAGTACTACAGCTTTCAAGTCTCCATATTGCATAGAGAATCCCGCTAACCACAGTTGACAGGAAAGCCAGGGAGCCAGCTTTACACCTGGAAACATGAAATCATTAGAAACCTGTTAAGGTAGCTATAAAACGTTGCGATCCGCCATTAATTGTGAAATGTATCCGTTAACGTTTCCAGCAGACAAATCCATCAGTAAAAGATAGATGCCCTTGAGACGGGTCTGTAGGAACAAGCTGGAGCATCTTGAACAAAGCGCATAATTGGTGCGTGATCTTTGTGTGGATCTCACACCATTGGGTGAAAGCCACCATATGTCCCGTGATTGATAGAAACATTTAATGAGTTCTTACAAGCAATTAAATAATCAAGAGAGCCTGCTGTTCCGTGGCTGAGCCTGATAGAGCGCTGACAAATGAAGAGATATCAGACACCTAATCAAAGGCACATACTTCCTCGGGAACAAAATAATATTACCCACCAGTGCAATCAAAGGACAAAAGAACACGGAGAGGACAACAGAGAGAAGAAAAACGACATTCTCATTTCATTACTGCCGTTTTATAGGCTCCATTTATTGGGCACTATTAAATCAAACAGAAAATTATGCTGGTTAAATATTTTCATTTGTCTTGCGGTCCTACAAGCTCCCCCATCTGCTACGAGCGTGGGGCTTGAGGACGCGTAGTGTCTCCTTTAAGGAAGTACTCTAGTCGAAGGAAAAACCTTTCTACACTTAAAGTATAACTAAAGGCAAAACATTTTTTTTTTTTATTAGTTTTGGATATAGTGGAGAGGGATTAGAATACCTGTCAGTTTTTATTGCTGTCTGTGTCCCCATTGAGGAGATTTATCCTCTTTTTTTTTTTTTTAATTCCTTTATTTACCTACTTAACCACTTGCCACCCGCCATATAGCAATATGACGTCGGCAAAGTGGTTGCGATATCCTGACCGGACGTCATATGATGTCACTAGGATATCAAGCCGCTGCACGCCCCCGGGGGCGCGCATCACGGCGCTCGTTGCTGTGGAGTGTCAGTCTGACACACCGCAACTCCGATCTAGGTAAAGAGACTCTTTACCACGTGATCAGCCGTGTCCAATCACGGCTGATCACAGTGTAAACAGGAAGAGCCGTTGACCGTCTTTTCCTCACTTGCGTCTGTCAGATGCAAGTAGAGGAGAGCCTATCGGCTGGGGGGTCTGTGCTGATTGATTATCAGTGCAGCCTCCATGAGGATGTCCACACTGGACCACCAGGGATGCCACCATGACCACCAGGGATGCCACCACTAGTCACCACCAGGTATGCCACCCATGGCCACCAGGGATGCCAATCAGTGCCCTCAATGGATGCCAATCAGTGCCCACAATGGATGCCAATTAGTGCCAAACAATAATGCCTGCCAATCAGTGATGCCCATCAGTAACATCCATTAGTTTACATCAGTGCCACCTATCAGTGCCCATCCATGCCCATCCGTGCCACCTATCAGCGCCCATCCATGCCGCCTATCAGCACCCCTCCATGTCGCCTATCAGTACCCATCCGTTCCCCCTTTCAGTGCCCATCAGTGCCGCCTTTCAGTGCCTATCAGTGCCACATATCAGTGCCACCTATCAGTGCCGCTTATAAGTGCCGCATATTAGTGCCCATCATCAGTGCCCATCACTGCCACCTCATGAGTGCCCATCAGTGCCCGTCAGTGCAGCCCCATCAGTGCCATCAGTGAAGGAGAAAACTTACTTATTTACAAAGTTTTGTAACAGAAAAAAAAATAAATGTTTTTTTTTCAAAATGTTGGTCTTTTTTTTTTATTTGTTTAGCAGAAAATAAAAATCCCAGAGGTGATCAAATACCACCAAAAGAAAGCTCTACTTGTGGGAACAGCATGATAAAAATTTAGTTTGGATAGAGTGTTGCATGACCGCGCAATCGTCATTCAAAGTGCGACAGCGCTGAAAGCTGAAAATTGGTCTGGGCAGGAAGATGTATAGAGTGCCCGGTTTTGAAGTGGTTAAGGACCGTCTTATGTACATTTACAGAGGCATGGCCCTTAAGCGCAAAATCACGTACCTGTGCGTGATTCCTGTTGTCGGCTCTGGGGCACACGCGCCACCGGAGCCGCGCTCCCGATGTGATCGGGCACAGCGGGAGCCAACCAGCGGGTCCAGCCTAGACCCGCCGATCGTTCGTAGGAGAGGCAGAACGGCGGTCTGCCTATGTAAACAAGGCAGGCTGTCGTTCTGTCACAGAGGAAGAGAGAGATCTTGTGTTCCTGCTAAGGAACACAGATCTCTCTCTTCCTGCAGTCAGTCCATCCCCCACACAGTTAGAAAGCATTCCCTAGGAGCACACTTAACCCTTTGATCGCCCCTGATGTTAACCCCTTCCCTGCCAGTGTCATTTATACAGTGACAGAGCATTTTTTTTTAGCACTGATCACTGTATTGGTGTCACTGGTCCCCAAAAAGTGTCACTTAGTGTCAGATTTGTCCGCCGCAATTTCACAGTCTTGCTAAAAATCACTAATCGCCCCCATTACTAGTAAAAACAAAAACAAAAAATTAAAAAGTCCATAAATCTATCCCATAATTTGTAGACGTTATAACTTTTCTGCAAACCAATCTATATAAGCGCTTTTTGGGATTTTTTTTACCAAAAATATGTACAGGGAAAAAAATGGCCTAAATTGATGAAGAAATGTGATTCTTTCCATTTTTTTTATTGGGTGTGTTTTATAGCAGAAAGTAAAAAATATTGTTTTTTTTTTCAAAATTGTCGCTCTTTTTTTGTTTATAGCGCAAAAAATAAAAACCGCAGAGGTGATCAAATACCACCAAAAGAAAGCTCTATTTGTGGGAAAAAAAGGACGTCAATTTTATTTGGATACAGAGTCGCATGGCCGCGCAATTGTCAGTTAAAGTACCGCAGTGCTGTATCGCAAAAAATGATCTGGTCGGGAAGGGGGGAACACCTTCCGGAGCTGAAGTGGTTAAATGCCAATTGGCAACTTACATGAATAATACCAATTGACCTCCAGAAGATTTACCCCCCACCAGCGACTTATAGCGGGACTGCGATATTGTGGCGGACAATCGGACACCTTTTGACACTTTTTGGGAACCAGTGACACTAATACAGTAATCAGTGCTAAAAATAAACACTGTCACTGTACTAATAACAATGGCTGGGAAGGGGTTAACATCAGAGGCAATCAAAAGGAGCGAGCCACCAGTTGCACTCATTCTCTCCCCTACCCGGAAGTGCAGGATCACGTATATATATGTGATTCTGCACACAGCTGCCGCCCTGTAGCTGTAAAACTGCTATAGGGCAGCCGCTAAGTGGTTAACCACTTTAAAACCAGCCGTCGCAGTTGTGATGGTTGGCTCTCCTGGGTAAATCGCCATCATTGTGCGTCGGCTGCTTTAAGAGCACTGGGGGGGCGCGACACCGAAGACCGATGCGTGTGGCCAGCGGCCGCGATGTCCGCCGGCCACCCGCGTTCGCTACACAAAGGGCCAGAATGGGGATCTGTCAATGTAAACAGACAAATCCCCCTTCTGACAGGGGGAGGAGAGACAGATCTGCTGTTCCTAGTGATTAGAAACAGCGATCTCTCTCCTTCTCCAGTCAGTCCCCTCCCTCCCCAGTTAGAAACATCTCCCAGGGAACACATTTTACTCCTTGATCATCCCCCTAGTGTTAACCCCTTCCCTGCCAGTGGCATTTACACAGTAATCAGTGCATTTTTATAGCACTGTTCGCTGCATAAATGTCACTGGTCCCAAAAATGTGTCAAACGTGTCGGATCTGTCTGCCACAATGTCGCAGTCCCGCAAAAAAAACGCAGATCGCCGCCATTACTAGTAAAAAAAATAATTTAAAAAAAGTGCCATAAATCTATCCTCTATTTTGTGGACACTATAACTTTTTTGCGGAAACCAGTCAATATATGCTTTTTGCGCTTTTTTTTTTTTTTACCAAAAATATGTAGAAGAATACATATTGGCCTAAACTGATGAAGAAATTCGTTTTTTACATTATTTTTTTTTTGCATACTTATAGCAAAAAGTAAAAATATAGATTTTTTTTCAAAATTGTCGGTCTTTTTTTGTTTATAGCGCAAAAAAAAAAAAAAAAACGCAGAGGTGATCAAATACCACCAAAAGAAAGCTCTATTTGTGGGGGAAAAAAGGACGTCAATTTTGTTTGGGTACAGTGTCGCACGACCGCGCAATTGTCAGTTAAAGCGACGCAGTGCCGTATCGCAAAAAATGGCCCGGTCATTAAGGGGGCAAATCCTTCCGGTCCTTAAGTGGTTAAAGAATATGTCAACCCAACATTTTATATTCCTGGTATCAGCCTACTGTACTTGTATGAAAACGTATTTGCTTCTCGTTCTATTGCTTCCTCTATGTGGGATCCCTGGTGTTCCTGCCATGAGAGCACAGCATGGTCAGTTCCCTAGCTGTGCTGCGAAACTAGCCTGCAATCCTCCAATGATCGGAAATGTCCTGACAGGCCCCTCCTCTGCCGCACAGCCATTCACTGGGAAGACCAGTGTGCTGCTGTTTCTCCTCCAGCTCTCTGAACTCGTTATGCAGATGGGAACAGATGGTGTGTGATCTGGCATTAAAGAAAAAGGGGCAAGAATGGTATTTATAATGTTTTTTTTTTAACAATACACAACTGGTTTGCCTTTCATTTCTATTTTACATTGAATGAGTTGTTTTAGAGGGTAAGAGTTTACATATACTGTAACATAAAAATAAATAAATAATGGGGTGTATTTAAAGGGATATATTCAGGATCACTCAATGCTTCTCGGAGTAATCCAGATTTAGAGTGTATATACAGCCAAAACCTTTTTCTTAGTTTTGAATGTAGTGGGGAAAGGTTAGAACCCTTTAAGGTTTATACTACTATCTGGGACTCCATTAGAGTGATTTCCCCCTTATTTCCTTTTCTGCTGACAACAATCCTTCCCTACTCTATTCAATACCGGAATAAAAAATGTGTGTCTGGACACTTAGGCGGTGTTCACACCCGTGCGGCCGCGGCTTCGTGCCGGGGGTCCGGTGCGTTCCTGTACACCGCTTTAGGCGCAATTCAGGTCCGAATTTTAGACCGAATTGACACCTGAACTGGACTCAAAGAGGCACAGGACCCTTTTTCAATCCAGGCCGCGGCCGCCCAAGACATCTGTGAACCGTCTCCATTGAGAGCCGATCACACTCGCCTGCCATGCCGATTGGATGCGGGGAATCCCGTATTCAATTTGCATATGTATAAACCCAGCCTAATGAAAATAAAGAGTACTATGGGTGGGACTTTGTAGGCACCAAAATCACCTAGATTCCTTTTCACACTGAGGCAGTTTTCAGGCGTTTTAGCGCTAGAAAGAGCGCCTGTAAAGAGTCTGAAAACCGCCTCCCATTCATTGCAATGGGTGCTTTCACACCCGGGCGGTGTGCTTGGGGGACGTTCGGAAAAGTCCTGCAAGCAGTATATTTGGGGCGGTTTGGGAGCGCTGTATACAACTCTCAAAAACCCCTGTCCATTGCAATGAATGGGCAGCGTTCTAGAAGCGCCTGAAAAGTGTTTCCGAAGCGCCGCAACACGGGAGTTTTTAACTCCTCTTTCTGGGCCAAAAGCACCCCGGTAGCGGCTGAAAAGCGGTAAATCGCCGCTAAAATGAGCAACGCTTTACCGCTAATGTGAAAGCAGCCTTACACAGATAAAATACAAAAATTTTATTGTACAATTATGGGATAAAGAGAGAAATACCGCGCTCTAAAAATAAAAATAATTCAATTAAAAAACAAACACAAAGCAGCAACTAATATACGGAATACATACATATACATCAGATAAGGAAAAAAATAGCTGCACTGAACAGTGAAAGTACTAGTAGTGAACCAGTGCTAAATAAATTGAATATGAACACATATACAAATATAATATGTGAACAATTCTAGGTGACAACCCAAAAGAATATTTGGAACGAATGAAAAATTAAGAGTATCTAAAAGTGAAAATAAAACTAAATTAAAAAAAAATCAAATTCCACATGAAAGTCCAAAATAATCCACTAAATTGTTAAATTAAATCGTGATAAAAAGTGCAATCTTCCATCACCATTAAGTGTTGATCACCGTGAGAAATGCGCGCTTACCAGAAGGCAAGCAAAAGATAGCTTGCGGATAAACACCCAGCCAGGGCCTTGTCATAAGAGATTCGGAATATGCAGCTCAGAGGGCACCAAACCAGGACCGGCAGATCCCTCGGATGTTATAGAGACTCTCAGGCAGCGTATCACCAAAATATATAAGAAGGGAACTTCCCATAGTGTAATACCGTCATATATTGTTTATTTGTAATGCCCCGTACACACGGTCGGACATTCATCGGACATTCCGACAACAAATTCCATGGATTTTTTCCGACGGATGTTGGCTCAAACTTGTCTTGCATACACACGGTCACACAAAGTTGTCGGAAAATCCGATCGTTCTGAACGCAGTGACGTAAAACACGTAAGTCGGGACTATAAACGGGGCAGTAGCCAATAGCTTTCATCTCTTTATTTATTCTGAGCATGCGTGGCACTTTGTGCGTCGGATTTGTGTACACACACGGATTTTGTTGTCGGAAAATTTTATAGCCTGCTCTCAAACTTTGTGTGTCGGAAATTCCGATGGAAAATGTGTGATGGAGCCCACACACAGTCGGAATTTCCGACAACAAGGTCCTATCACACATTTTCCATCGGAAAATCCGACCGTGTGTGCGGGCCATAAAAGATAAAAGGCACACTTACAAGCGTAGGAATATAAAAGCATAAACAGCCGGCCGGCTTGCGAATGCCCGTTCGCTCCAAAGATCACACGCGATGACGTCAGTACGTCCTTTTTAAAAGACAAATACAAAAGATAAAAACAAGATGTAACCAACAACATTACATTTCTAATAATGTGACAGAGCCTAACAACAGTACTTGATCAAACCTAAAATGTTGGCAACGGGCGAGACCCATCCAAATTATAGGACACCCTGAGATCCCAGGAGGTAACCAAACGTAGCCAAGGGAAGGGAAACTCAAGGCACAAGCAGCCGCTAACCAAACATGGACCACAAAAGGAGATCACTAATATGGTCTTGAATAAACACATATAAAACTCACCAGCCACTTTATTAGGTACACCTTGCTAGTACTGGGTTGGACCCCCTTTTGCCTCCATTCTTCATGGTATAGATTCTACCAGGTGTTGGAAATATTTCTCCGAGATTTTGCTCTATAGTGACAAGATAGCATCACGCAGTTGCTGCAGATTTGTCGGCTGCACATCCATAATGGGAAACTCCTGTAGCCTCAGTTTCAGGAGTGGCACCCGGTGTGGTCTTCTGCTGCTGTAGCCCATCTGCTTCAAGGTTCAATGTGTTGTGCATTCATAGATGGTATTCTGCATACCTTGAATGTAACGAGGGGTTATTTGAGTTACTGTTGCCTTTCTATCTTCTGGAACCAGTCTGCCCATTCTCCTCTCACCTTTGACATCAACAAGGCATTTTCCTCCACACAACTGCCGCTCACTGGATATTTTCTCTTTTTCAGACCATTCTCTGTAAACCCGAGAGATGGCTGTGTGTGAAAATCCCAGTAGATCAGAAGTTTTTGAAATACTCAGACCAGCCCGTCTGGCACCAACAACCATGCCACATTCAAAGTCACTTAAATTCCCTTTCTTCCTCATTCTCATGCTTGGTGTGAACTTCAGCAAGTCTTCTTTACCACGTCTAAATGCATTGAGTTGCTGCCATGTGATTGGCTGATTAGCAATTTGTGTTACCAAGCATTTGAACAGGTGTACCTAATAAAGTGGCCAGTGAGTGTACTGTATATTACGTCAAGTATAAATAGAAGTACAAAACTTACATATGACACGTCAAGAAATCTCCCCGGAGTCATGTGACTCGTTAGTGTTACAAGGTCTCAGGTGTGAATGGGGAGCAGGTGTGTTAAATTTGGTGTTATCGCTCTCACTCTCTCATACTGGTCACTGGAAGTTCAACATGGCACCTCATGGCATCTGAAAAAAAGAATTGTTGCTCTACATAAAGTTGGCCTAGGCAATAAGAAGATTGCCAAGACCCTGAAACTGAGCTGCAGCACGGTGGCCAAGGCCATACAGCGGTTTAACAGGACAGGATCCACTCAGAACAGGCCTGCCATGGTAGACCAAAGAAGTTGAGTGCACGTGCTCAGCTTCATATCCAGAGGTTGTCTTTGGGAAATAGACTATGAGGTTGAAGGGGTGGGGGGTCAGCCTGTCAGTGCTCAGACCATACGCCGCACACTGCATCAAATTAGTCTGCATGGCTGTCATCCCAGAATGAAGCCTCTTCTAATGATGATGCACAAGAAAGCCCACAAACAGTTTGCTGAAGACAAGCAGACTGAGAGCCCATTCACACAGGGACGACTTGTCAGGCGACCTAGTCGCCTGACAAGTCGCCTCCCGTTCTGTGCTATGGAACCGTTCTAAGGGGAGCGACACAAGTCGCTCCGACTTAGAAAAAGGTTCCTGTATGACTTCGGGGGCGACTTGGGGCGACTTGCATAGACTTCTATACAGAAGTCGTTTTGCAAGTTGCCCGGGCAGTCGTGTGCAGGTCGCCTCGGTGAGGCAACCTGCAAGTCGTGTAGCCCCTGTGTGAATGGGGTCTAAGGACATGGATTACTGGAACCATGTCCTGTGGTCTGATGAGATAAACGTATTTGGTTCAGATGGTGACAAGCGTGTGTGGCGGCAACCAGGTGAGGAGTACAAAGACAAGTGTGTCTTGTCTACAGTCAAGAATGTGTTGAGCTATTTTGAGGGGACAGCAAATTTACACTGTTATACAAGCTGTACACTCACTACTTTACATTGTAGCAAAGTGTCATTTCTTCAGTGTTGTCACATGAAAAGATAGAATAAAATATTTACAAAAATGTGAGGGGTGTACTAACTTTGTGAGATACTGTATGTATGAACACATTCAAGGTAGTAAATAATAGCAAAATATATAAAAATATGTACCCAGAGATGTAAACCTTGGTAAATTGCTCTTCACTTGGTTTAAGGAAGTCCCAATCACCGACAGAACCACTTATCCAAGTAAAGGCCCCTTGAATTGAGCACACTGGGAACACCTATGTAGGACAATATAAAAATCGGTGCCCAGCAAGAAATAAAATAGCAATTCTCAAAGAAATTGTGTCAGCCACTTTAATCCCACTCTGTTCAGTCTGCTTTTCTTACTTGCTACACAAAAAAAAAAATTAATAGTAGATGAATATTTCGACTCTTTTAGTTGATGAAAGATCACATGACCCTCTTCAGGTGGCGGTGTAAATGAGACCCCTCATTATGTTGGGTTTTCAGTTACTCCTCCAGTCCTAAAGTGGACTATTTTCAGCACCCGCTGACCAGGACAGCTCCTGAACACAAACATGCCGCAAATCAAACCGGCATTTTTCAGATCCCAATTTGTTGTATTGTTTGTAAAATGAAATATTTTTTCACAACTTAGCATTACATTCACTCAGAATGTTTGACTGGAAAACACATTTGACTTTGCTGTGGCCATCTGATACGAATCTGTAACTCTATTTTATCCCACCCATCTTGACAAGTTGTTACTTTAGACCAAGTAAGCCAAAGAAGTATTTTGATTTTTTCTTTTGAAGGAAAAAAGACAGAAAGAAAAAAAGAAAGAAAGAAAGGGAAAATAAATGAAGGAAGAAAGAGATAGTGAAAGAAAGAAAAGGAAGTCGAATGAAGGAAGAGAGTGATGAAGAAAGAAAGAAAGAAAGAGAAAGAAAAAAAGAAAGAAAGAAAGAAAGAAAGAAAGAAAGAAAGAAAGAAAGAAAGGGTTCCAACAATCTCTTGGGTTTCCACAAGCCCCCTGGGCACCTGGACCCTGTTTCCTGCTCTCTGAAACTCTCAGAGACTGCACTGCATGAGGAAGAGATGGCAGGTTATGTGTGCTGAAGCCAATCCCCTACTGTGATTCCAAGTGAATGAGCACAAAGTGGTCTTGGGTGTGTGTTAAATTGTTTCAAATGTTGATTTACAAAATACTGAAAAAAAAAAAAAAAAAAAAGAAGAAAGAAAGAGAAAGAAAGAAAGAAAGAAAGAAAGAAAGAAAGAAAGAAAGAAAGAAAGAAAGAAAGAAAGAAAGAAAGAAAGGAAGGAAAAAAGAAAGAAAGATGAAAGGAAGATAAAAAGAAAGAAAGAAAGACGAAAGGAAGGAGAAAAGAAAGAAAGAAAGAAGAAAGGAAGGAAAAAAGAAAGAAAGAAAGATGAAAGGAAGAAAAAAAGAAAGATGAAAGGAAGGAAAAAAGAAAGACGAAAGGAAGGAAAAAAGAAAGACGAAAGGAAGGAAAGAAGAAGGAAAGAAGAGTGATACAGTGAAAAGAAAGAGACAAAAATGAAAGAAAAAAAAAAGACAGGAAGAAAGGGACATTAAAGGTATGGAACGAAAAAGAATAGGGAAAAACTAAAAGGAAAAAGAGAAGGAGGGAGGGAAGAAAGAAGTGACAGAAATAAAAGGGAGGAATTAAGAAAAAAGAAATAGACTGTGAAAAGAAAGAAGGAAGAAAGGAAGAAAGAAAAGTAAAATGAAAGGAAGGAAGGAGAGTAAAAAAACAAAAGGCGAGAAGGGAAGGAACGAGCATCAATTGGAAAGAAGAAAGAAGGGAATGAAGAAGGGAGGAGGAAGGAAGAGAAAAATGATGAAAAGAAAGAGACAAGAAGAAAAGAACAAAAGAAGAAAGGGACATCAAAGGAATGGAAGAAAGGAGAGAAATGAAAGAAGAGAAAAAGCAGAAAGAGGGAAGGAGGAAGTGGCAGAAATGTAAGGAAAAAAGGGAGAAAGGAAGGAATAAGAGAAGAAAGAAAAGAAGAGAGATAGTGAAAAGGAACAGACAAGAATAAAAGAAAAAAATGGGAAGAAAGGGAAGTCAAGAGAAAGAAAAACTTAAAAAAAATAGATAGATGGAGAAAGAAAGAAAGAAAGAAAGAAAGAAAGAAAGAAAGAAAGAAAGAAAGAAAGAAAGAAGGAAAGAGAGAGAGAGAGAGAAAGAAAGAAAGAAAGAAAGAAAGAAAGAAAGAAAGAAAGAAAGAAAGAAAGAAAGAAGGAGGTGGTAAAAAGAGAGTCTAGAATAAAAAAAGGAGAAAGGCAGTTAAAGGAATGGAAGGAAGGAGAGTAATGCCGTGTACAAACTGGCGGACTTTTCGACCGGACTGATCCGACGGATCGAATCCTTCGGACAATCCGACCGTGTGTGGGCTTCATCGGACCTGCAGCGGACTTTTTCGGTCGAAAATCAGACGGACTTTAGATTTGGAACACGTTTCAAATCTTTCCGATGGACTCGAGTCCAGTCGAAAAATCAGCTCGTCTGTATGCTAGTCCGATGGACAAAAACCAACGCTAGGGCAGCTATTGGCTACTGGCTATCAACTTCCTTATTTTAGTCCGGTCGTACGTCATCACGTACGAATCCGTCGGACTTTGGTTGATCGTGTGTAGGCAAGTCCGTTCGTTCGAAAGTCCGTCGGAAGTCCATCAAAAGTCCGTCAAAAGACCGTCGGACCTTTGATGCCGAGAAGTCCGCCCGTGTGTACATGGCATAAGAAAGAAAAGGGAAAGGAATGAGAAGGAGTGACAAGTGGAAAGAAGAAAGGAAGGAATAAGGAAGGAAGAAGGAAGAGACGGATGGTGAAAAGAAATAGACGAGAATTAAACAAAAAAAGGACTAAGGCAGAAAGGGACGTTAAAGGGATGAAATCAAGGAGGGTAGAAAGATGAGGGAAGGAGTGACACATGGAAAGAAGAAAGGATGAAATGAAGAAGGAAAGAAAGAAAAGAGATGGTGAAATAAAAGAGACGGTCGACCAGAACGCCAGTTGGCCCTGCATCTTTTTACAGCAACTAAACTGACCATTGTGAGGGTTTAGAAAACTCTTGTACTTAGCTTTGAAGCGGTATGAACGATATCATGGCCAATGAGAAACTGACCGCATTAACCTTGGATACACATGATACATTTCTCAAGGTCTGGCAACCTTGGATCACACATACACAACCCTCTTGATTCAATAATCAGCTTCTTTCGATTTGATGACTCTCTGGTGCTCACCCTGTCAGACTCCTCCTCTCTTTCCCCTCATTCCTTCCCTTCTCCCTTTCCCTCCTCTCCTCTATTCTATTTCTAGGTTTCCGTTTCCTTTACTATGTATTTTTATCTTCAAAGCCCCCAAGGCTATAGAGCAGGGTTTGGGACTGGATGGTTACAATGATGTAATATATATATATATATATATATATATATATAAAACTATATGGAATTCAATCCTAATAAGCTTCTATGTTTTGGGATTCTAATTATGAGGCCCGAGTTTTAACTCGAGTTCTCTCAATCAGAAACTTTTTGACTTTCATTATGATGCTACAGGAACTCTGAAGCCCTATAACTTTCATGTTTTTCCTCTTTGTGGAAACAATTTTTCTGCTTTTGCTATACATAATGTAACCCTCTCATTGTTTACCTAATTACCTGTTCAATTTGCTATGCAAATAAAACCTTTTGTAAAAGAAATAAAAGAAACGAGAGACAGAAAGAAAAGAAAGAAAGAAAATAAGCTTGAAAGTCACCACTCACCATTATCAGATATTTTTCCCACAATCTCCTGGGTTCCCACAAGCCCCCTGGGCACCTGGACCCTGTTTCCTGCCCTCTGCAGCTCTGAGAGACTGTACTGGATGAGGAAGAGATGGCAGGTTATGTGTGCTGCAGCCAATTCCCGACTGTTATCCCAAGAGAATGAGCAGAAAGTGGTCTTGGGTGTGTGTTAAAGTGTTTCAAATGTTGATTTACAAAACATTGAAAAAAAACATAAATGGAGAAAGAAAGGAAGGAAGGAAGGAAGGAAGGAAGGAAGGAAGGAAGGAAGGAAGGAAGGAAGGAAGGAAGGAAAAAAACAAAGAGAGAGAAGGGAAGGAAAGAAGAAATAAAATAATAAAGAGGGGAAGATGAAGGAATAGAGAAATCGTGAAATAGAGAAATCGTAAAATGAGACGAGAAGAAAAGAAAAAAAGAAGAAAGGGACATTAAAGGTATGGAAGGAAGGAGAGTATGAAACAAAAGGAGAAGGAAGGACGGAAGAATTGACAGAAATTTAAGGAAGAAAAGGAGAATAGAAGGAGTAAAAAAAAACGAGAGATGGCAAAAAAGAAAGAGAAAAGAATAAAAGAAAAACAGAAGAAATGAAAGTCAAGCAATAGAAAGAAAAATGTAAAAAAAAAAAAAAGAGAAAGAAAAAGAATGAAAGAAAAGAGGGAAGGTAGTAGTGTCAGAAACTGAAAAAAATAAGGGGTAAAATAAGAAGAGATGAAGGAGGAAAGAAGAGAGAAATGGTGAAAAAAAAAAAGAAAGAATCCATAAAAAAGAAAAGGAGAATGAGAAGTTAAAGGAAAGGAAGAAAGGAGTGACAAATGGAAAGAAGAAAGGAAGGAAGAGAGAGAGAGATGATGAAAAGAAAGACAAGAAGCAAAGAAAAAAAAGAAAGGAAGAAATAGACATTAAGGGAATGGAAGGAAGGAGAGTAAGAAAGAAGAGAAAAAGGAAAAGCAAAAAGAGAAGGAGGGAGGGAAAAAGTGGCAATAAAGAAAAGGACAAAGAATGAAAGAAGAGAAATTATGAAAAGGAAGAGATGAGAAGAAAAGAAAAGTTAAGGGAAATTAAAGCAAAGGAAGAACAGCAGGAAAGAAAGGAAAAAAAAACATGGGTGGAAGGAAGGAGAGAAGGAAAAAAAGAAAGGAAGACACCATGATCATATAATTTTCTCTTAATCTCCTGGGTTCCCACAATCTCCTGGGTTCCTAGGTTCCCACAATCTCATGGGTTCCCACAATCTCCTATGTTCCCACAATCTCCTGGGTTCCCACAATCTCCTGGGTTCACAATCTCCTATGTTCCCACAATCTCCTGGGTTCCCACAATCTCCTGGGTTCCCACAATCTCCTGGGTTCCCACAATCTCCTGGGTTCACAATCTCCTGGGTTCCCACAATCTCCTGGATTCCCACAGTCTCCTGGATTCCCACAATCTCCTGGGCTCCTAGGTTCCCACAATCTCCTGGATTCCCACAATCTCCTGGGTTCCCATAATCTCCTGGGTTCCCACAATCTCCTGGGTTCACAATCTCCTATGTTCCCACAATCTCCTGGGTTCCCACAATCTCCTGGGTTTCCACAATCTCCTGGATTCCCACAGTCTCCTGGATTCCCGCAATCTCCTGGGCTCCTAGGTTCCCACAATCTCCTGTATTCCCACAATCTCCTGGGTTCCCACAATCTCCTGGGTTCACAATCTCCTATGTTCCCACAATCTCATAGGTTCCCACAATCTGCTGGGTTGCCACAATCTCCTGGGTTCACAATCTCCTGGGTTCCCACAGTCTCCTGGATTCCCACAGTCTCCTGAGTTCCCACAATCTCCTGGATTCCCACAATCTCCATAAAAGAATCCATAAAAAAGAAAAGGAGAATGAGAAGTTAAAGGAAAGGAAGAAAGGAGTGGCAAATGGAAAGAAGAAAGGAAGGAAGAGAGAGAGAGATGATGAAAAGAAAGACAAGAAGCAAAGAAAAAAAAAGAAAGGAAGAAATAGACATTAATGGAATGGAAGGAAGGAGAGTAAGAAAGAAGAGAAAAAGGAAAAGCAAAAAGAGAAGGAGGGAAGGAAAAAGTGGCAGTAAAGAAAAGGACAAAGAAGGAAAGAAAAGAAATTATGAAAAGGAAGAGATGAGAAGAAAAGAAAAGTTAAGGGAAATTAAAGCAAAGGAAGAACAGCAGGAAAGAAAGGAAAAAAACATGGGTGGAAGGAAGGAGAGAAGGAAAAAAAGAAAGGAAGACACCATGATCATATAATTTTCTCTTAATCTCCTGGGTTCCCACAATCTGCTGGGTTTCCAGGTTCCCACAATCTCCTATGTTCCCACAATCTCCTGGGTTCCCACAATCTCCTATGTTCCCACAATCTCCTATGTTCCCACAATCTCCTGGGTTCCCACAATCTCCTGGATTCCCACAATCTCCTGGGTTCACAATCTCCTGGGTTCCCACAATCTCCTGGATTCCCACAATCTCCTGGGTTCCCACAATCTCCTGGATTCCCACAGTCTCCTGGATTCCCACAATCTCCTGGATTCCCACAGTCTCCTGGATTCCCACAATCTCCTGGATTCCCACTATCTCCTGGGTTCCCACTATCTCCTGGGTTCCCACAATCTCCTGGGTTCACAATCTCCTAGGTTCCCACAATCTCCTGGGTTGCCACAATCTCCTGGGTTCACAATCTCCTGGGTTCCCACAATCTCCTGGATTCCCACAGTCTCTTGGATTCCCAAAATCTCCTGGGTTCCCACAAACTCCTGGATTCCCACAATCTCCTGGATTCCCACAATCTCCTGGGTTCACAATCTCCTGGGTTGCCACAATCTCCTGGGTTGCCACAATCTCCTGGGTTCACAATCTCCTGGGTTCCCACAATCTCCTGGATTCCCACAGTTTCCTGGATTCCCAAAATCTCCTGGGTTCCCACAAACTCCTGGGTTCACAATCTCCTGAGTTCCCACAATCTCCTGGATTCCCACAATCTCCTGGGTTCCCACGATCTAATGGGTTCCCACAATCTCCTGGGTTCACAATCACCTGGGTTCCCACAATCTCCTGGGTTCCCACAATCTCCTGGGTTCCCACAATCTAATGGGTTCCCACAATCTCCTGGGTTCACAATCACCTGGGTTCCCACAATCTCCTGGATTCCCACAGTCTCCTGGATTCCCACAGTCTCCTGGATTCCCACAGCCTCCTGGGTTCCCACAATCTCCTGGATGCCCACAGTCTCCTGGGTTCCCACAATCTCCTGGGGTCCCACAAGCCCCCTGGGCACCTGAACCCTTTTTCCTGCCCTCTGCCCTCTGAGAGACTGCACTGGATGAGGAAGAGGTGGTAGGTTACGTGTGCTGCAGCCAGAAACAAAGGAAGAAAGGAAATCGAGGAAATGGAAAAGAAGAAGAGGGAAGGAAGGAAGGAGAGAAAAAAATGGAAGGAAGACTGGTAGAAAGTAGGGGATGAAGAAGAAAGAGGAGAAGGAGAATAGAAAAGAAGAAAGAAGAAGTAAAGGAACAAAGAGGGAGGGGGAAGAAAAGGAGGGTGGAATTGAGTAGAAAAAAAAGGAAAGAAAATGAAGAAAGAAGAGATGAATTAAAATTACAATTGTGTCCCTATGCTGTAAGACACGTATCCTATATATTTGAAAAAGTATGTTGAAGTCATGTGCCAAAGTATAACTCAGTATTGTGTGGTGTTACTCCCATTTATAGGAATACCAATAGAACATATAAACAATAAATATACTGGGGGTTAAAGCGGTATTAAATCCCTAACCAAAAATGGATTATATTGCAACTTACCAATTCTTAGATGTGGTGGCTGTTTTAGTTTTTTAATGTTTTTTTTTCCCTTTATTTTCAACTGGTGATCATGCTGGTAAGTTATTTTTCCACTTCCTTTAACAGACCAAGCTGTCCAGCAAAAATGGCTGGAGACAAAACATTAATGACTGACACGATGTGTGTATAATGATCAGCTTTTATTCATATATGTTAAACTTTTATCTCAAAAGAAAAAAAAAAACGTTGCTATAACTTTTTAAAACTTGTTGCTGGATTTTATCTTTAATTTGTCAGCCAAGTCCATCTAAGGCCCCATTCACACCTTTGCATTACAGGAACGAGTACAGAAACACGTGTTTCGGCTCCTGTTCCTCAAAACGCGCCAAAACATGCAAAAACATGTGGGGTTCACTGCAAAAAAAAGGTGCAAGACCTACTTTGGTGTGTTTATTGTGCGTAGGGCAGTCTATTCAAGTGAATGGACTGCCCTATGCCGTTGTGTGACAAATGTGCAAAAAAAAAGTGGCGTGTCACGCAGGTGTGAATGGGGCCCAAATCTTCTAGTTCATCTTACATCACCCTTTTCACAGACTGACAATGCTGCTGTCCAAAGGTGTTTCCATTGCTGCTCCATCCAGAATGCAGACACCCTAATGCCCTGTACACATGAGTAGAATGTCCGACAGAAAAAGTCAGACGGAAGCTTTTCATCGTCTATTCCGATCGTGTGTATGCCTCATCGGACTTCTTTTTTCGAAAATTCTGACGGACCTAGAAAATAGAACATGTTCTAAATATTTCCGACGGAACCAATTCCTATCGAGAAAACCGATCGTCTGTATGCTGTTCTGACGGACCAAAATTGACGCATGCTGTGAAGCAAGTACGAGAAGGAAGCTATTGGCTACTGGCTGTTGAACTTCCTTTTTCTAGTCCCGTCGTAAGTGTTGTACGTCACCGCGTTCTGGACGGTCGGACTTTTGGTTGACCGTGTGTAGGCGAGACTGCTTGAATGGAATTCTGTCAGAGTTCTGTCAGAGAAACCTTCGGATTTTATTCCGACAGCTAAACCGGTCGTGTGTACGCGGCATTAGACAGGAAATGTGTTACTGGTCGGATCGGTAGATGAAAATTTAAGGAAAAAGCCTGAAAAGAGAACACTAACGCAGTCACGCAGAGCAAAGGTAATGCCGCTCTTCAAGCCCTGCGGACCATGGATTAAAAGATCTTCCACCCTTGATGAAAATCAGGTGCAGACTGTGCGCAAGTATATGTAACCAAGAAAATCCCGGACTGCTGCACTCTGAAAAACGATCATCTTTATTCCATGATAAAATCAACAAGAGTCATCGAATACAGACAGGAGATAGCAATAGCTAACGCGTTTCACATGCAAAGATGCTTACTCATAGACGCAGTCACCACATTTAAGGATTGGTAAGCTGCAATATATTACATTTATTTTTGGGGCATTTATACCGCTTTAACCCCTTCCTCCCTGTTGGAAATCACAGTGGAAGATATTTCATATACATATACGGAATACAACAGAGGCATGACTGTTAGCTCTACAAAAGAGATACAATTCAAATGTCTCTACACACAGACAGAACTAGACAAACTATTGTTTTTCCACACCAATGGTTGGCATTTTGCTACAATGACATCATTGCGGTTAATCCTCCATGTCCACATTTTTATAGAAACTTTCCAATCCGCACATAATTGTTATTTTGTTACACTTAAAAACAAAATTATATATGCATCTGAAGGAATTCAAGGTACCAAAAATTCTAAATGCACTCTGACGTTGGAGATGGTCACAATCAATACGTTTACAGAATGACACACCTCATTAGTTTCTGTACAGATTGCAGAGCAAGCTATAATGTACAAACAGGCAGACAGGCTGTCTCAATATTATTACAGGAAGGAGGTTAAATGAATAGTTTGACATTGATTACAAATATTGCCTGTTGGTTGGTTGGTTCCCACTATTGCCTTCCTATAACAGATAATGATTCTGTTGAAAATACAGCTTGTTTCCAGCACTTTACAATAAGGCGAGTTGATGATATGACATTATATGTTACCAGGTAATAAGCCTGAAATGCCATTGCTGAGACATGCCTGGAATGTATTTTGATTATCTGTATATTGTAGTCAACACTGAACATATTTGACAGGCTAAGTAAATCAGGCTATCTATCTATCTATCTATCTATCTATCTATCTATCTATCTATCTATCTATCTATCTATCTATCTATCTATCTATCTTTCTTTCTTTCTTTCTTTCTTTCTTTCTTTCTTTCTTTCTTTCTTTCTTTCTCTCTTTCTCTCTTTCTCTCTTTCTCTCTTTCTTTCTCTCTTTCTTTCTTTCTCTCTTTCTTTCTTACCTCTATCCTTCTTAATTCCCTCCTTCCTTCTTCATGCCTTTCTTTCCCCCTTTATTCTTTCCATTTCTTATACTGCTAGCTTCCTTTCCCACTTTCTTTCTTTCTTTCCATTTTCTTCTTCCTTCCATCCATCTTTTTTCAGTTTCTTTCCTGTTGTCCTTCCTTTCCTTCAATTTCCCTTTCTTCGTTTCTTTTTCTTTTCCTTCCTTCTTACCTTTTCTTCGCATTTCTTTCTTTTCACTATTTTTCTTCTTTCCTTCCTTCTTCCTTTCTTCCCTTAACTTCTCTTTCTTCTTTTCTTCTTTTTTTTCTTTGCTTCTTGTCTCTTTCTCTTTACGACCTCTCACTTCCTTCCTTTCTTCTTTCCATTTGTCACTCCTTCCTTCCATTCCTTTAACTTCCCATTCTCCTTTTTTTTGTTTTTTGTTTCTTGACTCTTTCTTTTCACCATTCTCTCCTTCTTCCTCCTTTCTTTCTCCTTTATTCCTTCTTTTCCCCTTTATTTTTCCAATTTCTGTCACTCCTAGCTTCTTTCTTTCTTTCTTTCTTTCTTTCTTTCTTTCTTTCTTTCTTTCTTTCTTTCTTTCTTTCTTTCTTTCTTTTTCCATCTATCTATTTTTTTTAAGTTTTTCTTTCTCTTGACTTCCCTTTCTTCTCATTTTTTTCTTTTATTCTTGTCTGTTCCTTTTCACTATCTCTCTTCTTTTGTTTCTTCTCTTATTCCTTCCTTTCTCCCTTTTTTCCTTACATTTCTGCCACTTCCTCCTTCCCTCTTTCTGCTTTTTCTCTTCTTTCATTTCTCTCCTTTCTTCCATTCCTTCCTTCCTTTCATTTTACTTTTCTTTCTTCCTTCTTTCTTTTCACAGTCTATTTCTTTTTTCTTAATTCCTCCCTTTTATTTCTGTCACTTCTTTCTTCCCTCCCTCCTTCTCTTTTTCCTTTTAGTTTTTCTCTATTCTTTTTCGTTCCATACCTTTAATGTCCCTTTCTTCCTGTCTTCTTTTTTTCTTTCATTTTTGTCTCTTTCTTTTCACTGTATCACTCTTCTTTCCTTCTTCTTTCCTTCCTTTCGTCTTTCTTTTTTCCTTCCTTTCGTCTTTCTTTTTTCCTTCCTTTCGTCTTTCTTTTTTCCTTCCTTTCGTCTTTCTTTTTTCCTTCCTTTCATCTTTCTTTTTTTCTTCCTTTCGTCTTTCTTTCTTTCTTTTTTCCTTCCTTTCTTCTTTCTTTCTTTCTTTTCTCCTTCCTTTCGTCTTTCTTTCTTTCTTTTTTCCTTCCTTTCATCTTTCTTTCTTTTTTCCTTCCTTTCGTCTTTCTTTCTTTCTTTCTTTCTTTCTTTCTTTCTTTCTTTCTTTCTTTCTTTCTTTCTTTCTTTCTTTCTTTCTTTCTTTCTTTTTTTTTTTTTTTTTTTCAGTATTTTGTAAATCAACATTTGAAGCAATTTAACACACACCCAAGACCACTTTGTGCTCATTCTCTTGGAATCACAGTAGGAGATTGGCTGCAGCACACATAACCTGCCATCTCTTCCTCATGCGGTGTAGTCTCTGAGAGCTTCAGAAAGCAGGAAACAGGGTCCAGGTGCCCAGGGGGCTTGTGGGAACCCAAGAGATTGGTGGAACCCAGAAGATTGTGGGAACTAAGGAGATTGTGGGTACCCAGGGGATTGAGGGAAAAATATCTAATCATGGTGAATCAAGGACACTCTGCTAAACACCACTTTTTAACCCCACTATCAGAACGTCTAAGTCTCAGAAGAAACCAAGATTTGTAAGACCAGGTTATATTTTTGCAATCTTCATCTATCTAGCTTTGGCGATTCCTCATTTTCTATTCTTAGAAGTAGAGGAGCCTAACAAAGTTCCTAACCCTTTCTCACGCCATCCAAAAATGGCTAGTGTTGGGCTTTAAGGGCATTCTGTTTCTTTTTATTACGAACAAAACTCAGATTGTCCACTCTGATCAAAAGTAGTTCTTGTACTACTTTTAGTGACTTTGGGGTGAGATTTGTATAGACATGCAGGTATAAAATCGTGTGAGTTCAGCTGAACTTCAGTGTTATTGTCAGTGTTAACCTAGGCTAAAGCAAGCTTTGATCCCATGTTGCATCTCTATTAAAGATATTGCTTTCCATTTGCAATGCACGAATCACAAGTCAAGTTTGCCTTTTTCAAAAGCTGATCTATTGCTGTCACTGATCTGAGATAATACTCTAAAAAGTTCTATGAAAAATCCACTCAGGGAAAGGGCAGGGAGTGTCAAAAATGCAGGATCTCTGACTCAATTTTGCCTGAAATGTCATGCATTTGCCTAAAAATGTCTAAAATTTCTCAGAAATCTACCAATTTATGCCAAAATGTAGAAAAGCTAAAGCTAATTACTAATACTTATTGGATACACCAAGTTCACTCGATAAGCCAGACCCACCACCCAACTGATGACCACCATGGTTGGGTAGTGTTAAAAGCTGAATATAGGTACATATCATCATTCCAAACAAAAAATGACCCTGTGGAACCCATTTTTCCCAAACAGTACAGAAAAGACCAATTCATTGTCAAAATAGGGCATTTACCCTAATGTATTTTTCTAAAAATGTCTGAAATTTTTCAGAAAATAAAAGTGTATCACAAATCCCTTTTGGGGACACCAAAAGGTCAACTGATAAGCCAAACCTGCCACCCAATGGGTGACCATCATGGCTGGATAGTGCTAATTAGAAGTACAAATCCTCATTCCATCTAAAATAAATTACCCTATAGAACCCAGTTTTCCCAAACAGCACAGAAAGCAGCAATTAATTCCCAAAATAAGGTCTTTAATCCAATGCAATTGTCTAAAAAGGTCTGAAGTTTCTTAGAAAATTTTACTTTATTGCTAATCCCTTTTAGAGAAATCAAAAGGTCATCTGATCAGCCCAAACTGACTGCTGTTAAAAGCTGATTAGGGGTACGAACCCTCATTCCTCCTAAAGTGTTACCCTATGGAACCCAGTTTTCCAAACAGCACAGAAAGCAACAATTTATTCCCAAAATAAGGACTTTAATCCAATACATTTGTCTAAAAATGTCTGAAATTTTGCAGAAAATTAAAGTTTATTACTAATCCCTAATAGAGCACCAAAAGGTCAACTGATAAGCGAAACTCGTCACCCATTAGGTGACCACCGGGTTCAAGTAGTGCTATTAAAAGCTGATTTGGGGTACAAACCCTCATTGCACCAAAATGGCACAGAAAGCAGCAAATCATTGCCAAAATAAAGCATTTAATCCAATACATTTGCCTAAAAATGTCTACATTTCTTAGAAAATTAAAGTTTATCACCAATCCCTATTGGAGATACAATATGGCAAATAATAAGTCAAACCTTTCAACCAAGGGGGGGCCACCAGGGTCAGGTAGTGCTGGTAAAAGCTGATTTGGGGTACAAACTCTCATTCCAACTAAAAACATTGCCCTGTGAAACCCATTTTTCCCACTTAGCACAGAAAGCAGCAATTCATTGCCAAACATAAGGCAAACAAGAAGAACCATATGGATTATAAATAGAAATCAGCATTGAAATGTCTTTCTGACAACTAGCAGGCACCAGACGGCCTTCGCCATATGTTTTCACATACACCATCCCAGGAGCCCAACAATGACACATTTTCACAGTTTTTTTCCCCTTTGACCTGCTACAATGGAGGAGCTTCTGATGAGGTCACACTTTTTCACAAATGAGCAAAAGAGGGCACATTTGTTTTTTTTCTGGTGGTAGAAACTGTAATAGTAGCACGTTGTTCGGCTCAGAGCCAGGACAGCTGCATCTCCGCATCTCTATGAGAGGGAATAACACAAAAAAAATGTAAATTTCCACCTTTGAGCAAGGTTGAAGAATAGACAAAATATATTGTAACAATATGATTTTACTTCTCATTACTAATAACTAATAATTGGCAAAATTGAGACTTCTGCATTTCTGAAATTTTTATGAAAATTTGAACATTTAAGAAACTTTGCCATTCTAGCTAAATGCGAGGGCCGAGTACACAGGAGATCCCTGGTTTGTGTAATGCGGCGGCGCTCGCCCCCCCTTTCCCCTCCGAGGCAGCCAGGTACCATATCAGCGTATAGGACGCACACACGATTTGCCCCCTTTTTTCAGGGGAGGGGAAGTATGTGTCATACTCCAATAAATACAGTAAGTTAAAGCGGAGTTCCACCCAAAAGTGGAAGCTCCGCTTATCAGCCCCCCCCGAAAGGTGCCAAAAGTGGCACAGGAGGGGGGGAGGGAACGGATACCTATTTTTGACAGGTACCTGTCCCCACTTCAGAGAGATCTGCCGCTGCATGATCACTCAGAAGTTTGGTCCACCTCCTCCTTCCCCCGCTGCCGGGCCATTCATAAAGTGCAGTGCGCTTCGTGCATGCGCAGTAGGGAACCGGCTGTGAATCAGAAAGGCTTCACTGCTGGGTTCCCTTACTACAAATGGCAGCGGCAGCACTTGAGAGCCAATGGAATCATCGGCTGGGGTGCCGACATTGCTGGACTCCAGGACAGGTAAGTGTCTTAATATTAAAGGTCAGCAGCTACAGTATGTGTTATACTCTGTGGTTGTGGGGGTCTGCAGGTAGGGGCTTATCGGAATCTGGAAGCCCCCTTTAACAAGGGGGCCCCCATATCCTGGACCCCCCCTATGTGAATGAGTATGGGGTACATTGTACCCCTACCCGTTCACTAAAAAAAAAGTAGTGTAGTGTTAAAAAATACAGTAGACAGTTTTTGACAAGTCTTTCATTAAAAATCTTCTTTTTCTTCTCCACTTCTTCCTCCGGTCTTTCTCCATCTTCTCCCACATCTTCATCCTCCGGTCTTCTCCTTCTCATCCTGCTTCTTCTTCCGTTCTTCTTCTGTTTTCTTTGTCCGGTGCTCTTCTTCCTCTGCCGGCGCTCCCGCCGCCGACCCTCCTGCGATGCTGCGTCCTGCTGATCTGTCGGCGCCGATTCCCTGCATTTCTTAAATAACGATGGGGCGTGGCAATCAGGTTGCGTAATCTGGAGACCACGCCCCCTTGTCACATCACCGCCTGGGGCATGATGGGTCTGTGACATCACAAGGGGACGTGGCCTCTGGATGACAAAATCCGAGAAATGCAGGACATCAGTGCAGACAGATCAGCGGGACGCAGCATGGGAAGAGGGTCGTCGGCAGGAGTGGCGGCAGAGGAAGAACACCGGACAAAGAAGACAGAAGAAGAGTGGAAGAAGAAGCAGGGGGAGAAGCAGAAGACCGGAGGATGAAGATGTGGGAGAAGATGGAGGAAGAAGCAGAGAAGAAGAAGAAGATTTTTAATAAAAGACTTGTCAAAAACTGTCTACTGTATTTTTTAACACTACACTACTTTTTTTTTAGTGAATGGGTATGGGGTACAATGTACCCTATACTCATTCACATGGGGGGGCCAGTCTGGGGGCCCCCTTGTTAAAGGGGGCTTCCAGATTCCAATAAGCCCCCCCGCCCGCATACCCCGACAACCACCGGGCAAGGGTTGTCGGGAAGAGGCCCTTGTCCCCATCAACATGGGGGCAAGGTGCTTTGGGGTGGGGGGCGCAGAGCTGTGACAGGTACTCAAGTACTCTGATGGACTGTGACAGGCTCAAGCTCGCGCGCATGTGCCGTGCAAAGTGCGGCGGTACCACCTGTGATCGGCCGTGACTTCATCACGCCGATCACGTGGTAAACAGCCATGCCCAATGGTGGCGAGCGGTGTCTCCGTGACACGCAGCCACCGAAGGAATAGGAATGCACGCACACGATCACGCACATTCCCTGTTTAAATTGAGGGACGTCATATGACGCCCTCCCAGAACGAGAGCCGCGCCGCCTGCCCGTCATATGACAGCTGGCGTGCGGCAAGCAGTTAATGACAGGTGCAGATAAAAAAAAAAAAAGATTGAAAGCAACTTTTAAAATTACATTAAATCTTATACAGTGGAACCTTGGATTACGAGCATAATCCGTTCCAGGAGAATGCTTGTAATCCAAAGCACTCGCATATCAAAGCGAGTCTTCCCATAGAAGTCAATGGAAACAAAGATAATTCATCTCGCATTGACTTCTATTGCATGCAATACCATATGTGGTCAGAGGTAGGGGGTGCCGGAGAGCCTGGGAAATACTCGGAGATGGCTCGGCTGAACTCGAAAACCCTCGGAAAGGCTCGGAAACACTTGCGAACTGAGTATTTTCAAGTGTTTCCAAGTATTTCCGAGTGCTTCCGAGTTTTTCCAAACGGCTCCGAACCATTCCGAGTGTCACCGGCGCCCCCGCACCACTGGCCTAATGCAGTACTGCACACCCCATTGGCTTGAATCCTGCTCATTTTGTGAGACAACACTCACAAAGCGCGTCAGGATTTTTTTTTTAAAAGTTGCTCTTCTTTCAAAACGCTCGTTAACCGCGTTACTCGGAAACCAAGGTTCCACTGTATAAGATTTTAGTGATTGGGTTTATACCTACTTTATGTGACACATGCTTATTTGGATAAATTTGGTTTTGGCATCTAAGCTTCAATGACCTCAATCTATGAAATGGTTAAATGACATATCCTCCAAATCCTGATACAACAATGTGCTTTAATTGTCTTTTTTCTTTTATCAATGTACCCCATAGGTTCTCTTTGATATATTAACCACATGGCCTCATTTCACCCCCCCTTTCCATCTTCTCCCTTCTCCAATATGGCACAGCTTGTTTCTAGCCATCATCGAGCATGCGCACACCTGGCGCGCACCTAGTTTCTGAAAGTGAAACTTTCAGGACTCAACGGTGTATTTTCTTCCCACACATCCTTTCTTTTTTAAGCTATTACTGACAATTATCGAGGGAAGCACTTTCAAAAGGGGTACGGCGTTCTGTAATTTAGAGATCTACACTTATTCCCTCGGATCTTCATGTTTTATGCTTCTTATAACCTTAAGTATTGCAATTTATTAGCAAAAGGGTTTTGAGAACATTTTTCAACTGCATAAAAATATCCACATTTGTTGAGACTTTCTAAATTCTCTTAGACTTCTCAAAATGTACTTACTACAGGCAAAAAAAAAAAAGTTTCCTTTTTTTTCCGCTGGAATGGTGTCCTTTCTAATATTTCCTGTGTATTTAGCTCATTCACCTTTTGTAGAGTGATTAAAGTAAAATATTAGTTATTACGAGAAAAGATGATGATGTAGAATGTAACTTAAGGCTAATAGATTTTATACGGCCTTTGTTTATACTGAAGGGGATTTGCCTTTTAGCCAAAAAATAAATTCTGTGATCTCTCTGAGTAGATGTTATCCTCGGCACATGGTCTGCGGTTCAGGGCCGTAATGAATATCTCCGAGTACATCCGAATAGAAATATATCTTCTACTTTTAAAAGCAAAACCATGATTCTTAAATACTGCCTTTGCATCACTTTTTTTCCCCCTAGATTTTCCTTTTAGGCACAATTCAAAAATTCCTTTAAAACACAAAGGAGCATATTTATCAATGTTGGGTGAACATTTTTAACCCCTTCACGATTAGAGGTTAGCATAGCTCCCAACTGTTCCTAATTTCGAGGGACTGTCCCTGATTTGGAGTAAAGTCCCTCTGTCCCTCTTTCCCTCATTTGCTCTTTCCCTCACTGCTCAAAGGAACACTTTGAGAACACATCTGATATCATAGTTTCATAGTAGGCGAGGTTGAAAAAAGACACAAGTCCATCAAGTCTAACCTATGTGTGTGATGATTATATGTCAGTATTACATTGTATATCCCTGTATGTTGCGGTCATTCAGGTTTAAAATGATCAATGCCCCCCGCTGAGACCACCGCCTGTGGAAGAGAATTCCACTTCCCTACCGCTCTTACAGTAAAGAACCCTCGCCGCAGTTTAAGGTTAAACCTCTTTTCTTCTAATTTTAGTGAATGGCCACGTGTCTTTATAAATTCCCTTTTTGCGGAAAAGTTTTATCCCTATTGTGGGGTCACCAGTACGGTATTTGTACATTGAAATCATATCCCCTCTCAAGCATCTCTTCTCCAGAGAGAATAAGTTCAGTGCTCGCAACCTATCCTCATAACTAGGGTCCTGTTTGCTTTGCTTGCAGCAGCTTGGCATTGCATGCCATTGCTGAGCTTATCATCTACTAGGACCTCCCAGGTCCTTTTCCATCCTAGATTCCCCCAGAGGTTCTCCCCCTAGGGAGTAGATTGCATTGATATTGTTGCCACCCAAATGCATTATTTTACATTTTTCTAAATTAAACCTCATTTGCCATGTAGTTGCCCACCCCATTCATTTGTTCAGATCTTCTTGCAAGGCTTCCACATCCTGCAGGAAGTTATTGCCCTGCTTAGCTTAGTATCGTCCGCAAATACCGAGATTGAACTGTTTATCCCAACCTACAGGTCGTTTATGAATAAATTGAATAGGATTGGTCCCAGGACAGAACCCTGGGGGACCCCGCTTTCCACACCGGACCATTCTGAGTACTCCTGATTTGTCACTACTCTCTGGACTCGCCCCTGTAACCAGTTTTCAATCCATGTACTCACCCTATGGTCCATGCCGACAGACCTTAGTTTGTACAGTAAACACTTATGGGGAACTGTATCAAATGCCTTTGCAAAATCCAGATATGGGCCTTCCTTTATCTAGATGGTAGCCCACCTCCTCATAGAAGGTTAATAGGTTGGTTTGGCAGGAATGATTCTTCATGAATCCATGCTGATTACTGCTAATGATACCGTTTTCATTACTGAAAATCTTGTATATAGTCCTTTATCATCCCTTCCAAGAGCTTGCATACTATTGATGTTAGGCTAACTGGTCTGTAATTCCCAGGGATGTATCTTGGCCCTTTTTTAAATATTGGAGCTACATTGGCTTTTCTCCAATCTGCTGGTACCATTCCAGTCAGTAGACTGTTCGTAAAAGTTAGGAACAATGGTCTGGCAATTACTTGAGTTCCTTGAGGACCCTCAGGTGCAAGCCATCTGGTCCCGGTGACTTATTAATCTTACGTTTTTCAAGTCTATTTCTAATACTATCCTCTGTTAGCCATGGGGGTGCTTCCTGTGATGTGTCATGAGGATAAACATTGCTGTTTTGGTTACTGAAGCCCCCTGTTTCCCTCGTGAAAACTGAGGAGAAGAATAAATTCAATACCTTCACCATCTCTCTATCCTTAGTAACCAGATTCCCTTCATCATTGTTTATGGGACCAATATAATCTGACCTCCCTTTCTTACTATTTATATACTTAAAGAATTTCTTGGGATTTTTGTTTTGTTTTACTCTCCTCCACTATGTGCCTTTTGTGTTCTATCTTAGCTGCCCTGATTACACCCTTACTTTTCTTGTCCCATTTTTTGTAAAGTTGTAATGCAGGTGATGATCCCTCAACCTTGTATTTTTTGAAGACCTTCTCCTTTGCTTTTATATGCATTTTTTACGTTGGAGTTAAGCCACCCAGGACTTTTATTAGCTCTTTTAAATGTATTTCCCATTGGGATGCACTGGCTAATACCCTTGTTTAATATGCTCTTAAAGCATACCCATTTTTCCTCCGTGTTCTTTGCGCCTAAGATTTTATCCCATTTAGTATCTTCTAGCAAGGATCATAGTTTAGGGAAGTTGGCTCTTTTGAAATTCAGTGTCTTTGTATTCCCCCTATGTTTCCTATTTGTGTGACTTATACTGAAACAAATTGACCTGTGATCGCTGTTTCCTAAATTGCCCCGTATTTCCACATCCATGATCAGGTCTGTATTGTTGGTAATCAGTAGATCTAATAACGCTTTGTTTCTTGTTGGTGCATTTACCATCTGACCCATGAAATTGTCCTGCAAGACATTTAGGAAATGGCGAGCTTTAGATGAATGCGCGGTTCCTTCCGCCCAGTCTAATTAAATTAAATTAAAATCTCCCATGATAATGCCACTTCCCATCCTTGCCGCTAATCCAGATTGTGATAGGAGGTCGGCCTCCCCCTCCTCCCTCTGGTTAGGGGGCATATACCGTACGTCCTGAGAAATAAAGCGTTACTGTATCTACTGATTACCAACAATACAGACCTGACCACGGATGTGGAAATACGGGGCAATTTAGGAAACAGCGATCACAGGTCAATTGGCTTCAGTATAAATCACACAAATAGGAAACATAAGGGGAATACAAAGACACTGAATTTCAAAAGAGCCAAGTTCCCTAAACTACGAACCTTGTTAGAAGGCATGAATTGGGATAAAATCTTAGGAACAAAGAACATGGAGGAGAGATGGGTTTGCTTTAAGAGCATATTAAATAAGAGCATTAGCCAACGCATCCCATTGGGTAATGCATTTAAAAGAGCGAACAAAAGTCCTGGATGGCTTAACTCCAATATAAAAATGCATAAAAAAGCAAAGGAGAAGGCCTTCAAAAAATACAAGGTTAAGGGATCATCATCAGCATTCAGACTTTATAAAGAATGCAACAAGAAATGTAAGGGTGCAATTAGGGCAGCTAAGATAGAACACAAAGACACATAGCAGAACAGAGCGAAAAAAAATCCCAAGAAATTCTTTAGGTATGTAAACAGTAAAAAAGGGAGGACAGACCATATTGGTCCCATAAAGAATGATGAAGGACATCTGGTTACAAAGGATGGGGAGATGGCGAAGGTATTGAATTTATTCTTCTCTTCAGTCTTCACGAAGGAATCGGGGGTCTTCAGTAACCAAAACTGCAGTGTTTATCCTTATGACACATCACAGGAAGCACCTCCATGTTTAACAGAGGACAGAATTAAAATTAGACTTGGGAAACTTAACATTGATAAATCACCGGGACCAGATGGCTTGCATCCGAGGGTACTTAGGGAACTCAGTCAAGTAATTGCCAGACCATTGTTCCTAATTTTTTCTGACAGTCTACTGACTGGAATGGTACCAGGTGATTGGAGAAAAGTCAATATAGCACCAATATTTAAAATACATCCCTGGGAATTACAGACCAGTTAGCCTAACATCAATAGTATGCAAGTTCTTGGAGGGGATGATAAGGGACTATATACAAGATTTTAGTAATGAGAACGGTATCATTAGCAGTAATCAGCATGGATTCATGAAGAATCGTTCTTGCTAAACCAATCTATTAACCTTCTATGAGGAGGTGAGTTGCCATCTAGATAAAGGAAGGCCCGTAGACGTTGTGTATCTGGATTTTGCAAAAGCATTTGACACAGTTCCCCATAAACATTTACTGTACAAAGTAAGGGCCATTGGCATGGACCATAGGGTGAGTACATGGATTGAAAACTGGCTACAAGGGCGGGTTCAGAGGGTGGTGATAAATGGGGAGTACTTGGAATGGTCAGAGGTGGATAGTGGGGTCCCCCAGGGATCTGTGCTGGGACTAATCCTATTTATTTTGTTCATAAACGACCTGGGGGATGGGGTAAATAGTTCAATCTCTGTATTTGCGGATGATACAAAGCTAAGCAGGGCAATAACTTCTCCACAGGATGTGGAAACCTTACAAAAAGATCTGAACAAATTAATGGGGTGGGCAACTACATGGCAAATGAGGTTTAATTTAGAAAAATGTAAAATAATGCATTTGGGTGTCAAAAATATGAATGCAATCTATACACTGGGGGGAGAACCTCTGGGGCTATCTAGGATGGAAAAAGACCTGGGTGTCCTAGTAGATGATAGGCTCAGCAATGGCATGCAATGCCAAGCTGCTGCTAACAAAACAAACAGAATATTGGCATGCATTAAAAAGGGGATCAACTCCAGATATAAAACGATAATTCTCCCGCTCTACAAGACTCTTGTCTGGCCACACCTAGAGTATGCTGTACAGTTCTGGGCACCAGTCTTCAGGAGGGATGTACTGGAAATGGAGCGAGTACAAAGAAGGGCAACTAAGCTAATAAAGGGTCTGGAGGATGTTAGTTATGAGGAAATGTTGCAAGCACTGAACTTATTCTCTCTGGAGAAAAGACGCTTGAGAGGGGATATGATTTCAATGTATAAATATCGTACTGGTGACCCCACAATGAGGGATAAAACTTTTTCGCAGAAGTGGCCACTCATTAAAATTAGAAGAAAAGAGGTTTAATCTTAAACTACGTAGAGGGATATTTATTGTAAGAGTGTCAAAGATGTGGAATTCCCTTCCACAGGCGGTGGTCTCAGGGGGAGCAACCATAGTTTAAAAAAACTATTAGATAAGCACCTGAAAGACCGCAACATACAGGGATATACAATAAAATACTGACATATAATCACACATATAGGTTGGACTTGATGGACTTGTGTCTTTTTTCATCCTCACCTACTATGTAACTATGTAACCTTCCCCTTATCTATACTGATATGGACTGGGAAATGTGTTAGGAACGAAAGGATGCCACATCATTTGATGGAAATGCAAATGATCAACTTACAGAGGGTTGAATTTAAAGACACCCCGAAAATCAAAGTGAAAAAATAATGCAGCAGGCTAGTCTATTTTGCTGAAATTTCATTGCAGCACCTCAAAATGGTACTCAGTAGTTTGTATGGCCCCCACGTGCTTGTATGCATGCCTGACAACATTGGGGCATGCTCCCAATGAGATGACGGATGGTGTCCTGGGGTATTTCCTCCCACATCTGGACCAGGGCATCACTGAGCTTCTGAACAGACTGAGGTGCAACCTGGCGGCGTCTGATGGACCGAAACATAATTTCCCAGAGGTGTTCTATTGGATTTAGGTCAAGCGAGCGTGGGGGCCATTCAATGGTATCAATTCCTTCATCCTGCAGGGACTGGCTGCATTCTCTCGCCACATGATTGTCATGCACCAGGAGGAACCCAGGACCTCATGCACAGTATAGGGGCTGACAATGGGTCCAAGGATTTCATCCCGATATCCAATGGCAGTCAGAGTGCCATTGTCTAGCTAGTAGTCTGTGCGTCCCTCCATGGATATGGCTCCCCAGACCATCACTGACCCACCAGCAAACCGGTCATACTGAACGATGTTCCAGGCAGCATAACATTTGTCATGGCTTCTCCAGACCCTTGCACGTCTGTCACATGTCCTCAGGGTGAACCTTCTTTCATCTGTGAAAAGCACAGGACACCAGTGGTTGATCTGCCAATTCTGGTGTTCAATGGCAAATGCCAATTCAGCTCCACGGTGCCAGGCAGTGAGCACAAGGCCCACTAGAGGACATCAGGCCCTCAGTACACCCTCATGAAGTCTGTTTCTGATTGGTCAGAGACATTCACACCAGTGGCCTGCTGGAGGTCAGTTTGTAGGGCTTTGGCAGTGCTCATCCTGTTCCTCCTTGCACAAAGAAGCAGATACCAGTCCTGCTGATGGGTTAAGGACCTTCTACAGCCCTGTCCAGCTCACCTAGAGTAACTGCCTGTCTCCTGGAATCTACTTCATGCTTTGTGCTGGGAGACACAGCAAACCTTCTGGTAATAGCACATATTGATGTGCCATCCTAGAGGAGTTGGACTGCCTTTGCAACCTCTATAGGGTGCAGGTATCGCCTGATGTTATCAGTAGTGACACTGACCCTAGCCAAATGCAAAACTAGTGAAAAACAGTCATAAAAGATGAGTAGGGAAACAAATGTCAGTGGCCTCCACCTGTCAAACCATTCAGGTCGTCTCATTGTTGCCCTCTAGTGCACCTGTTGTTAATTTAAGTAACACCAAAGCAGCTGAAACTAATTAACAACCCCTTCTGCTACTTAACTGACCAGATCAATATTCCAGGAGTTTAATTGACTTGATGCTATACTCTGATTAAAAAATGTTCCCTTAATTTTTTGGAGCAGGTCATAGTTATAACAAAAATAAAATACTGCGCTATCTGTGAAACAAAAATAATTGAGATTTATATATGAATAATTTAAAAGAACTCCGCTGCAACTTCATGTGAGACACACACAATACCATACAACATTAAAATACAAGTTGCGCTGATTGATAGTGAATAATCAAGGGTAGTACCTTGAATAAGTGACAAATACACAAACTAATAACTGTGCAACCTGTGAAAAGAAATAATAAATACTCCTATACAATTGGTGAAAAAGTCACTGATTGATCCAAGACAGATGAAGAACCAGAAAAAGTCCAAGTGCTGAAGATGCTATTTCAATGTGATCTTCCACAGTGGCACGCAAATGCAACACCTCAGAAAAAGTGAAAAAAGTGATAGTGCCTCCACCTCTACACATACTGCCTCTTACCAGCTGTAAATGATCTCCTATTACGGGAGATCAGATGCTCTTGTGGCTTATTACCCCGCCTCGGGTCTCTGTGCTGTGCACCAATGCTCCCAGAGTTTTCAGCAAATGGATAGACTCATGTATATGTGTATTCAAAAGGTCCCCATAGAAAGATAGTAAAGGCTTGCATAGTGTAAATCCTTATTTTATTCAATTAAAAGAACGAAATTGCACTTACAATTCAGTTGTATTAGAACGGCAATAAAAAACGAGCTGGCCGGCTCTCGATAGCAGGCCGTTGCTTCCAGGATCCGCGTACACATGGTGAGGTCAGCAGGTCGCTCCTCCCTAAGTACATTTTGTCACACCTGACGTCGTCCTGGGGCACCACATGTTTGCGGATCCTGGGAGCAACGGAAGATCACATTGAACTAGCATCTTCAACACTTGGACTTTTTCTGGTTCTTCATCAATCAGTGACTTTTTCACCAATTGTATAGGAGTAGTTGTTATTTCTTTTCACAGGTTGCACAGTTATTAATTTGTGTATTTGTCACTTATTCAAGGTATTACCTTTGATTATTCACTATCAATTAGTGCAACTTGTATTTTAATTTTGTAGTGTATATAGTTGTATATAAAATGCATTATGTATCTTTCAAAAAGTGTTTTGCAGTGCTAAACCTTTTTTTTTTATTTCAATATCTTTTTGTTAAAGGTTTTAGAACAAAACAACCTGCAACTGCAGGTGATAGAAGTACAAAAGACATACCACCCCCTTAAGTTGTATATCTTTTTTTTTAACTTTTACCTACAGCTAAGCCTATAATAAGGCTTACCTGTAAATATAAAAAATATCTCCTACACCTGTACGGTTTAGGAGATATTCCCTTCGCAATGAGCCGCTGACTGCAGTGGCGTATGCGCACAGGGGATTCTTGGCTGACAGCCCGGCAAACTCCAGGGCTTGCATCGCGGCTCCGGCCACTCACAGCGCCGGAGCCGCGATACCCGGAAGACACGCCGAGGGGAAATGTCGGCTCCCTCGGCGTGGACAGGGTGAGATGCCGGCGCCTCGTTCTAAAGTAAGTATCTCATAATGAGCTAGTATGCGGTGCATACTATCTCATTATGCCTTTTCCCTTGCAGGTGTAAGAAAAAAAAGCCAGCGGGTATACAACCGCTTTAAATATCACCTTATATAGCCTAATAATACATATCATTATAAAACAAAACGATGTATTAAATTATATAACCTGATAGGAAATATTCATACTTAGAAGAAAAGAGGTTTAACCTTAAACTACGTAGAGGGTTCTTTACTGTAAGAGCGGCAAGGATGTGGAATTCCCTTCTACAGGCGGTGGTCTCAGCGGGGAGCATTGATAGCTTCAAGAAACTATTAGATAATCACCTGAATGACCGCAACATACAGGGAGATATACTGTAATACTGACACATAATCAAACACATAGGTTGGACTTGATGGACTTGTGTCTTTTTTCAACCTCACCTACTATGTAACTATGTAACTATGTAAGATCGCACCATTAGTGTTCTTATATTGTATTGCTATGTTCTTTTTATATGTACCATTCACCTCATATTAAGTACATAATTGATATATTGGCTGTACTGTACCTATTTTTCTGTTACGCATTTGTACTAAACTATGACCTTTTACAGTAATAAAAATCGTTTGTAGACAAAAAAGGAACAAGAATACACATTTAAAAGGTGTACATCAAGAGGCAGTCGAAGGTTGAAAAAAAATATATAACACATGAGAAAACAAAAGAAATACTAACTCAGGTGTGCAAGTTCACTTCAGTGTTTCTAGAAGCATACGATAGTACCCAGGGTTTCCATTTTGCCTCAAAGGCCTCCGGGGCAGATGAACGGAGTGCTATCAGTTTCTCAAATAAATGTATAGAGTTAGTTATGGAATTCACTTCTGACAGATTGGGCGCCTGCTTCTTTTTCCAATGCCTAGTGATCGTAAGGCGAGCAACTGACTTTCGGTGAGTATTAGGGAAGTCCTCTATTCCTAGATTTAGTATTACAAGTCCGGGTTGGGGCTAGTGAGGACCTGTGGAGCACTCCGCCAGAAGCTTTGCAAGTTGTTACAAGACCGTAGAATATGCAAGGGGTTACCAGTGTAACCACAGCCTCGCCAGCATATAGGAGACACGTTTGGAGTGAAATGTGATATGCGGAGTGGTGTGAGATACCATCTCGTTAGTATCTTCTGGGTTAGTTACCAGTGGTTGACACAATGAGATACATTCAATGAATAGCAAATGGTTGTAAGCCATTGGCGATCAGTAAACGTGGTTTGGAGGTCGGTTTCCCAAGCCTTGATGGGGCAGTTTTGGCGAATGACACTTTATTTTGTATCAAATTGTAAAAGAAAGAAATACCTTCAGGGAGGTGGGGAACATGCTGGTAGAAATGCCAAACCTTGGAACAGATTTTGACCAGCGCTAAACCTTTCATCCAACTTCTAAACTGCTGCATCTGTAAATGTCAAAAGCCAGTATAAAGGAATAGTAGTGTTAAAAAAAAAGTAACTAATCATTTTTTTTAGCACAATTCTCAATTCACAATTCTCCTTTAAGCGAGCATGGCAAGGGGTGTGTCCTATGCTTACATACTTTTGCTAATAGTTGACCCTCGTTCCCATCTCAAAAAGTTTGGAGGTATGGGTTAGTGAAGCTTAGCTTGCCCAGGCCAAATTTAGCAGCTTCAGTATGCGGATTTAGCACCCCCTAGTTTAGAGCATGCTGCTAGGTAAATTTAATTTAGTTCCTCTGTAATCAGTGGAGCAAGGGTTGATTGCTCAGGTCTACTCAGTGATTCATAGGCTGCTGCTCTATTACTTTCCTCTGTCTTTTAGGGCAGCGTTTCTCAACTCCAGTCCTCAAGGCGCCCCAACAGGCCATGTTTTCAGGATTTCCCTCAGATGACTGTAGGCAAGACACACTTGTCTTTGTACTCCTCCTTACTTGGTTGCCGCCACACACGCTTGACACCATCTGAACCAAATAAATTTATCTTGGTCTCATCAGACCACCGGACATGGTTCTAGTAATCCTTGTCCTTAGTCAGCTTGTCTCTAGTAAGCTTTTTGCAGGCTTTCTTGTGCATCATCTTTAGAAGAGGCTTTTCCTTATGCGACAACAGCCATGCAGACCAATTTGATGCAGTGTGTGGCGTATGGTCTGAGCACTGACAGGCTGACCCCCCACCCCTTCAACCTCTGCAGCAATGCTGGCAGCACTCATACGTCTATTTCCCAAAGACAACCTCTGAATATGACGCTCAGCAAGTGCACTCAAGTTCTTTGGTTGACCATGGCGAGGCCTGTTCTGAGTGGAACATGTCCTGTTAAACCACTGTTTTATAAGCTTTGAATTAATTGTTTTCAATACTGGGACCTGGCTAAGGTGTAAAATCACAAGGCTGGCTGAACAGAATTTTTAATCATTTGCCAGGTAAAATACTTCATATATATGTAAATCAACTGAGCTTATAGAGTTAAACTTTACTATTTAGTGACCATGGAGGGGACAATGTCTCCAACAGCATCTGTGGCCCAACGTTGCTTTCCATGAAAGGGGATTATCGGAGTATCGAAAAATGAAAAATTTCATGTTAGCCTCAGCACACATTATTCAATCACTTCAATTTTATTTCAAACCTATTACACCTATGCTGCATTTAAATCAATTTTGCTGAAAATATCCCCCAGCAGCCTGAACCTCAGGCCAGTTCAGGTCCATGGAGAATTAGAAAGAAAAAAAGAGAGAGAGATTTATCTAGTAACAAGTAACACCTCAGGAAAAAAGAAACAGGCTTTTTAATTGCTTTGTGCTCTTCATAATTGAAGGCAGGCACCTTCTCGAGGCATTCACTGCCAAGAGGAGTGTGACTTCACTTGGCCCTGCTTAATTAATCCTGTGATACAAACCTTCTGGCTGCAATTTTCACATTTCTGTCTCTTTTTAGAGGTGATAATAAAACTAAAAATTTATGTTGGTTACTGTATGTCTCTAGCTGTGCCAGCAGAACACAAATAAAGCCATATGGAAGACGGAGGTCTCTATGAATTCTTGTTTGGTGGAGTTTTTCTTTTTTTTTTTTTTTAGTTATTAACTACAAAGCCTTGAGCATTCTTTATGTTAACTTTGGGAAAACAAATTGGCGTTTAGCTGCAAAGGTTAGGATTGATTCATTTGCCAATTTTCCCCCATTTTATTGCACTTTACCCTTGTTTTTATAAGTACTCCACTTCCAGCTTTTAGAGGATAACTGTACCGTAACTTTTAGTGCAGTTATACCTTATGACTCACCAGTATTCCCTCAAGTCTTATATTTAATGGAGACGTCTCACCAGAAACAATTCGGTAGCACTTTGTCCCGTTTCAATAGGTGCCGAGGATGCTGAGCTAGCATGGTCAACAGTGTGAGCCCCTCCCACCACCACCACTGTTCAACCATGCTGCTTAGCTGGTCTTCGGCACCAGGTGCTTGCTTGCCCAAGACCAGCACCCCCATTACTTCCACAGTGAGAAGTGTCAGCCCGACTGTCTCTAGCTGTGCCAGCTGAACACAAACAAAGCCATATGGAAGATGGAGGTCTTTCTGAATTCTTGTTTGGTGGAGTTTTTCTTTTTTTTTTTGTTATTAACTACAAAGCCTTGAGCATTCTTTATGTTAACTTTGGGAAAATAAATTGGCGTTTAGATGCAAAGGTTAGGATTGATTTGTTTCTCAATTTTCCCCAATTTTATTCCACTTTACCCTTGTTTCGTAGTAGAAACCACAGCTTTTTTAAGTACTCCACTTCCAGCTTTTACAAGATACCTGTACCATAACTTGTGCCGTTATACCATATGACTCACCTGTATTCCCTCAAATCTTATGTAGCGCACCCCACGTAGGAGCTGCTGGAGAAATGGGATCGACCACCCTGCACGACCAGGCACACCGAATTTCATAGGCTCCCAGAGTCAGAAAACAGTCCAGTGCTTGTTTTGTATTTTTATTGAGGGGATAAAACTTGGATGGGCAAAACTTGGATGCCCACTTGACTTACAACAACTCTTCAGGGACAACTTTCCTATGTATAGCATATAAAAAGGGAATGGGAAAGAGAAGCTGCGCTATATAGAGGTGCAAACCAACAATGGCTTGTATTTTCCAAGGTAGTGAATTGCAGTTCAAACAAATCCACACAGAACACCCAAGTGAGCTAGATCCATATTTAAGTGCCACCACCTAATGAAAAACTCGCTTACCAGATGGCAAGCGAAAGCAAGCAGATGGCTATAGCCCAGCCAAGGCCTTTGCTTGAGCGAGAGGAACGTCCAGACAGGTGTACCCAAATAGATTATCTGTATACTCCAATCCCTTGATGCCGTGGATCCCCCATGGGCCTCAGTAACTCAGCGTGGTATAAGAGAAAGACCAACCATAGCTTAATATCGCTTAAACAAGGTTTATAAAAAACAGTATTGCACTTACATTGAGTTGAAGATAAAAATCGCGCTACAAAACAGAGCCAGCCGGCTGTGACAGAAAACCCTGCCCTAATAATACAACAGCGTGGTGACGTCAGCACGTATCCTCCTCCAGACGCGTTTCGTCACAGGTTGACGTTGTCAATGGGGCTAATGTACAGTCTATATACACTCCACTACTTCCTCCAGCACACTTGCATGCAGAAATCATAGCTGACACACTCATAGTTAATCTGACAAAAAAGGCAACAGTCAGATTTTGAAGCAAAAGCCCTTTACAGGCAGGGACTCGGGCCCCTTGGGTTGTGTACCAAAGTACAGTGTCCAGCTTACATCCCTGTGGCTACTGATTCCAGCACCCCCTCTTCAGGCACTGCCAACCCACCTGGCTGCAGCTTCCCCTTTCACTAGCCCACCTGGCTACTTCTTCGCCACAGTTCTCCCAGACTGCGCGCTCACCAGCCCACCCAGCTGACTTCCCCTGGAGATCTCCTGAATGTGCTGATTCTTTCGTGTTGTCTTCACACCTGCTCCCATGCATCCAGGACAGGACTCCTCCATGTGTTGTAGAGGATCCCTTCAGCTCACCGAGCCCCAGAGTCGAGGTGACCCCCCCCCAGACTAGGGGGCACCCTCAAGGGCCACCAACAGCCTCCTCACACTCCATCTCCATTTTCCACCTGATTGCCCCTGCTGGCATGACCCAGAGTATTTAACCTCCCTGACGGTATTCCGGAGTGTGGCTCGGTGTGAATTTTCAGCACCAAAAGCGGTAACCCCCGAGCCACACTCGGGATTGCATCGCAGGATCCAGGTACAGCTTACTTACCTTGTTCCCTGGGCACCCACTGCGCATGCGCCGTGATTGGCCGCACAGTCATCTGGGACCTGTGACGTGTCCCAGATGACTGCCTAGAGGGAGGGGGGAGAGCTGATCTCCCTTCCTGCGCCGAGGGAAGTGACGTCAAGAGCCCAGGCGCTGAAGGAGGCAAACTACGAGGGACCTCCTAGCAACAGGTATTTAAAGGTGAGTAAAAAAAAATTTTTCTCCAAATGTTTTTTTTTATTTTTTTTTTTATGCACATTAATAATTTTTTTTTTTTTGGGGGGGGGTGGAACTCCACTTTAAGTTTGAGAAAACAAATTGGAGTTTATGTGCAAAGGCTAAGATTGGTTAGTTCATAAATTTTCACCCATTTTATTCCATTTTAACAATGTTTGGCGGTTGAAACCACAGGTTTTAAAAGTACTTCAGTTTCAAATTCTACAGGATTGCTGTACCGTAACTTTTAGTGCAGTTAAATTTTATCACTCATCATCGGTATCTCCTCAAGTCTTATACTTTTAGCTGGAAACAGTTCTGTAGTACTTTATCCCGTTTTGATAGGGGATGCTGGGCTAGCAATCAACAGTGCAACCCCCTCCCACCACCACTGTTCAACCATCCTGCTTAGCTAGTCTTTGGCACCAGGTGCTTGCCCGAAACCAGCGTGGCAGTGCCCTTACTAATTCCTTAGGGGAAAGTGTTAGCCTGGCTGTCTCTAGCTGTGCCAGCAGATCACAAAAAAAGCCATATATAAGATAGAGGTCTCTATGAATTCTTGTTTGGTGGAGTTTTTTCTTTTTTTTTCAGTTATTAGCTACAAAACCCTGAGCACTCCTCACAATAAACTTTAAGAAAACAAATTTTGCCTTGTATGGAAAGGTTAGGATTGGTTAGTTTGTCAATTTTACCCCATGTCATTCCATTTTAACCTTGTTTGGTGGTTGAAGCTCTTAAAAGTACTCCACTTTGAAATTCTACAGCAGTGGTCTCCAAATTGCAGCCCGGGGGAAAGATGTGGCCCTTTGCTTGCTTTTATCTGGTACTTGTGGCATTATTCTCCCCCCTACTGTCAGCAACAGTGAATATTGGAAAGATTAGAAACAGACTCCTAACGCGTTTCGGGACTCCTTCTTCAGAGGTGTCTTCAGAGAGATAGACACCTGTGTCTATCTCTTTGAAGCTCATACAGGTGTGGACTCGTTTTTGAGCTTGGAAATACTGACCACCTGTCTTCATTACCAAACAACTGACTCAGGACTATCTTCGATCTGGACTATCTAGTCTATGTCAGTGCAGTGATTTTTCTGCACTATACAATGGTCCCACTGATCCAAGTTCTCATTTGGGGTTATATCCATCTTCTATCATCACACAGTCTTCAGACTGCATCCCGGGGGAATCTCTGTGGGCCAGTTTTGAATGTTCACATCGGGCTGGGTGTCAGGTAATAACAACGCATGGCCCACTGATGCATGGTCTTAAGCTTCACAATATGATTTATCACTCAAAAAATTGGAAAGTTGTATGTACTGTATATTGAAGACACCTCTGAAGAAGGAGCCCCGAAACGAGTGTCTGTATCTAATCTTTTGTCAGAAACCATGAAATCAGATTGAGACAGAAGTAAAGTTAAATCACACTTCTTTAATAATAAAAGTAAAAAGAACAAACATAGTCAAAGTATAGTCAAAGTTCAGTAACCGGAACGGATAGTCAGCCAAGCCAGAAGTCAGGGATCAATGTAGTGGAACAGCAAGCAGGATCTGGAGCCTGAAGGGATGTCAGCAAAGCAAGTCTTTAAACAGGAACGCAGGAGAATGTCTATGTGATGTTGACCAAGGCGAAGGCAGAGATCCACTGGGCTGAACGGCTCAAGTAGGCTGGACTGACGAGCAGGATATCATCAACAGCTGAGTAACTGTGGAGAGATAGGATCTGGCAATTAGCCGACAGCTGAGTGGCCAGCTCTGAGAAGGAAGGGCTGAGCCCAGCTCTGACATCTTTCCAATATTCATGTATGGTAGTCATACACCATTTTCACTTGACGGTTTGTATATGTACAGTTTGTAATAAAATGTTACATTTTTACAATTCTTACTACCTCGTTGACTTTAATCTACCAGTGCCGCTATAGTCCCACCCCTTGGGGGATTTCTCCATTTCCATTCCTCCCATTCACACCAATGATGGGACACCATTCCTCCCACTGACACCAATAGTTGGGCGCTATTCCTCCCACTGATACCAACAATAGTGCACTATTCCTTCCACTAATACTAAAGAGGGGAAATTGTTTACTTCCAGTGACACCAGGACATCTTCTACCCCTGCTGGCCACAGTCCGGCCCCCCTAAAGTTTGAAGGACGGTAAACTGGCTCTTTGTTTAGAAAGTTCAGAGACCCATGTTCTACAGAATAACTGCGCTGTAAACATTAGAGCAATTGCATTTTATGACCCATCAGTATCTCCTCATGTCTTATACTCAACAAAGAATGAGGTTGATTTACTAAAGGTAAATAGGCTGTTCACTTTGCAAGGGAATTTTCCTGGAGCTTAGTGAATAAGGTGAAGCTCTGTTGACTTCCATTGTTCACTCATGTGCACGCGATTGGGTATTCTTTGCAAAGTGAAATTTCTCCAAATTCACTAAGCTCTGGAGCAAATTCCCTTACAAAGTGAACAACCTACTTGCCTTTAGTAAATCAACTCGTATAGCTCCTCCTGGTTGTTGGCTATGCACACATGCAATTTTATATCTCAAGTTTATCTAACCAAAAAAATTTTAAAAATATATATTTTTCAACCCCATCTACTCCCTTCTGTACCCAACATATCACCCACCCCTTAACCGCTTCTCAACCGCCTCACGCAGATATACTGCGGCAGAAGGGCACGTACAGGCAGATTAACGTACCTGTAGGTTGCCCTTTAAGAGGCGGCTCACAGGCGCGCACACGCCGCCGGGAGCTCCGTGACTATGATCGCGGGTCCCGCGGACTCGATGTCCGCAGGCATACCCGCGACCGTCTCACGGGGGAGGAAGAACGCACACGCCGCCGGGAGCTCCGTGACTATGATCGCGGGTCCCGCGGACTCGATGTCCGCAGGCATACCCGCGACCGTCTCACGGGGGAGGAAGAACGGGGAGATGCTAATGTAAACAAGCATCTCCCCGTTCTGCCTAATGACACGGATCACGCTCCCTGTAATCGGGAGCTGTGATCAGTGATGTGTCATACACAGCCCCTCCCCCCCACAGTTAGAATCACTCCCTAGGACACACTTAACCCCTCCCTAGCCACCTAGTGGTTAACCCCTTCACTGCCAGTGACATTTTTACAGTAATCAATGCAATTTTTTAGCATTGATCGCTGTATTAATGCCAATGGTCCTAAAAATGTGTCAAAATTGTCCGACGTGTCCGCCATAATGTCACAGTCACGATAAAATTCGCTGATCGCCGACATTACTAGTAGAAAAAAAAAATTATCAATAAAAATGCCATAAAACTATCCCCTATTTTGTAGACGCTATAACTTTTGCGCAAACCAATCAATAAGCGCTTATTGCGGGTTTTTTTACCAAAAATATGTAGAATAAATATCGGCCTAAACTGAGGAAAAAAAATGTTTTTTTATATATTTTTTGGGGATATTTATTATAGCAAAAAGTAAAAAATAATGCGTTTTTTTCTAAATTGACGCTATTCTTTTGTTTATAGCGCAAAAAATAAAAACCAAAGAGGTGATCAAATACCACCAAAAGAAAGCTCTATTTGTGGGAAAAAAAAGGCTGTCAACTTTGTTTGGGAGCCACGTCGCACGGCCGCGCAATTGTCAGCTAAAGCGCCGCAGTGCCGAATCGCAAAAAGTGCTCTGGTCAGGAAGGGGCTAACTTCTTCCGGGGCTGAAGTGGTTAAACCATCCTGTTATCTTATTGTTACAATATCATAAATTTATACAGCTTTGTACATATATGTCAAAACTCGTGATAAACTGACAAAAATTATAATATATTCCAAAACTGTGTATAGAATTTCATGATTGCTGTGATAATAAATTCTGTGTTAAGAGTCACGTTCCACAGACAAAATAAAAATAATAAACAGATTTATAAAAATGATATACATATATGGTGCCACAAACGTGAATCATAAAGTGTTATGGTGCACTATATACTATATACAGGGTACTCACATGAGTTAGGTGCATTAAGTACACCAATCTGTAATGTGCATTAAAATGCTGGGTTTTTATGAAGTCACCTTTATACCTTTAATAAGGACTACCGGTATATACCGATTACGTTGGACTGATCTACGTTTGATTAGAATGTCACTGTTGTATGCACTATAACAATTTATGATTCACGTTTGTGGCATCATATATATAATTTTTTTAAGTTTGTTTAATATTTTGATTTTGTCTGTGGAACGTGACACTTAACACAGAATTTATCATCACAGCAATCATAAAATTTTATATACAATTTTGGAATATATTATAATTTTTGTCAATTTTATCACGAGTTTTTATTATTATTAATATTCTTACTATTGCATAGTTGGCACTTTAAAAGTATTTGTTGGAACTAATATTAGGACATAGTGCAGGATAGTAATTTTCTATTTATATTGTTTTCACACGACTTGGGACGTGATCAGTGCTAGCAGCTGTCGATCATTATCACTCGTCCATTATATTTTGTTTTCTATATATTTTGTCACTTTTAAAACAGGTAGCTCGCAAGATGCTCATAGTTTGTTGTACATATATGTCTCCAGCCTGCATTTTCTCATGGATAACAGATGTCGGTATTAACCGCTTCCGGACCATCCACCGCACTTATACTGCGGCAGGTTGGCTCCCCTGGGCGAGCCGTCGTAGCTGTACGTCGGCTCTTTACGACGCTGTAGGAGGTGCCCCCGCGCCCGCAGAGCCAATGCGAGTGACCGTTGGGCACCTGCGATCGCTCGTGACAGAGCGAGAACTGGGATCGGTTCTGTCAGGGGAGAGGAGACCGATCGTGTCTTTATACTAAGTATGAACACTGATCAGTCTCCTCCCCTAGTCAGTCACCCCCCACCCCCAGTTAGAACACACCTAGGGAACACAGTTAAAGTGGATGTAAACCCGACAATATTTTTTTTTTTATGTCATACTGTAGAGTATAAGATTTCCTATCATTTGAGCCCAGTCTTGCCACACAGAGTTAATCCAGCTCTGAGCAATCCTCTTTTATTGTTCAGTGAGATAAAACTTGACAAACAGAGAAAAACTTGGTCAAATCCTCCCCCTTGCTGTGAGTGACAGGTGATTTAGCACTAGCCTAAGACATGCATTATTTTTTAATTCCCCTCCCACTCCTTTCTTCAGCAGCTCTGCAAGGATTGGCTGTTCCACATCTCAGCATGATTTGGCATGCTGAAGTCATGTGGTTACTTTCCTGTCTTTTCATTGGATGTTAGAGATCATAGCAGAAGTTCAGTGTAATAAATACACAGGAGAAAATGCATATTTACAAGGGGAGTGTAGAGGTGGGCGGGGAGTCTACTGACATCATGACTCCGCCCACCGAGCTCCAGACAACAGACCCACCCACAGAATATGCAGTTTTTCGGGTCTAATAACAGACAGAGGGGAGACATTTGACAGGTAAAGATACATGCAGGAGGCGTGTATATTCCTATAGATAATCCCTATGGCAGTAGTTTAGAAAGGATGACATTGGGTTTACATCCACTTTAACCCCTTGCTCGCCCCCTAGTGTTAACCCCCTTCCCTGCCAGTGACATTTATACAGTAATCAATGCATTTTTATAGCACGGATTGCTGAATAAATAACACTGGTCCCAAAAATGTGTCAAAAGTGTCCGATTTGTCCGCCCCAATATCGCAGTACTGCTAAAAATCGCAGATCGCCGCCATTACTAGTAAAAAAATAATAATAATAAAAATACCATAAATCTATCCCCTATTTTGTAGACACTATAACTTTTGCGAAAACCAATCAATATACGCTTATTGTGATTTTTTTACCAAAAATGTGTAAAAGAATACATATCGGCATAAACTAAGGAAAATATATATATATATATATATATATATTTTTTTTTTAATTGGGATATTTGTTATAGCAAAAAAGTAAAAAATATTGTGTTTTTTTTTTCAAAATTGTCGCTCTTCTTTTGTTTATAGCGCAAAAAATAACCGCAGAGGCGATCAAATACCACCAAAAGAAGTCTCTATTTGTGGGGAAAAACAGTACGGAAATTTTGTTTGGGTACAGCGGCGCACGACCGCGCAGTTGTCAGTTAAAGCGACGCAGTGCTGTATCGCAAAAAATGGCCTGGTCAGGAAGGGGGTAAATTCTTCCAGGGCTGACGTGGTTAAAAATCCAGCAACAACAGAAGCTGGAAACCGGATTCATTTAATAGCTCCTTTATAAATGATCTCAGCCATTTTCTGTAGTGTACAGAAAGCAATAGTGCAACTGGAATAAGGAGCTGGAATACAATAGTGGCGTATTATGGAGGCCTACTCAAACACCATTCATGTACGGAGAAATTATATCTTGTCTTCTCGCTTCTCACAACATAATTGGCTCAGCAGGTGACAGTGACAAGGTTAAATAGCTGGGGACTTCTTTGTAAATACACAACTGGTGAGAAATGCTCAGCTGGTGGACTGGTCCGATATGCTCATAAATGTGGATACAATGACTATATATTGATTTTTTTTATTAATAGTAGATAGGTGCTGGAAGGCAGAGGCTTGATGATAAGAATGTTCTTTTTTACAGAACTAGTAGTAAGGTGTGATATGGTAGAGAAAAGTCAATTATTTATTTAAGATATACCTTGTTTAAAGTGGAAGTCCATGCAAAAACTAAAATCCCTGCATCTATAGCCACCAACATTTTAACACTAACCCCTCTAGCCCTGAAAAGAAAAAAAAATCAGTATCCATACCTTTTCTTCAGGCGATCCGACCCGATCTCCAGCGGCAGAAGCTGTGATTCCACGCCGAGCTGTCAACCGTGGCTTCGCTGTGTGGGCGGGTTCAAAGGACACGTCCGTCAACGAAAGCCCCATATTAACACTAATGCCCTGTACACACGGTCGGACATTGATCGGACATTCCGACAACAAAATCCATTGATTTTTTCAGACGGATGTTGGCTCAAACTTGTCTTGCATACACACGGTCACACAAAGTTGTCGGAAAATCCGATCATTCTGAGCGCGGTGACGTAAAACACGTACGTCGGGACTATAAACGGGGCAGTAGGCAATAGCTTTCATCTCTTCATTTATTCTGAGCATGCGTAGCACTTTGTCCGTCGGATTTGTGTACACACGATCAGAATTTCCGACAACGGATTTTGTCGGAAAATTTTGTAGCCTGCTCTCAAACTTTGTGTGTCGGAAATCCCAATGGAAAATGTGTGATGGAGCCTACACACGGTCGGAATTTCCGACAACAAGGTCCTATCACTCATTTTCCATCAGAAAATCCGACCGTGTGTATGGGGCATAAGGGTGACGTCACTTCCCATTCATTTCACAGCCCGTGTACTCAGCAGAGCGTCCGCCGCTGGAGATCGGGTCGGTACGGCTTCAGAAAAGGTATGTATACTGATTTTTTCTTTTCTGAGTTAGAGAGGTTAGTGTTAGAATGTTAGTGGCTACAGATGCAGGGATTTTAGTTTTTTGGATGGACTTCCACTTTAACTAACATATAACTGCAACAAAGTTCATCTGGTAATTTGTCTTGCAAAATTTTAAGGTCCTACTTACACCTATCAGTTGTGGTGAATTGCAGTAACAGCAAAGTACCATACAAGTGTTGCGATGCTGTTCATTCTCATTAGCGCCCGGAAACACAAAGGCAACGCGTTTCTAATGTGCGGTAAGGGCTCATTCACACAGGCTTCCAAAGCACAATTCCATACCGTATATAATTATGTATGCATCTGAATGCAGCACTCTAGGAATCAATGGGGCCATACATACAGAAGAAAATGTGTGCCGTGTTTAGCAGCATACAAAAAATGTAGGACACAGCTGCATCCGGGGTCCCAGGAATGAAGTTGATTGGGAGAGAGAAAGGAAGATGGGGAAACAGGAATGGTGATAGAAAAGAAGAAAGGAAGGATGGGAGTAAGGATAAGGAAGAGGGATTGGTGGGAAGGAAGGAAGGAAGGAAGGAAGGAAGGAAGGAAGGAAGGAAGGAAGGAAGGAAGGAAGGAAGGAAGGAAGGAAGAGGTGTGTATGGGAGAGAGAAGGGAAGATGGGGAAACAGGAATGGGTGGTAGATAGGGAGGGAAGGAAGGATGGAAGTAAGAATAAAGAAGAAGTGGTAGGAAAGGAGAAAGAAAGATGAGGAAACAGGAATGGGTGGAAGAAAAGGAGGGAATGAAGAAAAGAAGGATAGGAGTAAGGATGAGGAAGTGGGAGTGGTGGAGAGAGAGGAAGGAAGGAAAGAAGGAAGGAAGGAAGGAAGGAAGGAAGGAAGGAAGGAAGGAAGGAAGGAAGGAAGGAAGGAAGGAAGGAAGGAAGGAAGGAAGGAAGGAAGGAAGGAAGGAAGGAAGGAAGGAAGGAAGGAAGAGGGGTGTTCAATAGAGAGAAAGGAAGATGGGGAAACATGAACTGGTGGTAGACAGGGAAGCAAGGAAGGGAGTAAGGATAAGGAAGGAGGAGTGGTGAGGAGAAAGAAAGGAAGATGGGGAAACATGAGTGGGTGGTAGAAAGGGATAGAAGGCAGGAAGGACAGGAGTAAGGATAAGGAAGGGGGGTGGTGGGGAGAAAGAATGGAGGGAAGTAAGAAAGGAAGGAAAAAAAGGAAGGAAGAGGGGTGTTTGGAAGAGAGAAAGGGAAACAGAAATGGGTGGTATACAGGGAGGGAAGGAAGGGAGTAAGGATAAGGAAGGAAGATTGTGAGAGAGAAAGGAAGACGGGGAAACAGGAATGGGCGGTAGTCGGTAGATAGGGAGGGGAGGAAGGATAGGGGTAAGAAAAGAAAGGGGGATTGGTGGGGAGGAAGGAAGAAAGGATGGATGGATGGGGTGATAGGGAGAGGGAAAGGAAGAAAGGGGGAGAAAGGAAGGAAAGAAATGAAGAGGGGGTGATTGTAAGAGAGAAAGGAAGATGGGGGGGAGGTGCTAGGCATTTGATTTCTATTGTTTTTTCCTGCAGACATTTTAAATGATCTCACGGGTGACTTTAAGATTCATCAAACTCTGAGTGTTTTTTTAGTGTCCTTTGAAGGTACAAAAACTTTTCCAAGTTCAGGCGGGGACTCCAAACGTTTCCCAGATACCGTGCTTAAAAGCAAAGCTATAATTCAATAAGTCTGCATGCACCATACTAATTTTCAATAGCTCATTGCACGAAGCTTTTGAACAATAGACTTGATTATCCGCCACCATGCATTGCTGATTAGTTGTACAATCTTGTTATAAAGTCATGAAACTAGTAGAGAGGTGAAGTGTATACATGGCTGGGTGGTGTTCACCCTTCTGCAGAAATCACTGTTCATCTATGCTAAGGTCAGATTGGAGGGCACTGGGGGGCAGTCAATTGTGTGTTCAAGCCTAAAAGATCATCAGGATTGAGCATTTACATCCCAGCATGCATGCAGATGTTAAAGGGAAACTACTATATACTCTCAACAAGTTCTCCGTGTGAGTTATTGGACTGCAGAACTCCTGCAAATCTAAAACAAGAGAAAATGTAGTTTTAACTCAGAATAGGTTTAAAGTTATTATTATAGCATTGCAGGTATTGTTTTATGTGATTTTCCCACCTTTGCAATCCTCCATATATTTTCTTTTTATTAAAAGTAGAATATTTTACTTTAGTCAGCCTTTCTCAACCTTTTTACTTTTGAGGAACTCTTGAAATAATTTCCAGGGTCTTGGGGAACTCCTGCTAAAACCAATTCATTGGGATCAGTGGCAAGATGCCCCCCCCCCCCTTAACATTGCAGTCAGAATGCCACCCTTGCAGATAGCTAAAGAGATCATCGGTTACATGCTTCGGAGGTTACCAAGTGGCTTTGGCCCTGGAACTATACAGGCATCATCAAATGGAAGATTAATTAGTCTCAGCTCAAGGAATCCCTGTGAACCTGTTAATAAACCTCCGGGTTCCACAGAACCCTGGCTGAGAATTGCTGCATTAGAGGGATCTCTTAGTGGCTTGGTGCAATGGCCATGTTACTGTTTGTTGTAATACAGAATTATATTTTGTCCAACTGCTACTGTATATCAGTATTTGGTAGAGATATGTTCTTCAACCAGTATATGCCAGTGTTTATAAGTTTGTAGATCCTTTATGGTAAACTCTATGGGGTTGATTTTCTAAAACTCAGAATCTGGTGCAGCTGTGTATGGTAGCCAATCAGCTTCTAACTTTACCTTTTTCAATTAAGCTTTGACAATAAAACCTTGAAGCTGTTCGCTTCCCATGCAGAACTGCACCAGATATTGCACACTCCAGTTGTAGAAAATCTCCCCCTGTGTCTTTTCTCTGTATAATAAAGTTTCCTGTTTCCTGTCTTCAGTTAAGCTGCAATGTGGGTTGCGCGCTGTCTACTCTGTGGGGCTATATACAGATTTTTCTACTACTCGTAAAGCAAACTTGTGCTTAGCCCATGCAAAGCAACAGGTTTCCAGCCTTTTACTATAGTCACAGCATCATTCTCAAGGTCACTTTAAAAAATATTGCTCCTCTTGCAAAGCAAAAATACAAATGCTCAAAAAGTAAGGTCTTCTCATCCTAAAGCAATATCTGACCTCACAATTGTCCTTTTGGTGGAATGGAAACAAAATCCACAGACACACTACAAAATCTCTTCCCAAAAACGTGGAGGCTGTTATAGGCACAAAGGGGGAAACTCCATATTAGTGCCCATGGTTTTGGATGAGATATCCAACAAGCTTAAATAGGTGATGGTGGAGTTTATACAAGGGTTCTTCAAAATGTTTCTGCACTTTTTAAACCCTATTAAATATAAAAAAGTGCAGAAACTTTTTGAAGACCCCTCTTTAATATAGGGCGGGCAGTGGGAAGAATGCACCCTTTTCAATGGTTTTCGCAATCCCACTGAGAGCTATTGGTGTCATGTAGCTGGCTCTGCCAAGTGGCTTTGGCAACAGAACTATGTCGGCACCATCAAATATGAGGTCAATCAACAACAGCTCATGTACTCCCTAAGAATATCTGAGGGAACCAAAGTTGTGCTTTCAGACTTCTTTCAGGGGCTCTAATTTCCCACCAAAATTAAAAGGGGTTCACTGACTTGTTTGCATTTGTGTGTGTGCCATGGTTCTTTAATTGGGGGTGTTGGAGCTCTTGGGTTAGTCTCTATGTTGGTAGATGTGTGTGAAAAGGTGGACATTGCCACACTAAAACATTGGCTGTCTATTAAATTATTTGAAACAACTGTTCCTTGAGGATTGATTTACTAAAGGCAAAAAGGCTGTTTGGGAGGATTGGGTGTAGTAATGCGTAAGGTCTGGTGAGTGTGGGTACATCCAAGGGAGCCACAGCACAAGAGATTAATGTATGTGAAGCAGTTGGTACACCAGCACAACTATTTGGAAGATTGCACAGGACTTTTTTCATCCAAGCATTGTCACTTTATTATAAAGATTGCATACTTTGCACACTAAGCACTACTATTGTGAAAGACCGCATAGTTTGCACATTGAGCACTCTCTGCAAAAGACTGTACAATCTGAAATTAAACAATTTTTATTTATTTTGGGCACTTTAATGATCTTATGATGTTCAAGTGATGATTTATTGGTAAATTGCATAGGACAGCACTATGAGTCTTGATATAAATAGGCTGCCTTGCAGGGGAAGTTGCACCTTGCAAGAGTTAGTTTACCCAAAGCTTAGTGAATGTGGTGAAATTTCATTTTCGAAAGAACACCCAATCACGTGTAAGTAAAAAACAAAGCAGCCTTTTTGCTTAGACATGATTGGATAATGGAAGTCTGTAAACTCTCAGTAAGTAAATCATTCACCAAGCCTTCCCTTGCAAGGTGAACAGTAAATTTGCCTCTAGTAAATCAACCCCTTTGTGTCAAGTCTCACCACTTCCATCCTGGTACTTATCCTAGATACAGTGTTTGCACCCGGGCCTTTGGAACTCTGTGAGATCCGCTTGTGTATTTTTATATATAATTCACATGGGAACAAGGTTATTACATTATTGTTACAAACACACACACACACACACACACACATATATATATATATATATATATATATATATATATATATATATATATATATATATACAGTATCTCACAAAAGTGAATACACCCCTCACATTTTTGTAAATATTTTATTATAAAATAGTATATATACTAAGCTTTGACAATTGAAGCGCAGTGTGGCTGCAATGGTGGGCACAGTGTGGCTGCAATGGTGGGCACAGTATATATATATTACTGTGCCCACCATTGCAGCCACACTGTGCCCACCATTGCAGCTTCATTGTGCCCACCATTGCAGCCTCACTGCGCCCACCATTGCAACCACACTGTTCCCATCATTGCACCCTCACTGTGCCCACCATTTCAGCCTCACTGTGCCCACCATCTTTATGTAGAGCAACAATTATTTTTTTCAGAGCCTCAGAGACTTCTTTTTTTTTTTTTTTTTTTTATTTGAGAATTCTTGTAAATTACAGAAATGTCATTAAGGACAAAAAAAAGAATATAGGCACACACCACTATCAGAGATCGTCTGGGACATCACTTCATTAGCTGACCACGATGGAGCCGAGTGCAACAATGAAACCCCCCTCCCCCCAATAGGTGTGTGACATTTAGAGAGACAATGGATGGGTGCAGCATGTCAGGCTCCAGTCACATGGGCGCCAACGTCTCTACAGCATGAACCAATCAGGGTTTACTTCCTCCTTATAGGGGCAAAACTGGGGTGTAGAAAAATGGAAGTCGAGGCATTTAGCCATTAGTAGGTGTTCCCAGCTATCGGAAGGGTCGGCCCACAGCAGAGTCCGGCCTTTCTGCAAGAAGGTGATTTTTCTGGCACCGGAATGAGACCCCAGAGCCTCAGAGACTTCTTTGCCATGAGGTGACATGTTGAACTTCCAGTGACCAGTATGAGAGAGTGAGAGCGATAACACCAAATTTAACACACCTGCTCCCCATTCACACCTGAGACCTTCTAACACTAACGAGTCACATGACACCGGGGAGGGAAAATGGCTAATTGGGCCCAATGTGGACATTTTTACTTAGGGGTGTACTCACTTTTGTTGCCAGTGGTTTAGACATTAATGGCTGTGTGTTGAGTTATTTTGAGGGGGCAGCAAATTTACACTGTTATACAAGCTGTACACTCACTACTTTACATTGTAGCAAAGTGTCATTTCTTCAGTGTTGTCACATGAAAAGATAGAATAAAATATTTACAAAAAATGTGAGGGGTGTACTTACTTTAGTGAGATACTGTATATATATATATATATATATATATATATATATATATATATATATATATATATATATATATATATATATGAGACAATGTCATAGATTACCGTTAGAATATGTTAGTGATACAAAGTACATACTTTAAATATTTTCCCTTAGAATATTATGTTTTCTCTACTCTTTTCTACCCGGCACTGGAAATAGCACACAGAGAAAACGTTTCCAGACGTCAGTCTCTTAATATAACACAGAAGCAATAAAGTATTATGAAGTTTAAACGTCTTTCACGACCAGGTTTATATATATGCTAAAAAAAATATTGTTTGACTTCCTCTTTCTCACAATCTATCTCAATACTACAAAAGGTGTTCTGCTCTTTCTATTTTCAGATTTTTGGACCATCGCCACATCGAGGCAGCCAACCATAATACTTTATACTTCCTGACATCATGAAATAAGCCATCTGTCTATCAGCCACGCTCTACAGCAGACGCTAGAAAGTGCTTTTCAGTGCTAGAAAGAACTGGTACAGATGTAAGGCTCGGTGTTCTTAACAGCGGTCCGCAAGGGTGATTGGTTCTGACTCTCAATTCCCATGTCATGGTGGCATGTGTCCTGCGCCCTTTAGACCTTTGCAATGAAAATGGGTAAGGCATCACTCAATCAAGGCTCTGTAAAAAAGGAGACATTTCACTGTATACCTTTGGTGACAAAACCAAGTGAAATGGACACATATAGTGGACACTTGGCACATAAACTAACCCCAAAATATTTTAAAGGTAACACACCAGGGTGACAAGAATCAGTGATTCCTTAACCACTTGCCCTCCAAATTATTTACCCCCCTTCATGACCAGGCCATTTTTTGCGATACGGCACTGCATTACTCTAATGCCGAGTACACGCGTTCGGATTTTCCCACAACAAATGTTGGATGTGAGCTTGTTGGCGGAAAGTCACAAATTTCTGTTGTCAGGCTTTCCGATCTTGTGTACACAAGTCCGTCGCAAGAAAGTCCACGCATGCTCGGTGTTGGGGTGTAGGGTGTTCTAGGTGCTAGTGAACCCTCGTATAATATTCTGCCTAGAGTGTCCGTCAAACCCAGCAGGCCTGGAGACCACTCTGATAGGAAATTATGACACTCAAAACATGCAGTTCTCAGAGTGATCTGACGATTTATTATCAGACTTCAACTTATAAAGGCAAAATGACATCACAACGAAGGTCCAATTCTTCTTACATTAATATATGATAAAGATACAGACATACAGGATGTTCTAAAACAAGCAAAAAACAAGCAAAAAAAACAAGCAAAAATAGAACATTACTGAGTACATGCAGAAAACAATATAATATATATAATAACTCATATAGAAACTAAAAACAGGAAAAGGGCTAACAGGAGAAGGCCAGCACATCATTTCGGGGAAATCAGATGTTTTACAAGAACATGAAACTTAACTTCTTATAAATGTGGACAGCAAGCTAAAATATCCCTTCACTCGGAAACAAGGACGAGTCGGAAGTGCTCGGTCTTGTAAAACTAGCGTTCGTAATGGAGATATCACATGACTACTGAACTTCCTTTTTATCGGCTCGCCGTACGTCTTGTACGTCACCACGTTTGTAATTGTTGGCCAACATTTGTGTGACCGTGTGAATGCAAGACAAGTTGGAGCCGACAACCTTAGAAACAAAATTCCACGGTTTTGTTGTCGGAAAGTCCGATCGTGTGTAAGGGGCATAGCTGACAAATGCGCGGCCGTGCGACACTGTACCCAAACAAAACGTATATCCTTTTTTTTCCCAACAAATAGAGCTTTCTTTTGGTGGTATTTAATCACCACTGTGGTTTCTATTTTTTGCACTATAAACAAAAAAAATATATTTTTTACTTTCTGCTATAAAACATCTAATCAAAAAAAAATCAAATGTTTTCATCAATTTAGGCCAATTTGTATCCTGCTACATATTTTTGGTAAAAAAAAAATCAGAATAAGGGTATATTGATTGGTTTGCACAAAAATGATAGCGTCTACAAACTATGGGATATATTTATTTAATTTGTTTTCACTAGTAATGGAGGCGATCAGCGACTTACAGTGGGGCTGCGATATTGTGGTGGACAGTTGTGACACTAACTGACACTTTTTGGGGACCGGTGACACTAATACAGTGACCAGTGCTAAAAATATGCACCGTCACTGTACTAATGACACTGGCTGGGAAAGGGTTAAACATCAGGGGCGATGAATGGGTTAAATGTGTGCCTAGCCAGTGCTTGTGCACTGTGGGGGAGGTGCTTTTACTAGGGGAAGGCACTGATCCATGTTTCTGCATTGCATGATAAAAAGGAAGTTCAATAGTTCAAAAACCCAGGGGAGGCCCCTTGCCTGAGAGACCCAGGAAGAAGGCTGGTCTCTCAGAAGGGCCCGGTCACTCACTTTGAGGATGCAAAAGTTCAAATAGTCATGTGATGTCTCCATTACGAATGCTAGTTTTACAAAAGGATCAATGCCTTCCCTACTGACCAAACGGCGACCTGCTGCAGTATATGTGTGGTGGGCGGTCGTAAAGTGGTTAAAGTGCCACTAATCTCTGGTTTAAAAAAAAAGTTCCATTCAAGTATGAATTTTTAACTCTAAAAAGTTCCTTCTGTTGCTCTCATGCCGCGTACACACGATCGGACTTTACGGCAGACTTTGCCCGGCGGACGGGATGTCGTCGGACAATTCGATCGTGTGTGGGCTCCAGCGGACTTTGTTTTCTCAAAAGTTGGACGGACTTAGATTTGAAACATGTTTCAAATCTATCCGACGGACTCGAGTCCGGCCGAAAAGCCCGCTCGTCTGTATGCTAGTTTGACGGACAAAAAGCCACGCTAGGGCAGCTATTGGCTACTGGCTATGAACTTCCTTGTTTTAGTCCGGTCGTACATCATCACGTACAAATACGTGGGACTTTGGTGGATTGTGTGTAGGCAAGTCCGTTCATTCAGAAAGTCCGTCGTAAAGTCTGCCGTAAAGTCCGCTCATGTGTACGCGGCATTAGCCTCCTCCAGATCTACAAATTCCTTTTTTTTGCTGCTATAATCTGACTTCCTATTAAAGGGTGGTTACGTTCATTCTCCATGGTCCCACTGTATGTAATGTAGCCCTCTTGTCCTATACAGGGACTACTATGTCTATTTCGTTTTTGGCTGGGCTGTAGTTAGCTCTGACTGATCGTATAGTTTTTCACCTGGTTTTTCCCTAAGCTTAAGTTGGCTTGTGATTTCTCACAATCGCCAGTAGATGTCATTGGTTTTTCTGGTCTTAGTATGAGTTTTCCCATACAAAACAAAGTATCATTATTTATATTTTCTTCAGCCAATCCAGTAGAAGGTTTAGGTCACTGGTGCATGCTGGGGGAGGATTTTTAATATGTAGGACAGACCACGTGCTCGCTCTCTTCCTCTGGACTGAGGCCTGGGGAGGTGCTGCTGGATGGAGGTCTGCTGTTACATCCAATAGCCTGTTTTGGGGCCTAACTTGTGCTGAAGAGGTCCTGAAGCTGTCCTGCCTGGTCTGGAGGAAGCTGTGCCAATGACGAAACCCAGGGGAGGCCCCTTGCCGGAGAGACCCAGGAAGAAGGCTGGTCTCTCAGAAGGGCCCGGTGACTCACTTTGAGGATGCACTAAAAATTTGGGAATGTGCTTACAGTTTTGCCGGGCCGGCTTAAAGGTTCTGACACTGGAAAATTGAAGCTGGACATTGATCGGCATCTTTAGAGTCTGTAAGTGATCGGCTACGGTATCTGGGACTCCTAACCCTCACATCCTTAACCATTCTGCAATAAAACTTTAAAAAGTCAAAAGTAACTGGCACCCAATATCTTTTCTCGTTCACCCTATTCTAACCATGGACTCAGCCCTGGGGTGAAATGCTAGCCTGTCCCTGGCCTCTGTAGGTGCTATTATGCCTTTGGGGTGTCAGAGGGGTGCTACAGTAAGAACATAGCCATCATTTCTTGCTCGCTCCTGGGATGGACTAGGGACTATGGGATTTCTAGCGTGCATAGAACAGTGCACATGACCGCAACTAACATGCACTACTTGTTACAAACAAATGAAAGTAAGGAGGAAAGGGGAAGGTTTTGGGGCTCACGAAGAAACACAGTAAGAGACAATATAATGAGAAAAAGTTTACAGGGCCTGTAACTACTTGCCGACCGCCGCACGCCGATATACGTAGGCACAATGGCAATGGTGGGCAAATGGGCGTACCTTTAATTTGTGTGCTAGTGGGTGCACGTGCGACGCCGGCGGGGTGAGGTTGCGCCCGCCGCCTACTGTGTGACTGTGCCCGCGGGTCCCGCCGACTCGATGTCCGTCGGTGTCCCGCGATCGTGTCACGCAGCGGCAGAACAGGGAGATGCATATGTAAACAAGGCAATTCCCTGTTCTGCCTAGCAACATGACAGATCTACTTCTCCCTGTCATCAGGAGCAGTGATCTCTGTCATGTTGTAGTGAGCCCATCCCCCCCACAGTTAAAATCACTCCCTAGGACACACTTAACCCCTTGATCGCCCCCTAGTGTTTAACCCCTTCCCTGCCAGTGTCATTTACACAGTAATCAGTGCGTTTTTATAGCCCTGATCGCTGTATAAATGACAATGGTCCAAAAATAGTGTCAAAAGTGTCCGATGTGTTTGCCACAATGTCGCAGTCACGATAAAAATCGCAGATCACCGCCATTACTAATAAAAAAAATTAATGATAAAAATGTCATAAATCTATCCCCTATTTTGTAGATGCTATAACGCTTGCGCAAACCAATCAATATATGACTATTTCGATTTTTTACCAAAAATATGTAGAAGAATACATATCGGCCTAAACTGAGCAAAAAATTATTTTTTTTTATATATTTTTTTGGGATATTTATTATAGCAAAAAGTAAAAAATATTGCTTCTTTTTTCAAAATTGACGCTCTTTTTTTTTGTTTATATCGCAAAAAATAAAAAACGCAGAGGTGATCAAATACCACCAAAAGAAAGCTCTATTTGTGGGGAAAAAAGGACGTCAGTTTTGTTTTGGTACAACGTTGCACGCCCGCGCAATTGTCAGTTAGAGCGACGCAGTGCCAAATCGCAAAAAGTGCTCTGGTCAGGAAGGGGGTAAATCCTTCCGGGGCTGAAGTGGTTAAGTAATGGAAGTGCATGAATTGTTTTTGGAGAATAAGCACATTATTTAGTGTCACTTTAACTTACATGTGACATACCAGTTCTAGGTCAGATATCCTGGAGCTGTCACTGACTCATGGCCCCAGAATTAGCATGCGGTGCATGAATTTAATAATAGCTGCTTTTATTGGAGCCTTAAAGCCACAGGTGCTCTACCTTATGACAGGGTTCTTCTAATGCCCTGTACACACGGTCGGACTTTGTTCGGACATTCCGACAACAAAATCCTAGGATTTTTTCCGACGGATGTTGGCTCAAACTTGTCTTGCATACACACGGTCACACAAAGTTGTCGGAAAATACGATCATTCTGAACGCGGTGACGTAAAACACGTACGTCGGGACTATAAACGGGGCAGTGGCCAATAGCTTTCATCTCTTTATTTATTCTGAGCATGCGTGGCACTTTGTCCGTCGGATTTGTGTGCACACGATCGGAATTTCCGACAACGGATTTTGTTGTCGGAAAATTTTTTATCCTGCTCTCCAACTTTGTGTGTCGGAAAATCCGATGGAAAATGTGTGATGGAGCCCACACACGGTAGGGATTTCCGACAACAAGGTCCTATCACACATTTTCGGGGCATTAGAGCTTCAACCAGGGAAGTAAATCACTAGTACAGTTACGTTGGTAGGCCAGTCTATAGTTTCTGGAAGTTTACATTGTTGGCTTTGTTCCCAAAAAGTTTTTGGTTCATAAAGTTACATCTATCGTGAAATGTGGGTGAGCCAGTTTTCATCACTGATATTTCTTTAGCACTAATATTTATGGCTCAAGTAATACATTAGTTAGCTAATAATCAAACCCAAAGTCCTAATACTAATTAGCTCTCAACCTAACCAAATCCTGTAACTCAACTTCTAAACCTCTCATAACACTAACATCTCATAACACTAACCTTCAACTTAACACAAACCCTCAGCCTGACCACTAAATCTAGCCCCTGTAAACCCAACCCCTACCCTAACTCTAAGGACCTTTTCACATTAAAATGCTGGGATTGGATGACCACAGGCTAAATACCAAGCGTGCAAATGGCCTTATACTTACTATAACCTTCAATATAACCCAAACCCTGTAATTCAACTTCTAACCCTACCCTGTAATACTAGCCTTCAACTTAACCCAAACCATCAGCCTAACTACTAACTCTTGCCCCTGTAAACCCAAACCCTAACACTACAACCTTTTGCAAGTATGTGACTAATAATATGTGCATATAAAAATTATGGCCAAAACACTTATAGTGAAAGTGAAATTAAAACACCAAGTCCATAGCAGGATAACCAGATGTCCAATAGGTAGTGAGAAGAGACCCTCGATCGCTGTGCATAGGGATCGATATAGGGAGGTGGGAAATAGGAGAACACCCATCATAGTGATCCACCACCACATAAGATGCAAGCTTACCAGATAGCAAGCTTAATAAGCTTGTCACAGACCGAAAACCGGATGGATATGGATCAGAACCGCCCCTCTGTATATTTATAGCAGGCAGCAGGCAGTCTGGATATATTGAGGATCTGGGTATCAAACCGGCGTTAGGGCATCCCTCTGGTGGCGTAGCTGCGGGCAGGTGTAGGGAGATACGGTCCCTGAATCACAAACATAAGAGTAAAGAAGAAGTATCCATAGTGTGACTCCGTATAACAAAATTTATTGGAGTATGGTAAAACACTTACAATCAGGAAGTAAAAGTAGAGCGAAAATCGCCGGCCGGCTGGCGAGCACCCGTCCAAGTGAAAGGCGATGACATCAGAGCGTCACCCTCCCGACGTATGTTTTGTCTGTAACTGACGTCGTCTGGGGAACATATATATATATATATATATATATATATTCCAAGGGTTTTGTGGTTGGTATCATAGGTTCTTCCATTTATGTAGCCATTAGGATGGTCCTTACTGCAGCGCTGAATGGTGTTCACATAATAGTTTAGTAGAAATCTGAGCCAAAGTTGACATGATGATGCACCCCAGGGGGTGTGTTCATGGCAGCGTGGGCTCAGAGGAAGTAGGTTATATGATGCTGGTCATCATTAAACTGGTGGCTTCCAGTGGTGGAAACAGTGTTGCCAACCATTAGTATTTTTACTGGCAACCAGTAAAAAATGGGCACTTTTCTCCTGCCAGTAAATGCCAGTAAGAGGAAAAGGTTGCCAGTAAAAAAATATGGCTGTGACGCTTGGCTCGGAACTGTGCATGCACAGCTCGGGTCCGGAGGCGGCCGAGACCATCCAAGTGCCTGCTACAGTTTGTTTGGGCGGTACCGGCAGGGGGGGCGGGTCTGGCAGGGGTGGTGCCTGAGTGTGTCATGTGATGTCATGGTGCAAGGGAGCCGAACGGAATGGCCAGAGCAAGGCAAGCCGGGTGTGGGACTGTCAGTGCTGTTTGGACTAAAGGGGACTGAAGAGACCACCTGGCATGGAGAGAGACTGTCATTGTGACTCAGGAGGGGATGTGTTGGTGATCTGTGCTGCTGCACGCTGCTCAATTTTATGTGTGTGTGTGTGTGTGTGCCGGCCATTCCAATTTCCTGCTGTCCTGAGTCCTGCCCCTAAGCCACTTACTAAATTGTAAATAAAATAAGAAATATGCTTTTTGCTTTAATATCTACAATCTACAATCTACTATATCTAAAATCACATTGCTAATTTCATATTGTACTTGTTTGCAGCCTAAATACTGAAATTTGCACTTAAAACTGTAATTTTGTAACTTTTGGAAATGCTGGTAAAAACGTTGCTGTGCCAGTAAATTTTGGGTGTCGTGTCAGTAAATTTCAATGTGGTAGGTTGGCAACACTGGGTGGAAAGGAATTACTATGGGGAACATCCACGGAGAGGGGGTGAGTATTTCAGAAAAAGACACCTTTGTATTTAAAGGTCTATTAATTTTTGTTAATTCATTTTTTTTAATTTTTTTTTCAGGAGTTCTGTTTTAAGTCTTTTTATGCAGAAGCTTTCTGCCAAATTTCCAAAGCAGAAAAATCTGAAGCAACTGTTCACTGGATCAGATGGCAGAGTTCATACTTTAAGCTTCTTAAAACACCTCATTTTCTGCCAAAACCACAACAGTTTGGCAAAGACATTTTTCAGATGTTGCAAATGTGACTAATACAGTTTTTTTTTATTTGTTCACTGTAATATTTATTTTTGAGCTGTGTTTGTTTCCTTGCTTGTGTGTTTGTTGGGATAACACCTTCATCTATGAAATGAATCAAATCTAATTTATACAGTTACTATAATAATTATTTTGTTAAAGGCAACTCCAGGCAACCAGTAGGTCTCTGCAGAATACCTACACACCTATAGGGAAACTATAGTAGTTTTGGGTTGATTTAAGTTTTGTTTTTTTCATTTATACCGTTTTAAACCAGTGTTTTAAATATGTTTTTAATGATTAATAAAAAAAATTGTTGCTTTACCAATAAACATGGAACAAGGTATCCACCCACACTGGTGTCATTGAGCATTGTGGGGTTTTATATAAAATGGAAAGCTGAGCAGTAGCTGCTTGCCTTTGTCCTCTCTCTCTCTCTCTCTCCCTGATTGAATATCCATATGTATTGTCTGTAAAGAGTAGGTAAGGAAGAAAAGGAGTCACTCTTCTGACACATTCAGTCATTTGTCTTGGTGAGGGGTGGTTGGAGTTCCATTTTAAGGATGGTTTCACAGTTTGTGTATGCTGGGGTACAAATTGTGTTTTACCGCCAAAGCCGTGGTTCCGCTAAAGGCACACATGTAATCCTCCTCCCCCTACCTCAAATGCCGGCTCCCACATGGCTCGTCCCAGCAGCATTCATATAACAAGAAAATGACTGCCACACTCTGAATTGTGACCCCGCAATCAACTTTATTGTACACAGCACAGCCCATCTCAGAGCCACTCCATCTTTGTGCCTCCCTCTAGTGTGTGGGGACTTAAAAATAATTTGTGCCATTTAATACAATATCTACTGTACATGATGTTCCTGGTATGAGACAATAGTGCATGGTTATTTAAGATGAACATATATATATATATATATATATATATATATATATATATATATATATATAAAAAATGATATGACAAACTCCCCTTTGTATGCAAGCTGAACACTAAAGAACTTTCACAAAAAATCCAAAGGTAAAATTCAATAAAGTATAAGTGCAGCGCAAAACAAAAATTCAAAACATTGGTGAACAACAGGTCCCAAATAGATTTCAATAATTATCAATGAAGTGATAAAAAAGTGAAAAAAAAAAGTCCAAAGAGTTGATGAACAACAGGTCCCAGAAAGCCTTCACCAGTGATATTATATCGACATTAGGTGACAGTCCCTCCACCTCCGGTCCAATTATCTACTCTCACCTCAGGGCATGGACTCCTGAGCTAAAAGGTAGTCATGCAAGCAGATCCCAATATATCAAAAGGGTTGAAGCAGATCACACACTCAATTCCAGACTGGAGGTGGAGGGACTGTCACCTAATGTCGATGTAATATCACTGGTAAAGGCTTTCTGGGACCTGTTGTTACCCTCAGCTTCTCTAGCAAGGCAGTGGTCGTCTTGGAGGTGTGTTTGGGGTCGTTATCATGTTGGAATACTGCCCTGCGGCCCAGTCTCCGAAGGTAGGGGATCATGCTCTGCTTCAGTATGTCACAGTACTTGTTGGCATTCATGGTTCCCTCAATGAACTGTAGCTCCCCAGTGCCGGCAGCACTCATGCAGCCCCAGACCATGACACTCCCACCACCATGCTTGACTGTAGGCAAGACACACTTGTCTTTGTACTCCTCACCTGGTTGCCACCACACACACTTGTCACCATCTGAAGCAAATAAGTTTATCTTGGTCTCATCAGACCACAGGACATGGTTCCAGTAATCCATGTCCTTAGTCTGCTTGTCTCTAGCAAGCTTTTTGCGGGCTTTCTTGTGCATAATCTTTAGAATCTTTAGCTTCTTATACAAGCTGTACACTCACTACTTTACATTGTAGCCAAGTGTCATTTATTCAGTGTTGTCACATGAAAAGATATAATAAAATATTTACAAAAATGTGAGGGGTGTACTCACTTTTGTGAAATACTGTATGTGTGTGTGTGTATGGGGGGCTGCGTAGCCGCAGACTGGTCAGAGTGCCCATGCTGACCCATGTCCACAGCCAAAAACACCTACAATGGGCATATGAGCATCAGAACTGGACCACGGAGCATTCAAAGAAGGTAGCCTGGTCTGATGAATCACATTTTCTTTTATATCATGTAGATGGACGGGTGTATGTGCATCGCTTACTTGAGGAAAAGATGACACCAGGATGCAGTATGGGAAGAAGGCAAGCCAGCAGAGGAAGTGTGATGCTTTGGGCAATGTACTGCTGGGAAACCTTGGGTTCTGCCATTTATGTGGATGTTACTTTGCCACGTACCACCTGCCTAAACATTGTTGGTGACCAATTACACTCCTTCATGGAAATAGATGGCAGTGGCCTCTTTCAGCAGAAAAATGTGCCCTGCCATGCTGCAAAAATGGTTTAAGCATGGTTTGAGGAACACAACAACTAGTCTGAGGTGTTGACTTGGCTTCCAAATTCTCCAGATCTCAATCTAATTGAGTGTTTGTGGGATGTGTATGAAAAACAAGTCCAATCCATACAGACCTCACCTTGCAACTTATAGAACCTAAAGAAACTGCTACTGATGGCTTGGTGCCAGATACCACAGCATACCTTTGTCAGAAACCATGAAATCAGACCGAGACAGAAGTACAGTTAAATCACACTTGTTTAATAATAAAAGTAAAAAGAACAAACGTAGTCAAAACATAGCCAAAGTTCAGTAACCGGAGCGGATAGTCAGCCAAGCCAGAAGTCAGGGATCAAAGCCAGTCTTTAAACAGGAATGCAGGAGATAGTTTCTTGTGATGTGACCAAGGCGAAGGTAGAGCTCCTCTGGACTGGACGGTTTAAGTAGGCAGGACTGACGAGCAGGATATCATCAGCAGCTGAGTAACTGTGGAGAGAGATGGGAGCTAGCAATAAGCCGAAAGGTGAGCGGCCAGCTCAGAGAAGGAAGGGCTGAGCCCAGCCCTGACAACCTTCAGATGTATAGCGGCGTCCATGGGTCAGTGCTGTTTCAGCAGTAAAAGGGGCTTTTTAGGTGAGTGATCATAAAGTTTTATTGGATCAGTGTATAGTATTTACAGTATATTTATACTGTTGCTATATATTTTGAATTTTATTCATGCAGATTTAACTATAATTGCAGATGGATCAATTTCAATTTAGGGCGTTCTACTCAATAACGCGAGAACTCAGTGTGTATTTGCCCTTGTGTTTTATGAAAGCCACATTTTATCTATGCTCCAACATTGGACGCTCTTGGATTACTGTTTTGCAGATTGCAAAAAAATTTAGAAAAACAAACACAGAGCTTCTCAAACTCTTCAACGTTGTCAGCAATCTTGAAGAGCGAAAAATAATTTTCATTTCTCGCCTTGTGGAAAACTTACATATGGCAAATAAAGATTTGCCTCATTAGTTCATGCAGGCTAAACTATCCATATGTTAATTAGCGTATGTGTGTTAATTGCTAATTTTCATTTTTTCACAACAAAAGTGTAAATTGTGGCAACCGCCTGACCTCTGGAGCACAAATGATAATGTTTTAATCCTCCCAAGTTGTGTGACCGCTTATATTAATTACACCCTAGGGCGATCATGTTCTGCATGAACAGTTACACAAATGAATGGCAACAATACATAGAGACAATATGAGAGAGGAGCAGATTCAGATGTGTTCCTCCTGACTGCTGCCACTTACATGACAAGTGACATGATACCCAATTACAAGATCGCTAATTAGGGCCATCAAGCATGACACCATACTTTCCTTGTCAAATGATTATTTAGAATATGGTTCAAAGAGCACAGAATAACAGAAAGGGTGAAGCGCTATCTGTACTACTCGGATAATTTAGATATGGGAGGCATAAGTGTGTAAATATATGATAGAAGGGAGAAAAGAGAAGAAGGAAAGGTGGTGAGATGGTAAAAAAGAGAGGAGATGGGGATTGGAGGGAAGGGGTAAGAGAAAGAGGAGAAGATAGAGGAGAGGTAAGAGAGGGGAGAAGGGAGATGAGAAGAGAGGGAAGGGATGGGAGGAAGAGAAGAGAGAGGAGGGGTAAGAGAAAGAGAAGAGAAGAGAGAGGAGGGGTAAGGGAAAGAATAGAGAGAGAGAGGAGGGGTAAGAGAAAAAGAAGAGAGAAAGAGGAGGGGTAAGAGAAAGAGAAGAGAGGGGGGGGGTAAGAGAAAGAGAAGAGAGGGGGGGGTAAGAGAAAGAGAAGAGAGAGGAGGGGTAAGAGAAAGATGAGAAGTGAGGGAAGGTGTAACAGAAAGAGGAGTAGAGAGAGGAGGGGTAAGAGGAGAAGAGAGAGGAGGGGTAAGAGAAAGAGGACAAGTGAGGGAAGAAAGGAGTAAGAGAAAGAATAAAAGAGAGGGAAGGGAGAAGAGAGGAGAAAGAAGGGGTTAAACAAAAAGGCGAAGAGAGGAAAGTTGTAAGAAACATAAGAGAGGAGGCATAAGAGAAAGAAGAGCAGCGAGGGAAGTGGTAAGAGTAGAAGTGAGGGGAAGGGTATGAGTAAGAGGAGAAGTGAGGGGAAGGGTATGAGAAAGAGGAGAAGTGAGGGGAAGGGTATGAGTAAGAGGAGAAGTGAGGGGAAGGGTATGAGAAAGAGGAAAAGAGAAAAGGGGTAAGAGAAATTGGAGAAGAAAGGGAAGGGGTAAGAGAAAGAGAAGAGAAAAGAGGGAAGATTTAAGAGGGAGAGTAGAAGCGAGGGAAGTGGTAAGAGCAAGAGGAGAAGTAAGGGGAGGGATAAGAGTAAGAGAAGAGAGAGAGGAGGGGTAAGAGAAAGAGGAGACGAGAGGGAAGGGGTAAGAGAAAGAGTAGAGGATAAAGAAGGGGCTAAACAAAAGTTGAAGAAAGGAAAGTTGTAAAAAAAAAAAGAAGAGAGGAGGGGTAAAAGAAAGCAGAGAAGCAAAGGAAGGGGCAAGAGTAAGAGAAGAAGTGATGGGAAGGGTATGAGAAAGAGGAGAAGGGAAAAGGGGTAGGAGAAATTGAAGAAGAAAGGGAAGAGGTGAGACAAGAGAGGAAAGGGTTAAGAGAAAGAGGAGAAGAGACGGAAGGGGTAAGAGAAAAAGGAAAAGAAAGGGAAGGGGCAAGAGAAAGAGTAGAGGAGAAAGAAGGGGTTAAACAAAAGGTGAAGAGAGGAAAGTTGCAAAAAAAAAAAAAAAAGAAGAGAGAAGGGGTAAAAGAAAGAGGAGAAGCGAGGGAAGGGTGTGAGAAAAAGGAGAAGAGAGAAGTGGTAGGAAAATAGGAAAAATTGTAAAAGAAAGGGAAGGGGTAAGAGAAGAGAGGGAAGGGTTAAGAGAAAGAGAAGAAGAGAGAGGAGGTGTAAGAGAAAGAGGAGAAGCAAAGGAAGGGGTAAGAGAAAGTGGAAAAGAGAGGGAAGGGGTAAGAAAAAGAAGAGAAGAGGGAATAGGGGGAGGAGAAACAGGAGAAGGGTGGGAAGGGGTAAGAGAAAGCGAATAGAGGGATAGGGTATAAAAAGAGAGGGAAGGGGTAAGAGAAGGAGGAGAAAAGAGGGAAAGGGTAGGGGGAACAGGAGAATGGGAGGAATGGGTAAGAGAAAAAACATAGTAGAGAGAAGGGGTAGGAGAAGAGAGGAAAGGGGGAAGAGAAGAGAAGAGAAGAGAAGAGAAGAGAAGAGAAGAGAAGAGAAGAGAAGAGAAGAGAGGAGGGGTAAGAGAAAGAGGAGAAGAGAGGAAAGGGGTAAGAGAAAGAAGAGGAAGGAGGGGTAAGGGATAGAAGAGAAGAGAGAGGAGGGGTAGGAGAAAGAGGTGAAGAAGAGAGGGAGAAAAGAGAGAAGGGGTAAGAGAAAGAGGAGAAGTGAGGGAAGAAGTGGGAGGAAGAAGAGAGGAGAGAGATGGGTAAGAGTAAGAGACGAAGAGAGGGAAGGGTTAAGAGCAAGAGGAGAAGAGAGGAATGGTGTAAGACAAAGAGGAGAGGTGGCGGCCGGGGATATAAACATGCCATGGCCGCAATGCATTGCATAGATAGATAGATAGACAGACATACAACACACATTAAAATAGTTTTAGAATAAACCTGAATAGAAGAGGGTAGATGAGGAGACAGAGCACTGGTAGGTAATGGTCTGCACAAAGGGATCAGACACAAAATTATATTACAGAAATAAGAATATTTGTGACGATTGCACCTTATAAGCTTTGGTCGGCACAAATTGTGTTTGGCCTTTTTATTGTTTATTTTATTTAATATCCGTCGATCCTGCTTACTCCAATTCCTGCCCTGGTGACATTTTATTATAAAATATTCTCATTTTGTGTGCAGAGCGTCGCGGTGACGAATCTGTCGGCGGGCACAGAACGGGCGACACGTCTATGTTCCCCAGAGCAGACTGACAAGGGCCCGGCGGTAACCTCCCAGCCTTCTGCGTCTCTGCGCCATAGAAAGTGTTTCGTCAAAAAGTAACGAGTCACACGGCGGCGACGTGCTGTGAAAACGCGGCGCTCTCAGTCATCTGTACCTCAGCCGCCGTGTGAATATGAATATTCCGTTGAAAATGGAGTGGCTGTTTTGTGTCTGTTGCCTCGGTGTTTCCAGTTCCCGGTGACAGATGGTGCACCAACTGACTTTGTACAGTCTAATATAACATTCATTGTGCTTCACAGGAAGTCATAGATCAAGCAAGAGTGAAGAAGGTGAAACTGCACCTCATCAGCCAACAAAACAGTATGAGACAATAACGCATCCGAGAAGAAAGGAGCTCATAAGAGTCAGACAAAATAGACAGCGCAAATCACGGCACATCACGGCAGATGGACAGACTATTTCCTACCTGTCACTCCGGGTTAAAGCAACGCCGATGGAGAAAAAAGAAAACCTTCATTATTCTCTGGATCTATTCAATTAGTAGATTTAGTAAAAAACGAATTCATTGCATTTTAATGGCTGCGGCTGTCGATACTCAATGTTACGTTAAAATAATTGTATGATTAGAATGGTTGGTTGCACCTGGAGAGTTAATTAAATTCCGTAACTTTTGGATTTTTCTTTTGGTGAGTTTATTGTTGTTTCAATATCAAAATGGTGTTGAGGCGGCAAACTTTGTAGCAAGAACGTCACGTAGGAAACAAAAAAGAAAGCATTCAAAGATGTTTTCTAATTTTTTGGATTTTCGGGGGATTTAAAGCGTTTGTTACCCCAACTCGTTATATTGGTTGAACTAGATGGACGTGTGTCTTTTTTCAGCCAGACTAATTAGATAATTTCATAACTATATTCCTGATATGTGTCTGCTGTACCATGTACTTATATGAAAAAGTATTCTGTTCTCTTTGTATTGCTTCCTTTATGTGAAATCCCTGGTGTTCCTGCCAGTCCCTTTGCTGTCCTATTAAATACTGACCACACTAAGCAGGAGAGCACACCGTGGCCAGTTTTCTAGCTATGCTGAGAACTCAGTGTACTCTCCTCCAATGATCAGACTTGTCCTGACATGCCCCAGCTGCATAGCCATTTCCCGGAAAGCTCAGTGTGCTGCTGCTTCTCCTCCCCCAGCTCTTATGCAGCAGAGAACAGAGGGAATGTAATCACCTATAAAGGGAACAAAGATATTTACTGTATACAGTGGAACCTCATAATCCGTTCCAGGAGTATGCTCGTAATCCAAAGTACTCGCATATCAAAGCGAGTTTTCCCATTGAAGTGGAAACGGAAGTGGTCAATGGAAACAAAAATAATTTGTTCCACATTAACTTCAATGGGATGCAATACCGCATGCGGCCAGAGGCGGGGGGGCGCCGAAGAGCCTAGGAAACGGCCGAAAAGGCCCGAAGGACACTTCGGCTGACCTCGGCAAACCTCGCAAAGACTCCTTTTATGAGCCTTTCCGAGGTCAGCTGAACTGTCCTCGGGCATTTCCGAACGCCAACAATGGGCGCTGTTCAGCTCCGGCGCCCCCAACCTCAGGCCAAAAGCGGTACTGCACACCGCTTTTGGCCTGAATCCTGCTCGTGTTGCGAGACAACACTCGCAAACCCAGTAAGGATTTTTAGAAATACAGTGCTCGTTTTGCGAAAAGCTCGTTAACCACGTTATTCACAAACCGAGGTACCACTGTAATGTTTTTTATATCTATAAATAAAAATGTTTTGCATTCCATTTCTATTTTAAACCGAATGGGTTGTTTTACAAGGTGATCGTTTACAATCACTTTTATTTCCAGGAAGAATAAGTTGTGAGTTTATTGTAATATTTTCCTGAAAGTAGCTAGAAACTACAGGAAAAATACTCCTATGGCCACATCCGTATGAAAGTATTGGTATACAAAAGAAAAAGGATACAAAAGTAGCCCACAGGTCAGACTTTAAGTGCACAATAAGCTGCGGAGGATATACAAAAATGTTTCAATATTTATTATAGCAGTACATGATACAAAAAGGCTTAAAAAAGCATATATATAACACATAACAGAGGGCTCACTTTACTATATATGTCCCCTCTCTGTTATGTGTTATATATATGTTTTTTTAATTCGTTCAGCTTTTTTGTATCATGTATTGCTATAATAAATATTGAAACTTTTTTTATATCCTCCACTGTTTATTGTGCCCTTAAAGTCCAACCTGCGGGTTACTTTTGTGCCCTTTTTCTTTTCTATAAAAGTAGCTCGACTTTCACATTTTTACTTTTTTGCCTTTTTGTATTTTGATTATTGTATTTTACATAAAACCCCTCGGGAACACGATGAGCATCCATTCTTTTTAATACATTTGTTAAAGAATATGTAACCCCAACATTTCATATTTCTGATATGTGCCTGCTAAACCATGTACTTGTATGAGAAAGTCTCCTTTTCTCTTTGTATTGCTTCCTTTGAATGAAATCCCTGGTGTGCTTGCCAGTCCCTCTGCTTTCCTATTACAAAACTGACCACACTAGGAATGAGGGAATAGCGTGGTCAGTTTTTCGGGCTGTATTATCCAAAACACTGCGCGACAGATTCCCTCTTGAAACTCTTGATTGACTACCCCTGCAGCTCTTCCCACTAAAAGCAAAAGATTGCCGCTCCAGTCTCTCAAATCCGTAACAAGACACCCGCCCTAATAGAACTCACAGGTGCTGGCTCTGCACAAGCTTGAGGAAAGAAAAAAGATCCTGGACGGCCGCACACCATAGAAGGCATCTTTATTGATATGAAGAAATAAAATCCAAATGCAGTCGCCTCATGTTCAGGGAGGAACAGGAAAAATAGCTGACGCGTTTCACGCCCTATCATGGCGCTTATTCATGAATAACTTATGAACTAGCGCCATGATAGGGTGTGAAACGCGTTAGCTATTTTTCCTGTTCCTCCCTGTACATGAGGTGACTGTATTTGGATTTTATTTCTTCATATCGATAAAGATGCCTTCTATGGTGTGCGGCCGTCCAGGATCTTTTTCTTTCCTCGCGCTCTTCCTACTACCTAGTGCGAATCGCATTACGGTGTTAAACCAAATTTGCCAAAATGGATGAGCGCTAGGTGTGATGTTCATTATTAATGTGATGTCACATGAAGTAAAGAAAAATCTCTTCAAAGGGGGTAAAAAAAGGCATAAAAACTCATCACAAATGATCCAAATTAAATAAAAACATTATATCTAAGTGTTTGTGAAAGTTTAACGTATTAAAGCCCAAATCGGCCCCTTACTGTACTTTCTTTAGATGTCTTTGGCCGGTCACATGAGCCGCAGGGTGGACCACAATGATGCAGAACGTATCCCTGACCTAATGACTATTGGTGTGTGCAGCCGATGGCATTAGGGTGTGCACCCCAGAGCACAAACATACATTTGTGTATATAAGAACAGCAGTGGACGGGGTCAGTAGAGCAAAGATTTGTGTCAGTAGTTTTTTATTATTTTTAATAAATGTTTTATTATATTATTTTTTATAATTTTTTTAACGATTGGTGAAATATCAGGGGTCTAGGCCCCTGATGTCTCAATTTTGAGAGAGAACCTGAGGACAGAGATTCCCCAGTCCCTTTCTCTACAGCCTGCAGTAAACATAGTTTACTATGCTTCCGAAGACAGAAGCTTTCAGTACAGATCACTCACTGTGATTTAGAAAAGGAAGGCCAGTTAATGAAATATTTACCAGCCTCCTCCCCGCTCCTCAGAGGACAGGAGGGAAGCTGGCAGCACTGCAAGGGGAATCAAAACTGCATGGGAGGACTAGGGTGTGCCCAGGCACATCCAGCACACCCTGTGCGCACACGTCTTTGCTAATGACATAAGCACTGCATCATTCTACTGTGAGCAAATTGATGATGCACTCCAGTGGGCTGAATCCATGGCATCCTACACTCATAGGTAGTGGGTTGAATGATGCTGGATTTTAGAAATTTAACCTGGAAGACCTGGAAGTCTTCTAAGTGGTTGTAAACCTCAGACATGAAATAGGAACAAATCATATCCCTCTATAGTGTGTGTTTTACTCATTCCAGAGCACTAAGTGTAATTTCTGTCTGCTGTCTCCTTCCTCTGCTATCAGCATGAGTCACTTCTGACAAGTTTTCCTGACACCAAGAGGTAAATGGTGACATGGGGAGGGAGCTCCAGCTGATTGCAACCCCAGCTCTGTTCCTGTGAGCTGTGTGGAGGGGGGTATGCCCCTTCCCTCCAATCAGCTCTCAGAGCTCTCCTTACCGAATATAACTCAGCTCTCCACTGCCTTTTTCTGAACTCTCAGACAAGCTTACAAGTTTTTGGACTTCGAACGGATGTAGAGGAGAGAAGACTGCAAATAAACAGGTACAACTTATGCAGGAGGAGGCCAGTCAGCTCACTGGGGATATGTAAGGGTTTACGACCACTTTAAGGGACAGTACCGGAAAGAAGGTAACTATTGTAACCAAAGCTGACTTTTTTTATTTTTACAAATGCTGGACCAATTACTTTATTTTTTAAAGGAAATCTATAGTCACATTGTAATAGCGGTGCAAACAATAATAATTATTGCAGACAATCCAATATAGCTTTGAATCTCCTTTCATTTTGTGAGTGCTGCTGGTCTCCTGGACATTATTTTCCATGACTTCCTGGATTCCCTGCATGCTTTGGAGCTTCTGCTCTGCATTTCTCCTCCATTCTAAGGACTACATATGCCATGGTACATTGCTGCCTGCAAGCAGCGATTCCTGAACTGACTCCGCCTCCTAAAACTCCCTGTCATGTACCTGGTAGGAGACTGAATTGATGAGGTTGGCCTCTCTTGTATCTCCAGCTCAGGCCCCACTAAAGGTGGAACAGATGATTGTGGGTTTATCTAATCTTTTTTTTAGCATATAATTGCCTTTTAGGTGGGTGTGGCAGTGTCAGGAACCATGAATCTGACTGAGACAGAAGTGCAGTAAAAAAAAATCACACTATTTAATAAAATGGTATAAACAGAGCAAACGTAGTCAAAACAAAGCCAGAGTTCGGTTACCAGGACAGGTAGTCAGAACAAGCCAGAGAAACAGAGAGTCCAGAGATCAGCGAAGTTGGGTGCAGCAAACAGGATCAGGAACCAGAAGGGAAGTCAGCCAAGCAAAAGTCTTTCACAGGAAAACACAGCAGAGAGAGTCCGGATATGTTGACCAAGGCAAAGGCACAGACGATCTGATCCAAGTAGTTTATATAGCCAGCAGCTCTAGCTGACGAGCAGGAAATGAAGACCAGGTGAGTCACTGTGGAAGGAAAAGTCTTTGGTAATTAATCATCAGCTGAGCACAGAACTCTGAGAAGGAAGAGCTGAGCCCAGCCATGACAGGCAGGGGGTGTGTCCTATGCCTACATACTTTTGCTAATAGGTGTCCCTCATATCCATCTCAAAAAGTTGGGAGGTATGGGCTTGAGGCAGGAACATACTGCGATGACTGGGGCAGATATAGAGGATAGCCGAAGCAGGCACTCAGGGGTAGTATGAAGCCAAGTTGAAGACAGGAGCAAGGAAACAGAGGCAGCTGAGGTCAGTAGTATGCGAGCAATGAGGTACGAAAACGTGGGCAAAAGCGTGGTCAAGAACAGAGCCAAGGTCAGAAACAGGCAGGCAGAGGTACAATTAGATTTCAGGATCAGGTCAGTAACAAGCTAGGTTATCAACGAAGATCAGATACAGGCATAGGTGTGCACAGCCTATTGCATTGGGGTGTGCGCCCCAAATTTTCCATTCCTACATACACACACTATTATAAATTAATGTAAACAAACATTTTAAAATTTATTAAAACATGGATAATGTATACCTCCCAACATTTTGAGATGGGAATGAGGGACAAGTACTAGCAAAAGTATGTAGGCATAGGACACGCCCCCCTGTCACACTCCCTTAAAGGAGAATTAACCAAAAAAAAGGTTAATTAAATCACTAAATTACTACTACTATTCCTTTATATTGTCTTTTAAATTTACAAATGCAGCAATTTAGAATTTGGATGAAAGGTTTACCACTGGGAAACACTTTTTTAAAAGATAAATAGTGTATTTTCTATACAACTATATGGATCAGACCAAAATGAGGGACAAATGAGGGGGAACGAGGGGGACAGAGGGACATTGCTCCAAATCAGGGACAGTCCCTCGAAATCAGGGACAGTTGGGAGCTATGATAATGTCAGTAGAGCAGTAAACGGTATCAGTAGGGCAGTGGATGGTGTCAATAGTTTTTTTTTTTAATTTTTTAAGTTTTTTCTAGTATTTTAAGTTATTTTTTATAATATTTTTTTTTTTTTTTTTTACAATTTTTTTGTAAAAAATCAGGGTCTAAACAGACCCCTGATGTCTCGCTTTTGAGACAGAGAAAGAGACTGAGGACACAGTGAGTGAATGGGATGTGCTCTGTGCTAAGCAGCTTCCTGTTCCTTCACAAACACAGTTTACTATACTCCAGGCCATTTTTTGCTTTTTGGCACTGCGTTACTTTAAAGAGGAAGTAAACCCTGATGGGTTTTACTTCCTCTTTTGTTTCCTGAAACCCTGCAAATTAAAAGCATAATGGGCTAGTATGCATTGCATACTAGCCCATTATGTGACACTTACCTGCAAACGAAGCCCGCGCTGTCCCCTGTGCAGGCCGCGTCCTGTGCCTGCACGCGGGAGCCTTTAGTCACGGCACACGCTGGGGAAGAAACGGCACGGAGGTCCGCTTCTTCACAGCGCATGCGCCGATGACGTCATTGGCGCACTACAAGTGAAATATCTCCTGAACGGCGCACGTTTAGGAGATATTTCCACTACCTATAGGTAAGCCTTATTCTAGGCTTACCTATAGGTAGAAGTCGCACGAAACTGTTTACAACCACTTTAACTGAAAATTGTGCGGTCATGCAAAGCTGTACAGCAATGAAATTTCTGTACAGATGTTTAACTCCTTCCCAGCCTGTGTCATGAGTACAGTGACAGTGCCAATTTTTAGCACTGATCAGTTAGTGTCAGATTGTCTGCCGCAATATCGCAGCCCCACTATAGGTCTCTGATCATCGCCATTACTAGTATAAACTTAAATAAATAACTAAAAATTCCAGTATATATCCCATAGGTTGAAGACGCTATAACTTTTGCGCAAACCAATCAATAAACGCTTATTGGGATTTTTTTTACCAAAAACGTGTAGCAGAAACGACCTAAATTCATGAAATTTTTGTTTTGTTTTGTTTACAGCGCAAAAAAAAAACAAAAAAAACCCCAGGGGTGATCAAATACCACCAAACTAAAGCTCTATTTGTGGGTGGGGATGACATATATTTAGCTTTGCGTAGTCGCAAAATTTTCAGTCAAAGTAATGCAGTGCCGAAAAGTAAAAAATGGCCTGGTCATGAATGGAGGTAAATCTTCCAAGGAGGGCAAGTGGTTAATAAAGATAACCTTGATGAAAAAAAAACAAATTCTATCTCTCACTTGGAATAACGCCAAATTCGAAAAACGACAAGAACAACCCTAAAACTTGAAAAAGACCAGACCTAGGAATATTTATTCAAGGCCGGAGTATATTTGCAGTTTATGTTTATCTTGCACCGTTTCTGAGATTGTTTGAATGTCCTCATCGTTTCGTGAACAAAGCTGTTCCCAGTCCAGGCGGTTCCATAATAACGCTCCAATATTACCGTGATTTATGCCAATTCACCACAACGACAAAGGACATGAAGTCACTCTTTCTATTAAAATAACAATATTTTGCATGAAGAAGGACAGCTAGATATCAACAACAGAAAACAGAGCAGTTCCCGGAAATGTCATCGCCTTCAAGTGAGTGAGGATCATCTGGGACGCGTGTGTACCTGATACGTCTGCTAAGTGATATTCTACATGGATCTTCGTACTAAACTTGTAATTCCCGTGGGAAAATAAGCTGATGGTGTAATAAACATAGAGTAGATGTTCCTTCTGGACAAAAAAAAAAAAAAAAGGAGCTATCTGAATACGCTTCACCCTCTGTTGATGAGCTCATATCTCTGGCAGTTTTGGTGGAGCAAATTATGAGTATTAACCACCTGGCATGTAGTGAACTAGTAAAGGCTTCTCTTGGATTTCGTAGATTGAATTAATGCTGCCGCCAGGGAGGCCAGCTACAAAATCCACCTGCAGTACATTCACTGGAACCCAAATAGATTTTGGATTTAAATACACTTTAATGTTTTGATATGGAGATCTGATCCTACTGCCCTTGCGGGATGAGCAAAGAAACTTTTTTAATCCTGTGTGACAAATAAGTATACAGTTGCCCAATAGGTATGGTGGGTGTTGTTTTGCTTCTCTCTGGGCCAAAACTGTTGTGAGTTGTGAATGACTTAATGTTCCTTCTACTTGTCTGACCAGGCACATTAATTGTGTAGCAGTACCCCCCCCCCGTAGGAGCCGCTGGTAGTTGTGGTCCTCCTGTCATCCTGCCCAGCCAAGCACACAATCCTCAGTCACTCAGTAGTGTTTTTCATATTTATTGGAGGAATTAAACTTGGATGGGGTTAGGGAAGGTATGGGATGCCCACTTGATTGTAGAAAAATCTTGGAACTGAACTATATACACACCCTGTATATACACCTTCTCACTTCCAGCTCCAGCACATCACTTAGTTACAGTTCTTCCAGGACCAGGTAGCACTGTAATTGTCAGGCCTGATACTGGTTCAGCCAGGCCTAAAGCAAATGCCCTTTGCAGGCAGGGACTTCTGGCTCCTTTGGTGTAGCAAAATAGTGGTAGTCCCAGTGCTAGCTGTCCCACGTGTCTACTGATCCCGGCACCACAAATTCAAGCCCTGTCAGTCTTCCTGGCTGCAGCTGCCTCTCTCTCTACTGCCTGTGCCACCACAGTCCACTCCACTGGTTCTAGACTGCTTGCACCCAGTCCTCTTCTTAGGCATGCCTCCCAGTCCTCCCGACTAACTGTGTGTCACTCACCAGCCCTCCTGGCTGCACCTGTGGAATCCTGGAGACTTGCCCGGCAATGTTCTCCCGCTGTCCTCTCCTTGTTCCCTGTGACTCCTGCCAGAACACCTCCGTGTGTTGTAAGAGGGTCCTGTTCGCACCTGAGCCCAGGCCCAAGGTCACCCCCCCAGACTGGGGAGCTCCCTCAAAGGCCCCAACAGCCTAACACTCCATCTCCATCTTCCCCCCGATCACAACTCCTCCCTGGCTGAGCTGACGCTGAGTATTTGAGGGGGTTGCTCCCTGCCAGTCCTAGTTGGGGATTGGAAAGGGGCCCTCAGAATACTGCAGGTAGCTCCACCTCTCCTCTCCTCCTACCCTTCCAGAAAATTCCAGCATGTTCTGGAACAAGAGGGGAGGTCTCATTGATGTTACCTGTGAGTCATCCAGCTCCCCTTGCTTTTCTGCCAACCCAGGAATCAAACCAGAGACAGACTTGGCTGTCAACCAAGCCTGCAAGAATTTGCCTGCACTAACAAAAATACTGTCTCACTCCTAGCACTACTGGAAGGTGCTACAATTGTAAACTTAATAAACCGAAAAACCCTATCAAGCATTCTAATGATGAGTAAAGTGATCCACAATGTGCAAATTAATAAAAATGTTGTTATACTCACTTGCTCTGTGCAGTGGTATTGCACAGAGTGGCCCCAAACCTCCTCTTCTGGGGTCCCCCGACAATGCTCCTAGCTTCTCCTCTTCTCCGCCCATCCTCCGAAGATGGCTTCTTTGTGACGAAACAAGTTAGCAAGTTGCCTACGAATTAAGACATTGCGCACGCACAGCTGCACACGAGCAGCAGTGTATGAGCCGGCAGCCTGCTGGTCTCCATTTAAAACACATGCTGGTTTTGTTTTGTTTTAAGGTAATTGTAGCCATTTTTAAATAAATCCTTTATACCTGGGCCTCTTCTGGCCTAATAATTGCCCTTATGCCCCGTACACACGATCGGATTTTCCGACAACAAATGTTGGATGTGAGCTTGTTAGCGGAAAGTCCGACCGTGTGTATGCTCGAACATTTGTTGTCTGACTTTCCGCCAACAAATGTTAGCTAGCAGGTTCTCAAATTTTCTACCAACAAATGTTTGTTGTCGGACTTTCCGATCGTGTGTACACAAGTCCATCGGACAAAAGTCCACGCATCGAATCAAGTACGAGCCAGAAGCGCTCGGTTTTGTAAAACTAGCGTTTGTACTGGAGGCATCACGTACGTCTTGTACGTCACTACGTTAGTAATTGTTGGCCAACATTTGTGTGACCGTGTGTATGCAAGATAAGTTGGAGCCAACACCCTTCGAACAAAAATCCACGGTTTTGTTGTCGGAAAGTCCGATCGTGTGTACGGGGAGTTAGGGAGAGCTGACATCCTTCTGTGTAGAGTGGGTTAAAAGGCATGGTGGATGTAATGCAAGATGAATAGGTGGATGCCAGACACTTTTTTTAATGCAAAGAGATTTATTGTCTCTTAAACAGAACTGTGGGATGAAGGGTTAGGGCCAGGACACCCCTAGGTAGATGCAAAGATAATTAGCAGACTCTGAAACTTCTATAGGTAGACAGCTATACAGGTGAAGGGCTCCAGCCGGACACCACTTCTGTATAGGTAGGACCGCTGTCTCCTATGGCAACAATCTTGTAGCTGTTACTAATGGTAAAGGTAACTAAAACCTATTTGCAACACGAACACTTCTCTTTACCCCACCATCCCTCACTGTGAGTCTTCACTCAATGAGCTCCCAGTCTCTCTCACTAGACTTCAGATCCACTATCCATTGGATCCCCTGAGCTCTTCCACTGTTAGCACTCAATGTCTTCCTCAAGCATCACCCCCGCTTCACTGCTGGGTCCCTGGCTTGGCACTCACAGATACTCTTCAAGCTTCACCCCCGCCTCACTGCTGAGTCCCTGGCTTGGCACTCACAGATACTCTTCAAGCTTCACCCCCGCCTCACTGCTGAGTCCCTGGCTTGGCACTCACAGATACTCTTCAAGCTTCACCCCCGCTGACACGTTAGGTCCCTGGCTTGGCACTCCACAAGCGTCACCCCTGCTTTCCCGCTGGGTCCCTGACTTGGCACTTGCTGAAGTTTTCCGACTTCTTCACCGTCCCCAGCTGGCGATTAATCTGCTCTGGTACTGGTCTCAGCTTACTCACAGTGGTTTCCGGTAGCAAGGTGGATGATCCCTTAGTGGCGACAGCTTCCCCTCTACCTCCGACCACGACTGGTTCCCCGGCCGGCAGAAGCATGACTTCTGGTTGGACTACAAGCCCCCAGTCCCAACCTTACATTGCTTTCCTGCTTCTGGATAGGCCCTCAGACAGCCTAGCAGCCAGATGTCCCCGGGATAGGCCTTAGGTTTCTTGTCTAGCAATACAACACACGTCCACCCAGGCAGCCATGAAGGTGGCACAGAACCCCAATCACCTGACTCCACCCAAATAAATAGGTTCTAAAATCCCTGCCCATTGGCTGAGACACCCCATTCATTCCCAATCTGTCCCTGCAATGCCCTTGTCTTATCTAATGTCACTAGATACCCAGCCATCTGGTGATAGAAGATAGAAGTACAACAGTTCCAGAATTAGGGCAAAATCAATTGACCTCCTAACAGTTGGCCAAGGCAACTATCGCTTGGCAATAAATTTAACAGCAACCCTGCTTAAACATGAGGGTGCTACATCCCCATATGGGCTTCAGTATGGAAGTTTTTTTCTTTTCATCACGAGTCATCCTCATGTGTTTTGTGATCTACTGATGGTTGCTCTTCTGGATATTTTACTGCTCTATGCTTGGCTGACCATTATAACAACTTATGGTCCTGCATATCTGGTAAGAGGCCTGTGTGTCTGAGTGCCGTTGGTGACGGATCTTTTCACTTACTCACTCTGCATGGATCATTTTCAGGATTGGATTGCTTTTTTGCACATATGGACTGCTTAAATAATATGGACTGATTCTGTGATACATTGTCAAAGATTAAGTTCTATTTACACATGGTAACTTTTTGCACTTTATTGCACCATTAATTGATTTTTATTTCTTGAAGTTTATCCATTTTATTTCTTGAAGTTAACCATTTGAGTGCTGCTTATAGTTTTTCTTTACAGTTCACTGACTGGTATCACAGTTTTGTAACGTGGATGCTATTTCCTTTTCTTTGTACCGAGTACGGATTTTACATCTTTTTGACAGTGCTGGATTGATTGAGGATGTTTTTTTTACCTTAATGCCGGGAGTTTTGGCTTTAGAACCACTTTAATATCCATCACTGGGGAACATTTGCTTAATCTCATGTAAGCGATGCACACCACTCAGTGTGGAGGTTGACGTCACAATCACAAGCCTCCAGCTCACGCCCAAAGCAGTTGGCCCAGTTGACTTCACCAGGAGAGGTTGATCATCCCAAAGGTGTTCAGTAGGGTTATGGTCAGGGCTTTGTGCAGATCACTCCGCATCAAACTCAGAATACAGTCATGGGAATTAATAAAGAGTGCCTAAGACACTCTTTTGAATTCCGACGTGGCTCCACACCACAAATGTTGGTGTGGGTGACAGATTGAGGCACCTGCTGTAGCCAGGTACATGAATCTGGGGCACACACTGAGTGTGGAGGTACTCTCAGGCCGCAATATCCATACAGACACTCTGCCCACTTGTCAGGGCTGGGCTCAGCCCTTCCTTCTCTGAGCTGACCGCTCAGCTGTAGGCTAATTGCCAGCTCCTATCTCTCCACAGTTACTCAGCTGTTGATGATATCCTGCTCGTCAGTCCTGCCTACTTAAGCCGTCCAGTCCAGAGGAGCTCTGCCTTCGCCTTGGGCAACATCACAGAAACGTTCACCTGCGATCCTGTTCAAGACTTGCTTTGCTGACATCCCTTGTGGCTCCAGATCCTGCTTGCTGTTCCGCTACACTGATCCCCGACTTCTGGCTTGGCTGACTATCCGTTCCGGTTACTGAACTTTGGCTATGTTTTGACTACGTTTGTTCTTTTTACTTTTATTATTAAACAAGTGTGATTTAACTGTACTTCTGTCTCGACCTGATTTCATGGTTTCTGACACCACTGTGCTGATCCGACAGGTGCAGCGGTGGGAAGGAAGCGTGGTTGCACTCCGGAGTTTTGTACCTGGGGTAGTGGAGCCTGATGGGGATTTACAGACAATAGTTCCCCATCTGGTCCACTTTCCTTGTGATTGACAACAGGCAGTGATAGGGTCCTTAGCTATTAGACAGCCTCTTTGGGTCACTTGACTGGAGTTTGCAGGAGACCATTGGGGTCCCAACTCAGGGAGAGCTGAGGGACTAATTTCTAAAGTTGCTGGATCAGTTTGGAAAAGTGTTTCTTGAGCAAAAGTACATTTTCATATTAGCCTCTGGTGTACCGTTAACAAAAAAATTGTATACGGCTAACAGCTATTTGTCTCAAAGTGTTTTTTTTTTTTATTTCTTTTTTTTTTTGGTAGTGGAATGCTTTTAGTGTTGTTTTCCTCACTGACTGGTCCTGCACATTAGGACCTAAAGTATGCAAAACCCGTCCAATCCCATAGATATCACAGGTGTTTTTTTGAAATTTTAAACCTTGAAAAACATATAAACAACATCAACATTCACAATGTCTTACATCATCAGCTTTGGTCATAGCTTCGTTGGCCTGACCTGTAAATGTAGCATTCTTTTTTGCCAACTATTTTTGTTTTTTTTTTAAATATCATGTGAATATAGTTCACTACAAGCGCATGAAACAAGTTTTGAGCATTAAAGAACAACACTTAAAGTTTCAACATCTAAATCCCGTTGTTATCAAATTCATTATGTTGCTTACGCGGAACTCGATGGCTCAGATTGAAGTAATGTTGAAAAAGAACAAAATTTCGAAGGGGGAAAAAAAAAAAAATACTAAATGGATACATTATTCCAAACCTTGCCGTAGTTAGCAAAGTCATTTAACGAGAGAAAATTTCTTTTCAGAATACTAAAATGCTTATTTTTGTGCTCCTTATGAATAGATACCTTTCATCATATGAACAATTTGCCTGCCCGTGACGTTAATCAGCATATATGAGAACCAAGCTTTAAAAACAATCATTGCACTTTCAAGGCGTACAATGTTCTTCCATTTGCGAACAATTTGCACCATGCTAGCTAAGTTGCTTTTTAACAATTTTCTTTTTTTGGTTGCCTTCTAGAGCAGCAGGTAGCTTGTGATTGACCAGCGTCTTGCAAGTTCCCAAATTATGACTTGCAAAGTAGTTTTTCCATGTGTAATTTGAATAACAATTTTTAAAGTGGTACAGCGCGATGTTTTTTTTTTTGTTATTTTTTTTTCGTTTTTTTTCTTCTGCTGTTTAATTTCTTCCCAAAAGGGAAAATAAAATGGCTTGCATTAAGTATAGTATTTCTTGCGAGGAGTTAGTGTGTACAATTTCAAATAAACTGTACTCCTAGAAGCAAAAAAGTAGAAAAGAATTTTATTGATGCTGCTTATGAGGAAAAAAAAAAATATTTTTAAGCTTTTTTTTTTTTTTTTTTCAGGACAAATGTTAGGTTTATGAATTAGATTTTAGATTTTGAGAAAATGGATTTTTATTTACTTTATTTATTTTACTTTTTTATGAATGTTTTTGTTGTGAAGATGATGGTAATTTTAGGCATATATGTATGTAATGTCCCTCTTGTAATAAGTGTTTGTCTTACTCTGTAATATATTACGTCTGTGTGTACAGCCCTTTCCATTTAAAAAAAACAACAGATTCAATGTTGTCAGCTGACTGCAATAATTTCTGGAAAACCACCATTTATGTCAGATCCTCAATACGGGGAACTTTTACAATATTACACAATTCACCTTTAATCCGAAGGCACATTTGAAGGCAGCAAAGGGAGAAAAAAATAAAATAAAATAAAACAGCAACTGTTTCTAAAAAGTGGGCAGGGTGAAGGTTTTGGAGTTTCTATACCAGGAATATTGTGTTTTGTTTTTTTTTTTTTCATATCACCTAAGCACTTTAAAGAGAAGTATGGGGTTTTAAGAAATCAGGTTGCATGTTCAAATCTCGCCGGGGTCAAAAAAAAAAAGAGAAGTATGGAGTTTTAAGAAATCAGAAGGTTGCATGTTCAAATCTCGTCAGGGTAAAAAAAAAAAAAAAAAAAGAAAAGTATGGGGTTTTAAGAAATCAGATGGTTGCATGTTCAAATCTCGTCGGGGTCAAAGAAAAAAAAAAGTATGGGGTTTGTTTGTTTTTTCACAATCAATCTCACCTACTGCAGGTGGATGGAGCATCTGTCCTCCACCGGCTCTAACACTGAGAACGGAGCGATCAAACACCGCTGATCGCTCGGTTCTTATAAAACTTTTGTGCAAACCAATCAATATACTTTTTTTAAATATATATATTTATTTTTTATATATACCGTATATACTCGAGTATAAGTCGATCCGAGTATAAGTCGAGGCCCTAATTTACCACAAAAAAATGGGAAAAACTTAGTGACCCGAGTATAAGACGAGGGCGAGAAATGCGCAGCTACTGTAAGTGGAAAAGAGGGTCAACAATGCCCATTTGCAGCCTCACTGTGCCCATTTGCAGCCTCACTGTGCCCATTTGCAGCCATAGGTCCCCCGAACTTCAAACTCGGTAGTTAAGGGTTCCTAGATGCCCCCTAGCTGCAGCCAAAATTTGGGGTCTCTGAACCCAAAGGGTCCCGAAATGACATTGCTGCAGATGGACACAGTTGAATGACTTTGGGGCCCCGTATATTGGGGCCACTTAGTGCTAGGAACCCCAAATTTGGTGTGCAAATCCAGTGGAACTAGCACCATAATATATCAAAAGCTAGGGTTTCTAGCACCAAGTGGCCACTTGGTGCTAGGAACTCCAGCTTTGGATATGTGGTGGTAACAGTTCCACTGGGTTTGCACACCAAATTTGGGGTTCCTAGCACTAAGTGGCCCTGAGATACGGGGCCCCAAAGTTGGTTCAGAAAATGTCAAGCACTTTTCTGCAGCAGAGAATAACATTTTCTGAACCAAATTTGGGGCCCCCTAGCTCGGAGCCACTTGGTGCTAGGAACCCCAGCTTTGGATATGTTGTGGTACCAGTTCCACTGGGGTTGCACACCAAATTTGGGGTTCCTAGCACAAAGTGACCCTGAGATATGGGGCCCAAAATTTGGTTCGGAAAATGAAATTTTTTGCTGCAGAAAAGTGCTTGACTTGAGTATAAGCCGAGGAGGGCACTTTCAGCACAAAAAAATGTGCTGAAAAACTCGACTTATACTCGAGTATATACGGTATTTATATTTTTTTTTACCAAAAATATGTAGCAGAATACATTTTGGCCTAAATTTAAAAGAAATTTTATTTTTTACATTTTTTTTATTGGATAGGTTTTATAGCAGAAAGCAAATAAAAATTGTTTTTGTTTTCAAAACTGTCGATCGTTTTTCATGCAAAAAATAAAAACCGCAGAGGTGATCAAATACCACCAAAAGAAAGCTCTATTTGTGGGAAAAAAAGGACATCAATTTTATTCGGGTACAGCGTCACACAACGGCGCAATTGTCTTTTAAAGTAACGCAGTGCCGTATCACAAAAAATGGAAATCTTCTGGAGCTGTGGTTAAAGTGTAAGTTCCCGTTTTTGGTAACAAGTTACATTTTTCACCCATTTTCAGGTTGGAACATGTAACATGTTCCCAATGTTGCAGCCGCTGCCGATCCCCCCCCCCCCCCTCTGTGACAGCAGTGTGGGGAAGAAGTTCCCTCTACCAGCTGTCACCACACAGTCGCGTCATTCATTCACACAGCTCTGTGTATGAATGAACTACAAGCCCCAACATCCTTTGCGGCCATCGACTTGTAGTTCTCAATGAACTACCATGGTGCTGTGGAGCGATGTGGTAGTTCATTGATTCTACCTGTCAGTGTATCTGCTTACCCAGATGGGATAGATTTGCTCCCTCGTTTTTTCACATGGCAAAATGTGTGTGTGCCTCTGTGTTTGGTCTGCCGTTACCAATTAATGGCACTGAAAGGGCAACTAGTAATTTTAACATGGCCATACACTATGCAATCTGATTGTGTATTGTGTATGTAGTGAGAAGGGTGATTATGGATTGATTGCATTTCATTTAAAAAATGTGCAGCTGAGAATGGGAGGGTAGATGATGCAGGGTGTGTGCTAATGAGGTCAGCTGGTCAACTCCTTCCTGTGTCATGACCTAAAGTCTGTAAGGAAGAAGACATTACTAATGGAAATGTCCGGAAACGTGGATTAGGACAAGTAAGTTACTGTAGATTTAATGGAAAGCTTTGATTATTTTGCAAAAAAAGTACATGAATGCTCTATTGGTACATAGGGGAGCTGGAATTTAGAAAAAAAAAAGTACAAAGGTGAACCTACCCTAGTTCATTTTTTTTTTTAGCTGTTATTTTTATACATTTTTTTTTTATTAACTTTATTGCTATCACAAGGGATGAACAACATCTCTTATGATAGCATAGACAGTGACAGGAACTCTTTATTGAGAGATCTATTATACTCCTCGGCACCCAAAAGCATCTGATCAAGCTGAGATCAATTTGATCAGATGTTTGCCTAGCCGGTAATAACTAGTAATCAAACAACTGAAACCGGAAGCGGCATGCTGCACTTCGCTTCCGGCTTCATTTGTCACAGAGGAGGATCTCGATCCAACGATGTACATGTGAGCAGCTGCTTTCCCGTCTCTCTCCCTCCTCATTGGCTCAGACACAGCAGTGGGAGCCAATGGATCCCGCTACCATCAATCACAGCCAGTGGGAAGAGAGCGGGGGGGGGACGGGACCGAGCCCCGTTCTGTGTGTCGGGAGTGATCACGCATGAGTGCCCCTATAGCGAGCTGATTGCTATCGGGACACTCGGCAGAGGAGAGGAGGATCTGGGCTGCTCTGTGCAAAACAATTGCTCTGAGCAGGTAAGTATAACATTTTTTTTTTTCCTTTGGTATTACTTTAAAAAATGCATGAAGGTAAAAAACCTTCACCCTCTAAAAACACTTTAACCACTTGCCGACCAGCTCACGTACATTTACTGTGGCAGATTGGCTCTCCTGCGCGATTCGATGTACCTGTACTTTTGCGCAATCTAATGATTATACACCTATTGCGATTTTTTTTTTACGAAAAATATATAGAAGAATGTATATCGGCCTAAACTGATAAATCATTTTTTATTTTTATTTTTGGATATGTACTATAGCAGAACATAAAAAAAAATTGGGTTTTTTTCAAAATTGTTTATAGCGCAAAAAATAAAAACTGCAAATACCACCAAAAGAAAGCTCTATTTGTGGTAAAAAAAAGGACGTCAATTTTGTTTGGGTACAACGTTGCACGACCACGCAATTGTCAGTTAAAGCGACGCAGTGCCGTATCGCAAAAAATTGCCTGGTCATTAACCGCTTGCCGACCGCCTCACGCAGATATACTGCGGCAGAAGGGTTCGTACAGGCAAAACCACGTACCTGTACGTTGCCCTTTAAGAGGCAGGCAGCATGCGCGCGCGCCAGCGGTGGCACGCGCGCGCCCGCAGCAAGCTCCGTGAGTCAGGTCGCGGGTCCCGCGGACTCGATCGCCTCAGGGATACCCGTGATCGCCTCACGGGGATACATCAACATCTCCCCGTTCTGCCTAGTGACAGTGTCACTCGATCTCTGCTCCCTGTCATCGGAGCAGAGATCAGTGACGTCACACACACAGCCCATCCCCCTGACAGTTAGAAACACGCCCTTAGGACACACTTAACCCCTACACTGCCACCCAGTGGTTAACCCCTTCACTGCCAGTGTCATTTACACAGGAATCAGTGCATTTTTATAGCACTGATTGCTGTATAAATGACAATGTTCCCAAAATTGTGTCAAAAATGTCCGATGTGTCCGCCATAATGTCGCAGTCACGATAAAAACCGCCATTTAAAAAAATATATATATTAATAAAAAATGCCATAAAACTATCCCCTATTTTGTAAACGCTATAACTTTTGCGCAAAACGATCAATAATCGCTTATTGCGATTTTTTTACCAAAAAATATGTAGAAGAATACGTATCGGCCTAAACTGGGGAAAAAAATTGTTTTTTTTATATATTTTTGGAGGATATTTATTATAGCAAAAAGTAAAAAATAATGCATTTTTTTCAAAATTGTCGCTCTATTTTTGTTTATAGCGCAAAAAAATAAAAACCGCAGAGGTGATCAAATACCACCAAAAGAAAGCTCTATTTGTGGGAAAAAAAGAACGTCAATTTTGTTTTGGAGCCACGTCGCACGGCCGCGCAATTGTCAGTTAAAGCGACGCAGTGCCGAATCGCAAAAAGTGCTCTGGTCAGGAAGGGGGTAAATTGTTCCGGGGCTGAAGTGGTTAAGGGGGCAAATCCTTCCAATTCTGAAGTGGTTAAACCTTAAAGAGGGAGCCCCGCAAAAAATGTTTTTTTAATAGTCAGAAGCTACAAATACTGCAGCTGCTGACTTTTAAAATAAGGGCACTTACCTGTCCCCGAATCCATCGGTGTCGGCACCCGAGGCCGAACCGTCCCTCGGTCCTCGGGTGCTGCCTCCATTCTCTGTGAGGGAATCAGGAAGTAAAGTGTTGCGGCTTCACTTCCCCCGTTACCTTCTGCGCATGCATGAGTCGCGCTGCGTGTCCTAACTGGTCCCCTCTATCTCCTGGGACCCGTGTGTGTCCCAGTGACACCGGAGGGGGGGAGGGTTCCGAAAAGCAGAGGTGTGAACCTCCGCTTTAAATGTTGCCCCCTAAAGCCAAGTAGAAGTCTTGCATTATTAATTGAGGAAAATTCTCTGGAGGGTTTAAATTGCACATAAAATGACATTGTGTGCAATGGCTAGATGTCATGAATCAACCTAAATCGCTCTAAACCACCCCCAACATTGCCACAATCATTGGTAGACGATAGCGCCCCCCCCCCAAAAGTGGTCAGTGGCATTTTTTAACCACCCACTATCACTGGTGGTCATTGGTCCTTTAAATCCCCCCAAAACAATCCCAGATTATTGGTGATCAGTCACCCTAGATTGAACTCTCCTAGATTGAATTGCAGCCTGGAGGATTTAATGAACAGATTCATTCATATAATCCTTCCTGTTCCTCAATTGTTTGAGGAAGGGGCTGGCTCTCTATTGTAAACTGTATAAACTAATAGCTGCAGTTGGCCGTCAGGTACAGAGCCACTCCAGTCAGCTCTGGAGTGGCTCTGTACCTGCAATCTGCGAACATTAGAGCGAGAGCAATAATTCTAGCACTAGACCTCCTCTGTAACTCTAAACATGTAACCTGTAAAATATTTTAAAGCGTCACCTATGGAGATTTAGTACTGAAGTTTGGCGCCATTCCACAAGTGTGCTCAGTTTTAAAGTGTGCCATGTTGGGTAACTATTTACTTGGCGTAACATCATCTTTCACATTATACAAAAAAAAATCTGGTTATCTTTAGTGTTTTTTTTTTTTTTTTATACTCATGAAACAGTTTTGTTTCCAAAAAAAAAAAACGCGTTTAAAAAATTGCTGCGCAAATACCGTGTAACATAAAAAGTTGCAACGACCACCATTTTATTCCCTAGGGTGTCTGCTAAAACAATATATATAATGTTTGGGGGGTCTGAGTAATTTTCTAGCAAAAAAATAATAATTACATGAAGGAGAGAAAAATCAGAATTGGCCTGGGTGGCAAGGGGTTAATTACCATAAGTAATGAACAAGTAATTATTATATATTATTTTTAAGGTAAATTACTAATTTACTATATTTTCAAAAACTGTACTCAAGCAGGTGGCTTAATGGACACATTACTGAAGTTTGAAGTTATAACTTCCACAGTAAATAGACAAATAGTAAATTATTATCTTATAACATATAGTATAATAATATATGATTTAGCTTGTTCCTTTTCAACAGCAGTAGATTCTCATTTTCCCTCTTAAAGAGGGAGTCCACCTGCAAAAAAATTATTAAAAGCCAGCAGCTACAAATACTGCAGCTGCTGACTTTTAATAAACGGACACTTACCTGTCCCAGGAGTCCAGCGATGTCGGCAGCAGGAATAAGGAAGTGAAGCGTTGCAACTTCACTTCCTGGTTCCCTACTGCGAATGCGCGAGGTGTGCTGCGCGTCCTAAGTGGTCCCTGCTATCTCCTGGGACCTGTGTGTTTCCCATGAAACAGCGGGGGGGGGGGGTGCGGGAGAGGGCGTGACTCCCGCGGAAGTGTCTATTCCCGGAAGTGGGTGCAGATACCTGTCTAATACAGGTATCTGCACCCCCCTCCCCCTGAAAGGTGCCAATCGTGGCACCGGAGGGGGGGAGGAATCAGATGAGCAGAAGTTCCACTTTTGGGTGGAACTCCGCTTTAATTGTGGGAGAAAAACATGGGATTGTGGGTAAATCTTATACCCATAAACACCTTTATTTCCTTGTAGTTAGGAGGGCTGGGCTGGAAGGGAGTATTTGTCTTTTGGACACGCCCCCTTCTATGACACTGCAGTGAGAGGCGTGCCTCCACTGCAGCATTTTTATTGGACAGCTGGGGCTAATAGTACTTTACCATTGGTCCAAGCTGTCCATTGAGCTCAGTGCCTCTGACAAGAAGTGAGGAGAGGCACTGTGAGCTCATCCTCTCAGTCTAGCTTCTGACAGGCTGCGCAAGGAGCCCCATATCTTCGGAACCATAGGTTGTAGGAGCCCCACATTTTTTAGCAGTGGTGGGATAGGACTTAGGCTACCCCCCCCCCCCAACCTCAAGTCACCGAGCTACGCCCCTCGAAGCTCAATTTTTTAAATTTTTTTATTTAATGGTCTGCCTCCCCTGTCTGCACATCCCTGCTGCGGGGCACAGGCAGCACACTCTGTAATCTCAGTGTACGGAGGACACTGCTGATCACAGATTGAGGTAAACAGCCAATCAACAGCTCTTTACCATGTGATCAGCTATGTCAAATCACAGCCGATCACAGAGGTAAACAGAAGCTGCTTACCGGCACTCCTTTACTCATGCTGACAGCACGAGGAGTGGAGAAGAGAGCCGATAACCGGCTTGTGTAAAAGAGACATGTACACTGATTATCAGGGCGCAGATTAACTGTGCAGTCCAAACAGTGCCCACCAGTGCTGCCAATCAGTGCCCATTAGTGCCACCTATCATTGGAGCCTACCTGTGCCTATCAGTGCTGACTATAAGTGCCCATCAGTGCCGCCTATCAGAGCCGCCTACCAGTGCCCATCAGTGCCACCTATCAGTGCACATGAGTGCCCATCAATGCTGCTTATCAGTGCCCATCAGTGCCACCTATCATTGCACATCAGTGCCCATCAGTGCTGCCTATCAGTGCCACCTATCAGTGGCCATCAGTGCCACCTATCAGTGACCATCAGTGCTGTTTAGCAGTGCCCATCAGTGCCGCCTAGCAGTGCCCATCTGTGCTGTTTAGCAGTGCCCATCAGTGCCGCCTAGCAGTGCCCATCAATGCTGTATATTAGTGCCTCTTCATTAGTGCCACCTCATCAGTGCCCATCAGTGCAGCCTATCAATGCCCATCAGTGGAGCCTATCAGTGTCCAACAGTGGAGCCTCATCAGCACACATCAGTGAAAGAGAAAAATTATCTGTTTGCAAAATTTTATAACATACTATGAAAAAGTTTAGTCTTCTTTTCAAAATTTTCAGTCTTTATTTGTTTATTTAGTAAAAAAAAAAATTAAAAAAATGGTGATTAATTACCAACAAATGAAAGCTCTATTTGTGTGAAAAAAAATATACAAATGGTGTTTGGGTACAGTGTGGCATGACCGCGCAATTGCCATTCAAAGTAGGACAGCGCTGAAAGCTGAAAATTTGCCTGGGCAAAAAGGGAGTAAAAGTGCCCGGTAGGGAAGTGGTTAAACAGCTCTAAACACCGGGGGGGGGGGGGGGGTTGGTGACAAGGATCGACGATCATGTGACCACAGTCACAGTGGACACATGATCGGAAGCCAGTCCCACCAACTATTGATTTTTAGACCTGACAGCTCGGGATTTGTGCTGAGTACTCAGCGAGCGCGCCCCCCGCCACATAAAGATCGCTCATCCATACATATGCGCGGTGTGAGGGAGTTAAAGCCCACACGTTTTCCACCACGCATTTGTGTTGGGCTGTCATAAAATGGGTTAAAATGAATCTTTCTTAAAGATACCCAAAGCTTATTGTACTTGTTACCTAAGAACCGTACTGATTGTTCCTGTCCATAATCTATTAATAAACCAACTTTAATGAATTACATCTTAATTAGAGGTAAGAGATTAATACTAACACATTGGATTAAAAACTCTCTTCCTTCTAAATCTGAAGTCAAAGCTCATTTAATAGAGGATTTTCAATATTGAATTGATATCTTTGTGTAATGAGTCAGTTACTGCCGGTGTCCTCCTTATGGATCTCTGGAAACCGTTCCTGAATTTTACATCCGTTCTAAGGGCTACTGAGCTCAGTGGACATCACCAGATAATATGAAAATTGAGATTTAAAGAGTAACTCCACTTTTGTTGAGAAAAAAAAACACTACCCTCTGCGCAATTTATGAACATTGCAGGGATTTTTCCAAACTTTGTTGCAGATTCCTACCTTTTGTTATATAGAATATCCTACATAAATTATAGCCTACATAATGAGGAAAGTAGCAGGGCCTTCATCCTTTTAGATGTGATTTACCTTTTGAAGTAACTTTTTGTTGCAGGGGATGCCCAAAATCTGACTTTTATCTCAGTGCAGACTTCTGGGAAAATCAGTGGGCCAATCACACAATCAGGAAATTACATTTCTGGGGGGGGTACACAGATGGTGTACAGAACCCCTCCAGGTCGCCATATTACATTTTACAGAAAATTACAGAGCTGCAGAAGGGAAAGGTAAGGTCATTTTTAACCACTAGCCAACCAGCGCACGACGATGTACGTCGGCAGAATGGCACGGCTGGGCAAATGGGCGTACAGGCACCTCCCCTTCAAATCGCGGCATTGTGGGCGTGCACATGCCCGCCGCGTGCTCCGTGACCATGCCTGCGGGTCCCGCAGACTCGATGTCCGTCGGTCTCCCGGTGCTGGTTGATTCTTCTTTATTTGGGTCATACACAGACACGAAGAATCGGGTACAGGTCACAGACAGGAAGCAAGGCGAGTCTGGAACCGATCAGCAGAACTGGAGCCGAAGGAGCAGACAGAAGAATGGTCACTGGACAAGCCGAGGTCAATGCAGATGGAGTTCAGGGAATGGTCAAGACGAGCCGGGTTGATAACTGGAAGCAGAATACAGGTTTGCAGGATGCCAGATACACAGGAGGCTGAAGACAAGGCAGCATTGAATCTGAACACTGGCTGGGTTTAAATAGTCTGTTTGGTGCCATCGTCTGTCACAGGTGCACGCAAGCGTCGGCGCGCACGAGGATGTGCGACGGCTTGTGTTTGCGCATGCGCATATCTATTAACCAGTGCACAATTCTTACGAGCATGAAAGTGAATCAGTTTTAGCTTGTGCCCAAGAGTTCTTCCAGATGGATTATTGTGTTTGCTGGCATGTGCATCCTGACAGGCGGGTATATAGGCTGTTCTCTCCTCACGCTGTGACATCGCGTGGGGAAAGTACTGCCGGTAACTGGTAGTTGTGTTTATACTGTGACCAGCTGTGATTGGCCCTTTACCACGATCTGTGATTGGATCCATCGGACATAGCGATCGCAGAGTGCACCGGGTACGTGCCCCAGGGGGCGTGCAAGGGGCGTGGTTCCAGGAGGACATCCATGGACACCTTCCCGGAACAACAGAGCTGGGCTGTAGCCATTTTTCGGCTATGGCGCAGTTAGGAAGTTGTTGAACTTTGAAGAGTTTAATTATAACACCAGATACATCAGTATCATGCCCACTACATGATTGTTTATAAAATAAACGTAAAAGACATTTTCTTCAACAACTTACCCAACCTACCCCATACACTTTGACCTCCTTTGAAAGGATTTGCAGGGCTACACTTCACTCCCCGGGGGTAATATCCCTGCTCTACTCCTCTATCATCTCCATTAAGAAACCCCCAATGAGATCCTGCCATCTTCAATGGGAAAGGGACTTGGGCAAACAGTTGGATCCGGAGGACTGGCAGATCATGACGATATCACTTACCAAGAGCTCTAGGAATGTCCTTACTCTAGAAAATGCATATAAGGTATTTTACAGATGGTACTACGTACCCGCTAGGCTAGCCCATTTCATCCCCTCATATTCTCCTCATTGTTACCGGGGTTGCGCACAGGAGGGTACTATGGCCCACATTTGGTGGGCATGTCCGAAGGTATGTAGACTTTGGGTAAGGGTCTATACCCTTTTACGTAACATGCTCCACTCCAATTTGAAAAGAGACCCCTATGAAGCTCTTTTATGTAAACCAATCCTTGAACTGCTTCGCCCGGAACGCCAATTGGCTCTACACCTTTTTAATGCTACCAAATTGACCATAGCAAGGGCCTGCAAAACCCCTATACTCAGCTTTGAAGCAGTGAAAAGTCAAATGAACGATATTATGATTAATGAGAAACTGACGTCCCTGGCTTCTGATACACGCAATAAATTCCTTAAGGTCTGGCAACCATGGATATTACATAACCAACCCTCTAGGTTCAATAACCTACTCCTATCAATCTAAAGACCTCCGGATGCACCCCCCCCCCCCCCCATAATGGACTCTTCCCCTTCTTCCCTCTCTTCTTCTCCCCTCCTTTTTTTTTCCTTCTATGTTTCCTTTATTTTTTCATCTCTACTTTTATTTGTACTCATCTTTGTGACTCCTGAAACCAAGGAGTCAAGTTTAATAATGATGGTTACAGCGATATAGAAGAAATAAAATAAATAGAATGGACTATTCTATTCATTTTTCTTGCTAGTTTTCTTATTGTAATGGTGAATATTGTTCCACATTTATATAGCATCCCTGCGTTGGGATCCTCTTTATCTCATGTTTGATGTAACCTTCAATCAGTTGCACTTATTTGTTGTATTCACTTTTCTATCAATAAATCTTTGTAAAAGAAAATAAACGTAAAAGAAATGCACAGAGGGTTCCAATATTGCAAAAGAGTGGGACATCAGAAGATGCTGGCTTTCAACGTGTTTTGTAGGTTATGCTTCTTCAGGAAGTCTTTTTTGGAAAAAGTGTACATTTTTCTTATTACAATTCTCCTGTGTACATATCTCTCTCGGCTGCAGAAATAAATACATCTTTGACAAGCTGCAGAGCCTTCTCCAGTGTCAAAGGAAGATGCTCTACATTCTGCATGTTCTCGTTAACAATCTGATTGCCCATGAGGGGCTGGAGCATGGCTCAATTCTTTTGGTGAGGGTGAGGCATTCCCCATGGAATCCACTATATCCAACAACTGTTTTGTCTGACAGTTTGTAGCATTTTGGTGTGTCCCTGCTGTGGATTGAATATTCCTCACTTAGTCTTGTATCTAAAGCAACAAGTGCAAAATCTTCCCCAGCAAGAGCCAATACATTACCTCCATTGAAGGTGTAGGGTAGGGTCTGAACCTCTGCTGCACCAGCCCCTTGTAATGGTAATCCACCCCCCTGTACATGAGCTCCCCGGCCTGGGACTACGCAGACATATCCTGATACACCAAATCCACCGCCGCTTTCACACCTGGCAATTTATTGGCTGCTGCTGTCCCAAGCGGAGTTCAGGACTCGGCGCTATACCGGAAACATCTGTTCTGCTCTCTTTTGCAGCCGCATACTTCCAGGCTCCATTCTTCCCACAGACGTTCTCGGATGGCGAGTCGGGAAATCGTGATCTGGGCTTACCCATCCCAGAGCAGGAGGTCGCGGGCCACATCAGAGGGAGCCCGCAGGCCAGCGGTTGGGCACCCCTGGTATCAGGGTCGCTCTGATAAGGCAGCAGAGCCATCCCTCCTGTACTGGGCCCGGGCCCCATCTGTTCAAAAGGGGGGCCCAGGCACTGGCTGAGCTGGAGGGCCAGCTGTACTGTCTTATTGCAGAAACTGATCCTCTTCTGCCTCCCCCTGCAGAGACTGATCCTCTTCTGCCTCCATCTGTTGTCCAGGCCCCTCTGTGTGCACCTTTCCACCACAGCGCTTCCGGCTTCCCTCCTCTCCTCTCCCACTGGCTGCTGCTGCAGTCACACAGGGGGATGTTTCAGGATGGAGAGCAGGGGAAGGGGCTGGTAAATATGTCCCCTTCCTTTACTGAATGAACACAGTGAGTGATCGCTACCGATCACTCCTGTGTCTATTCATTACTGAAGCATAGTCTATTCATTACGGAAGCATAGTAAACTATTGACTATGCTTCTGTTTGTGAATGAGCAGAAAGCCTTGGAGCGCTTCCTAATCATTAATTTGTGCAGCTGAGGTTGCAGAGAAAGGGACTGAAATGTCGATGTCCTCAGTCACTTTCGGCCAGAGGGGGGGGGCCCTGTCAGGAAGGCTGTATGGGGCCCCGTAATTTCTAATAGCAGCCCTGCCTGGTATATATCACCCAACTCTACCAATAATAAGCACTTCAATATGGAGTAATAACTCCCCCTAAACATGTATTCTCCTCTGTTTGTTGTGTGTTACTTTTCCTCGACGTGTTTAGCAGGATTCAACGCCTGCTTCCTCAGAAGGATACGAATTAGAGAGGCCAGGCGTTATGCAGTGTTATCCAAAATAAAAGAAAGAAGGGAGCAGCAAAATAAAAATAAAAACTTGAAAAAAGAACACAATATCAAATAACATATATATATATATATATATATATATATATATATATTTATGTAATTTTTATTGTTTTCCAAGAAATTACAAAATAATATAATCAAACATAAAATAAAATAACCATATAATACAATTACATAGCAGAAGTTATAATAAGCAATCTGATGGTACAAGTACCAGTATAAGTTCTTTTTGATTTTTCGAAAGGTTCTGGTACCGAAATAGTGTCTGATTTTGGAGGTATTATTAATGCCTTACTAAAGCAATCTTAATACTATGGTGCATTACCTTAGTACACAATTCTTGCATGCTCCGAGTCTTAACATAATAATATATTTCTTACATATAGATATAGGACACTATTGGAGGTGAGAAAACAAACTAAAGGAGTATTATTTATCCAAAAATAAGTACAAATGCTCCAAAGTAATCAGCGTGTATATATGCAGGTCTCCTACCAGGCACTGAATACCAAAGGGGGGTATGGGATTGTTAGACTATTCACTATATTTCAGGCCCTCCAACGCACCAACCAGGGGGCCCCGGGGACTGATACTAAGGTCAAACCGGTAAATGCTTGTGTTGGATAACTGCACTCTGCGCCTTATAAAATAAGCACATACACTATATTACCAAAAGTATTGGGACGCCTGCCTTTACACGCATATGAAGTTTAATGGCATCCCAGTCTTAGTCCGTAGGGTTCAATATTGAGTTGGCCCACCCTTTGCAGCTATAACAGCTTCAACTCTTCTGGGAAGGCTGTCCACAAGGTTTAGGAGGGTGTCTATGGGAATGTCTGACCATTCTTCCAGAAGCGCATTTGTGAGGTCAGACACTGATGTTGGACGAGAAGGCCTGGCTTGCAGTCTCCGGTCTAATTCATCCCAAAGGTGTTCTATCGGGTTGAGTTCAGGACTCAGGCCAGTCAAGTTTCTCCTCCCCAAACTTGCTCATCCATGTCTTTATGGACCTTGCTTTGTGCACTGGTCCAAATCAGTTGGTGGAGGGGGGATAATGGTGTGGGGTTGTTTTTCAGGGGTTGGGCTTGGCCCCTTAGTTTCAGTTAAGGTAACTCCTAAGGTGTCAGCATAGGCAGACATTTTGGACAATTTCATGCTCCCAACTTTGTGGGAACAGTTTGGGGATGGCCCCTTCCTATTCCAACATGACTGCGCACCAGTGCACAAAGCAAGGTCCATAAAGACATGGATGTGCAAGTTTGGGGTGGAGGAATTTGACTGGCCTGCACAGAGTCCTGACCTCAAATCAATAGAACGCCTTTGGGATGAATTCGAGCAGAGACTGCGAGCCAGGCCTCCACATCAGTCACTGACCTCACAAATGCGCTTTTGGAAGAATGGTCAAGCATTCCCATAGACACACTCCTAAACCTTGTGGACGGCCTTCCCAGAAGAGTTGAAGCTGTTATAGCTGTAAAGGGTGGGCCAACTCAATATTGAACCCTACGGACTAAGACTGGGATGTCATTAAAGTTCATGTGCGTGTAAAGGCAGGTGTCCCAATACTTTTGAAAATATAGTGTATGTATAAATAAAGTGACATAAAATATCTTCTGACTTGTTGAAGTTTCTGCTGTTTATTGTTGTCATGTTACACCTTAATAAAAATGTATAATTTAAGATAAGCATCCAAGCTACTCAAACAAACCGTCTTTGAAGTTCAAGGAGAAAGCCTGCAATACGGGTTGCAATTTAATGTGTGTGAACCAAAAATTTAAACATATGTCTGGAGTAGGACACTAAAAAGAAAACGTGTATTTTCCTAGCAATTAATTACATTTAAGAACTAATAACTGTCTGATAGTTTGGTAAGACGGTCTACGTTCATTTGCTGTGGTTGAATAAATTGCTGCTTTATTTTATGCCGGGATCAACTGCACACAGAGTGGGGGATTTTTTTTTTTGGTAAATATTTTGCAGACCTAAAAACATAACAGCTTCCTCCATACATACTGTATATAGAATACTCCACTCTTGAGATGATCCTTAACTTTCCAATTAGTCACCTGACATATAAACGGGAATTTTAGCCGAAATACAGTGCCTTGAAAAAGTATTCGTACCCTTTGAAATTTTCCACATTTTGTCATGTTACAACCAAAAAACGTAAATATATTTTATTGGGATTTTATGTGATAGACCAACACAAAGTGGCACATAATTGTGAAGTGGAAGGAAAATGATAAATGGTTTTCAACATTTTTTACAAATAAATATGTGAAAAGTGTGGGGGGTACATTTGTATGGCGCCCCCCGGAGTCAATACTTTGTAGAACCGCCTTTCACTGCAATTACAGCTGCAAGTCTTTTTGGGGATGTCTCTACCAGCTTTGCACATCTAGAGAGGGACATTTTTGCCCATTCTTCTTTACAAAATAGCTCAAGTTCTGTCAGATTGGATGGAGAGCGTCTGAACAGCAATTTTCAAGTCTTGTCACAGATTCTCAATTGGATTTAGGTCTGGACTCTGACTGGGCCATTCTAACACATGAATATGCTTTGATCTAAACCATTCCATTGTAGCTCTGGCTGTATGTTTCGGGTTGTTGTCCTGCTGGAAGTTGAACCTCCACCCCAGTCTCAAGTCTTTTGTACACTCTAACAGGTTTTCGTCTAAGATTGCCTTGTATTTGGCCCCATCCATCTTCCCATCAACTCTGACCAGCTTCCCTGTCCCTGCTGAAGAAAAGCATCCCCACAACATGACGCTGCCACCACCATGTTTCACAGTGTGGATGGTGTGTTCCGGGTGATGTTCAGTGTTAGTTTTCCGCCACACATAGCGTTTTGCTTTTAGGCCAAAAAGTTTGATTTTGGTCTCATCTGACCAGAGCAACTTCTTCCACATATTTGTTGTGTCCTCCACATGGCTTCTCACAAACTGAAAATGGGACTTCTTATGGCTTTCTTCTTGCCGCTCTTCCATAAAGGGCAGATTTGTGGAGAGCACGACTAATAGTTGTCCTGTGGACAGATTCTCCCACCTGAGCTGTGGATCTCTGCAAATCCTCCAGACTTACCATGGACCTCTTGGCTGCTTCTCTGATGAATGCTCTCCTTGCCCGGCCTGTCAGTTTAGGTGGACGGCCATGTCTTGGTGGGTTTGTAGTTGTGCCATACTCTTTCCATTTTCGGATGATGGATTGAACAGAGCTCTGTGAGACGTTCAAAGCTTGGGATATTTTTTTACAGCTTACCCTGCTTTAAACTTCTCCACAACTTTATCCCTGACCTGTCTGACGTGTTCCTTGGCCTTCATGATGCTGTTTTTTTACTAAGGTTCTCTAACAAACCTCTGAGAACTTCACAGAACAGTTGTATTTATACTGAGATTAAATGGCACACAGGTGGACTCTATATACTAATTAGGTGACATCTTAAAGGAAATTGGTTCCACTAGATTTTATTTAGAAGTATCAGAGTAGAGGAGGCTGAATACAAATGCACGCCACACTTTTCACATATTTATTTGTAAAAAGTTTTGAAAACCAGCCAGAGCTACAATGGAATGGTTTAGATCAAGGCATATTTGTGCATTAGAATGACCCAGTCACAGTCCAGAAATAAATCTAATTGAGAATCTGTAGCAAGATTTGAAAATTGCTGTTCACAGACAATCTCCATCCAATCTGATGGAGCTTGAGCTATTTTGCAGAGAAGAATGGGCAAAAATGTCCCTCTCTAGATGTGCAAAGCTGGTCATTTAACAAGCGGGCCCCCAGATCCCACCCCCCCATGTGAATGAGTATGGGGTACATAGTACCCCTACCCATTCACCAAAAAAGTGTTAAACAATACTAAAAACACAGAGACGGTTTTTGACAATTCCTTTATTAACCGCTTCAGCCCCGGAAGATTTTACCCCCTTCCTGACCAGAGCACTTTTTGCGATTCGGCACTGCGTCGATTTAACTGACAATTGCGCGGTCGTGCGAAGTTGCACCCAAACAAAATTGACGTCCTTTTTTTACCACAAATACAGCTTTCTTTTGGTGGTATTTGATCACCTCTGCGTTTTTTTTTTTTTGCGCTATAAACAAAAAAAGCGACAATTTTGAAAAAAAACACAATATTTTTTACTTTGCTATAATAAATATCCTCCAAAAATATATATAAAAAAAAACATTTTTTTCCTCAGTTTAGGCCGATACCTATTCTTCTACATATTTTTGGTAAAAAAAATTGCAATAAGAGTATATTGTTTGCACAAAAGTTATAGCGTCTACAAAATAGGGGATCGTTTTATGGCTTTTTTATTATTCATTTTTTTTTTTTTTTTTACTAGTAATGGCGCTGATCTGCGATTTTTTGGGACTGCGACATTATGGTGGACACGTCGGACAATTTTGACACATGTTTGGCACCATTGGCATTTTTACAGCGATCAATGCTATAAAATTGCATTGATTACTGTAAAAATGTCACTGGCAGTGAAGGGGTTAACCACTAGGGGGCAGTAAAGGGGTTAAGTGTGTCCTAGTGTGTGTTCTAACTGAAGGGGGGATGGGACTGTGCAGGGGAGATGACAGATCGCTGTCCATACTTTGTATGAACAGACGGTCTGTCTGTTCTCCCCTCAGAGAACCGGGGAACTGTGTGTTTACACACACAGATCCCGCTTCTAGGTGTGCCCCGCGCCCCCCGACGTAAGATGACGGCGATTTGCGCAGCCGAGCCATGTTGCCACAGTACAACTGTGGCGGCTGGTCAGCAAGCCGTTAAAAAATAAAAAAACAGTGCCCCCCATTGTAAATCCATTGTCAATCACACTGACCGCAGCACCCGAAAAAGAAAACGCTCTGGACTCATTGACGGCCAACCGCTGATGGCCTCCTCCACTTTGACTGTTCTTATATAGGTAAGGGCGGGGGCCACCTGGTAAAGTCACCTGGTGGCACACCCCCACCCCCCTTTTGACGTTATGGACCGGCACATGCTGGTGAATGAAAAATTTTTTAAACAATTGCATCTGCAGGTAAAGTGATGGCAAGTGTTTTCTGGGACAAACTTGCCCTTAGTCATGTGGGTTTCTACCCGTTTCTCCAGGACAACGCACAAGCTCATCTTGCTCACCACACTAAGTGCACATTAGAGGAACTCACCTGGGGGAGGTATTGCCACATCCCCCTAACAGCCCGGACCTCACTCCGAGTGATTTCCACCTGTTTGGACCCCTAAAAGAGTTCCTCGGAGGTCAGCATTTCAGCACTGATGACGAAGTGAAGCAGGATGTCCTAGGATGGTTCAGGCGTTCTGACAAGTCTTTCTATGACGAAGCTTTCCAGGCATTAGTTAAACGCTGGGATGAGTCTATAAATGTAACAGGGGAGTATGTCGAAAAATAAATGCAGTTTCCACTCCTTGAACTTTGTTCTTTTTATTATATAAACTCAAAAGTCCCAGTTTGACTAGAATGACCCTAATATTCACCCACAGTCCTCACTCAGCTTGATCAGTGATGGTCAAATCTGGTAGAGATCTACGCCAAAAGACTTGTAGCTGCAATTGCAACAGCGGTGGCCAGTCCATAAGGGACACAGGGGCACTGCCCCCCTAATCTCCATGCGGGGTGCCGGTTGCATGAATTTCTTTTTTTTCTTTAGAAGCACATGAATAGAGCCTGAGACTCTAATTAGCTTCAAAAAGGTTGGCATTTGGGGCTTCAAAAAGGTTGGTTTGGGGCGCAGAGCACTGCGCCCTGAGCCCACCCACTTGTGATATTAGCAAATGTTGATTTGCTATTGTCTTACTCTTCCTGCTTCTCCTCCCGGCCATTCAGGACAGAAAGCAGGTCCTAAGACTGGATTGGCCGGGAGGATAAGCCGGGGGAAGCTGCCCACTACCTGGATGGTGTAAGTGCGGGGCTGGCAGGCGAGCGGACGAGCGAGGGTGGTTTGTTTGCTGCCCCCCCCACATAAATGGAGCACCAGCCGCCACTGAATTGCAGCAAGAGGTTGGCTCTACAAAGTACTGTACTTTGGGGTGAAGACTACAAGCAGCAAATGTAATTACCCCCAGTAATTTTGTTTTAAGAAAAGCTTCTTCTGTGGGTTCTTCAATCCAGTCAAATGATATCATGGGGTTAATATAACTAAAACTGGAGAGTGCAAAATCTGGTGCAGCTCTGCATAGAAACCAATCAGCTTCCAGGTATTATGTCAAAGCTTAAATTAACAAGTTGAAGTTAGAAGCTGATTGGCCACCATGCAGAGCTGCACCAGATTTTGCACTCTCCGGTTTTTGTAAATCAACCCCTATGGGTCTTCTCCCTCCGGGACCAGATATTTAAGGGACCGCTCTCTACAGCAGGGGTAGGCAACATTAGCACTCCAGCTGTGGTGAAACTACAAATCCCATCATGCCTCTGCCTCTAGGAGTCATGCCTGTCATTGTCAGGGTCTTGCAATGTCTCATGGAACTTGTAGTTTCACCACAGCTGGAGGAGGGCCGAGGTTGCCTACCCCTGCTCTACAGCATACTCTTGCGAGTCCCAGGAAGCATAATGATAAGCCCCATAGGGTGGGTTTTTGACAACCTGGGTTCACAGAAACCTGGACATCATTCAACTCAAAGGGGTGTGACGCTGGACCACAGAGGAGGATCCCTGGGGCAGTTCAAAGGGTATAATGTGAGATGTTGGACCACGGAGGAGAACATATAGGGAATCGCTGGAGCATGCTCACAGTTAGTACTGCAGGTAATTTTTTTTGTTTTTTAACAGGAGGGGTTGTGGGAGAGCCTAAAGGTGCACTTTAAGTATGTTGTTTTGATGTTGATTTACTAAAGGCAAATAGGCTGTTCACTTTTGGAAAGGAACATTTCACATTGCAGGGGTATTTTCCCTTAGCATAGTATTTAAGTGGTTCTCTATTTTGAGGTAAAAAAAATCTTCTGCATACAGCTCCCCCCCTCCAGCCACCACTTATACCTATCCAAGCCCTATCTCGATCCAGGCTCTCTAGGCTCTCTCTCCCTCCTCATTGGCGCAGAGACAGCAGGGGGGAGACATTGGATTTTGCTTCTGTCAATCACAGCTAGTGAAGAGGGAGTGGCAGGGCTCAAGAGCGAGCCTGCGCGGGTGCTCCCATAACATACGGCTTGCTATGGGGGCGCTCGGCGGGGAGGAAAAAACAGGAGCACTGGTAGAAGACCCAAGAAGAGGAGGATCGGGGCTGCTCTGTGCAAAATCATTACACAGAGCAGGTAAGTATAACATGTTTGTTATTTATAAAAAAATTAATAAAAAAAAGAGCATTATCAATCACTTTAACTTTGCAAATAATAATTAAAAAAAAAGATATTTTTGATTGCATATAATTGTATGATGGAAATCAGCAAAACTTCACATCATTCACTAAACTAAGGTAAGTTCCCCTGCAAAGTGAAAATTCCTTTCTAAGGTAAGCAGTCTATTCGCCCTTAGTAATTCAACCCCACAGTTAACCACTTGCTGCCCGCCATATAGCAAAATGAGGGCGGCAAAGTGGTTTCAATATCCTGACCGGACGTCATGTGACGTCTTCAGGATATTAGGCTGCTGCACACCCCCCGGTGGCGCGCATCGTGGCAATCGTTGTTGCGGTTGTGTCAGTCTGATACACCACAAATCCGATCTAGGTAAAGAGTCTCTGACGGAGACTCTTTACCATGTGATCAGCCGTGTCCAATCACCGGTGAAGAGCCGGTGATCGGCTTTTCCTCACTCGCGTCTGTCGGACGCGAGTAGAGGAGAGCCGATCGGCTGCTCCTCTGACAGGGGGGTCTGTGCTGATTGATTATCAGGAATGCCACCAGACCACCAGGAATGCCAATCAGTGCCCACAATGGATGCCAATCAGTGCCCACAATGGGCATCACTGATTGGTAGGCATTATTGTTTGGCACTGATTGGCATCCATCAGTACCATACATTACAGTACATCGGTGCCACCTATCAGTGCCCATCCATGCTCATCCGTGCCACCTATCAGTGCCCATCCGTGCCACCTATCAGTGCCCATCCGTGCCACCTATCCGTGCCCATCCGTACTGCCTATCAGTGCTCATCCATGTCACCTATCAGTGCCCATCTGTGCCGCATATCAGTGCCACCTATCAGTGCCCATCAGTGCCGCCTATCAGTGCCCCATCAGTGCCGCATATTTTTAGTTTGGTTACAGTGTAGCATGACCGTGCAATTGCCATTCAAAGTGCGACAGCGCTGAAAGCTGAAAATTGGTCTGGGCAGGAAAGTGTATAAGTGCCCGGTATTGAAGTGGTTAATATCCCAAATGAACCCAAGTAAGTGGGGGAGGGGGGGGTGACAGGGGAGAGGGGTGCTTAATACAAACCTCCTTACTCCATTTAAATGGATTTAGCGCTTAGTGTAGTTCATTTTTAAGCAAAGCCTATTTTATTCAAAGTCATCACAGGTTAAGAACATTATCAACGTCCCCGAGCATTGCTTGTCTTCAATATCTAATTTCACAGCTTTCTTAACACATACAGAATATTATTTATCACATTCTTTGTCGTGGCAACACCTTTACGTATCTCTTGCAGTCTGTTTAATAGTTTTTATGGATAACCATCAATCATACCATCAATCATTACTCCGATGGAGAAATATACTTGGGAGAGAAGAGTCGGCGTGTCTAACCTAATTGGCTGCTCTATAGATATCAATAGATTATAAATGCCTTTTGATTTTGAATCTAAGGCAAATTCATCCTTCATCTTTTGGACAACGAGGATAGAATTAATGTGGCTGTCCTTTGTCCAACATATAAAGTTAAGAATTTTTTTTTTTTTTTTTTTTTACATTGCAAAAAATACATACAATTTATATTCAAAAGGTATAGCAAAGCTCTCTCCAAAAGAAAATAAAAAATTGCAAAAAATACATACAATTTTTTTTCAAAGGTATAGCAAAGCTCTCTCCAAAAGAAAAAAATAAATTGCAAAAAATACATACAATTTATATTCAAAAAGTATAGCAAAGCTCTCTCCAAAAGAAAATAAAAAATTGCAAAAAATACATACAATTTTTTTTCAAAGGTATAGCAAAGCTCTCTCCAAAAGAAAAAAATAAATAAAATCTATCTGTATAAATAACATGTCATTTTGCTTTGGAAATTATTTTAGGGGCTTGTGTAGATAGAAAAATAGAGCAAGGGGAATTCATGGAGTGTCTGTGACTCCGGTGTGGGCGACAGATTTATGTAACAATAAATAATATTGATAAGACTCCGTGGTTAGTGATGATGTAACGAATGAAACGGGTAAGCTGCGCACAAACCCTCTGAAAACTCAACTTTGGTCAAATATACAAAAACGGTGCGCTATAGCTTAAAGAATGTAAATATTACAAAAACAGCAAAGTGCAATGTGCATAAGGTGGATTAAAGGAGTTATAAAGTCAGAAGTTTTTTTTTTATCTAAATGCATTCTGTGCATTTTGATTAAAAAAAACCTTCTGTGTGCAGCAGCCCCCCTCAGCATCGCTCCTCTGCATCCCTAATACTTACCTGAACCCATCTCGATCCAGTGCTTTTGCAGGAGAGTCTTGGCTGCCTCTTCATTGGCTGAGGCAGCAGCAGGGGCGCCATTGGCTTCCGCTGCTATCAAAGTCAGTGAGCCAATAAGGAGAGAGAGGGCGGGGTCGAACCGTGGCTCCGTGTGGGGTGCCCCCCCATAGCAAGCTGCTTGCCGTGGGAGGCACTCTTCTGGAGGGAGGGGCCATGAGAGCAGGCGTGGGACCCGAGAAGAGGAGGATCCAGGCTGCTCTGTGCAAAACCAACTGCACAGAGCAGGTAAGTATAACATGTTTGTTATTTTTAAATGAAAAAAAACTGAGACTTTTAGTATCACTTTAATTATAAAGTGAACAAACAAAGTCCATTTAAATAAAGTTCCAAAAGTCCAAATCCAGTGGCTCAAAAAATCATGTGAATGTTCTTCCTCACACCAACAGTGCCACGCACCGCTTACCAGACTCATAGACCCCCATATAATAAGAGGTCAACTGTGCTATGTATTGTATATTAGTCTCCACATAGATGGTATAAGAAATGGGGCTGTGCTCGATAGATGGCACAATAAATTCTCAGCACCACATGGACAAAGAAGATACAAATGCCAATATAGTGTAATAATAAAAGCAACATTTATTTTATAACACCAGCGGTTATACACAAGGAAAAAATGAAGAGACAACCTCTACAAGCACCACCGCACTCAGCCGACGGGCGTGATGATGTCGCCGATGGCTCCACCCTACGTGTTTCATTGTAACCAATGTTGTGAGGGGACCGGAGATCTCTGGACATCTCCGTTGACTTTTTATGGTCTGGGGGTCCATGAGTTATTTAAATTGACTTTGTTCACTTTATAATTAATTCACTTATCGCATGTTGCACTTTGTTGTTTTGATATGTTAAACTTTTTAAAGGGATAGTGTGCTTTTTTTTAATATATATTTGAGACAGATTCATGCGCCTGTTGTGGACAAGTACATGAATTTGTGGCATGCACCACGCGTGGAGTGTACATAGAGACAGAGAAGTGGCCGGGGAGTTTTGATGCTTGGTGGGTTGAGCCTGATAGTGATTCAGAAACACGAGTTCCTCATCAGGTTCGCTCCCCTTGTGATTGACACCAGGCAGTGGGTGAATACTTAGCCAGTAGACAGCCAACTTTTGGGTATCGAAACCGCCCACTGCCTGCTGTCAATCACAAGGAGAGAACGGACCTAATGGGGAACTAGTGTCTTAGCTCACCCATCAGGCTCCTCCCACTGCAGGGTCACTGGTTGTTAGCTTTATCCCATCCCACCCAGCCCTGGCATCCTGGCAATAGGGTCGGTATGCCCCGGGTGTGGATAGGATCACCTGATCACATTACCACTGTGATTGGCTGTCACAGAGGTCACATGATTAGGACCCGTTCCTGCCAACTACCGACCATTAGTATGGACTAAGAGCTGTCTCAGCACAGAAAGCTTAGGACCTATATGTGTGGCGTATGGGCGATGAAGCCCACCCTCTCTGCTGACAGACATATGTGTTACAGGGGAGGCAAGAGGTAACAACCTGTCACAAGAGAGGAGGAGGTAGCGGCACAAATATGTCACCTGCTACACAGTGTGCAGAGACAGGCACTCTGCCTGTCTCTGTACGCCAACTTAGAGTTGATATTAAATACCTTCTTTTATTATTTAAACTGGAGATAATTATTTTTCAATTCGGTGCATTCATTTGTAAAATCGGTGCTATTACCCACTTTCAGCCCTGGAAGATTTTACCCCCTTAATGACCAGAGCATTTTTTGTGATACGGCACTGCCGCTTTAACTGACAATTGTGCGGTCGTGCGACGTTGTACCCAAACAAAATTGATGTTCTTTTTTCCCCACAAATAGAGATTTCTTTTGGTGGTATTTGATCACCTCTGCAGTTTTTATTTTTTGCCGCTGTAAACAAAAAAAAGCACAATTTTTAAAAAAGCAATATTTTTTACTTTTTGCTATAATAAATATTCCTAAAAAATATATATACACATTTCTTTCTCAGTTTAGGCCGATATGTATTCTTCTACATATTTTTGGTAAAAAAAAAAAATCACAATAAGTGTATATTGTTTGGTTTGCGCAAAAGTGATAGCGTCTACAAAATAGGGGATAGATTTATGGCATTTTTATTATTAATTTTTTTTTATTAGTAATGGCAGTGATCTGCGATTTTTATTGGGACTGCGACATTGCGGCGGACAGCTCTGACACTTTTGACACTATTTTGGGGCCATTGACATTTATACAGCGATCCAAGCTAAAAATAGCCACTGATTACTATATAAATGTCACTGGTAGGGAAGGGGTTAAACACTAGGGGGCGATCAAGGGGTTAAATGTGTTCCCTCAGCGTGTTCTAACTGTAGCGCAGTGGTTCTCAACTCCAGTCCTCAGGACCCACCAACAGGCCAGATTTTACGTATTACCTTAGGGAGATGCAGACTAGAATACTGCAATCACTGAGCAGCAAATGATATCACCTGTCATGTATTTCAGTTATCTTGCAAACCTGGCCTGTTAGTGGGTCCTGAGGATAGGAGTTGAGAACCACTGCTGTAGCGGGAATGGGCTACCTAGGACATGACAGAGATCACTGCTCCCGATGACAGGGAGCTACTAGGCAGAACAGGGAAATGACTTTTTTACATAGGCATCTCCCCGTTCTGCCTCTCCTCGTCGCGATTGCGGCCACCAGCGGACATTGAGACACCCGCGGGCATGCTCCCGCTAGCCCAGGATTACGCAGGGACATACGTTTATGCCCTTTTGCGCACCTGTGCCATTCTGCCGACGCACATCAGCATGCGGCGGTCAGGAAGCGGTTAAGAAAACACCTGAATATGCCACGTGTCATTAACCCTAATTAAACAGGTGGCAGGGATCTGGCGCAGAACCATACCACCAGAAAAGCGTTGTTAATGATTTATTGAATTCTCACTTGTAGGCTTTCAGGTGCATTTAGCATTCTGAGACACTTCTAAAATCCATGGAGTGCCTTTGACCAGCAGTTGACCTCCTTATGACCTGTTGTTGACCTTCTTTTATTCTGCATCCAGATACTTCAAGTTGCTTCGGCATTTCAATTGATTTGTTCTGAGAGAAAAGCACTTCTGTAGCCAACAAAAAATGCAAAATGCCAAATACTTACTTGTATATACAGTGCCTTGAAAAAATATTCATACCCCATTTTGTCATGTTACAACCAAAAACGTAAATGTATTTTATTGGGATTTTATGTGATAAACCAACACAAAGTGGCACATAATTGTGAAGTGGAAGGAAAATGATAAATTATTTTTAAAATGTTTTAAAAATAAATACGTGAAAAGTGTGGGGTAGATTTGTATTCAGCCCCCCGGAGTCAATACTTTGTAGAACCGCCTTTCACTGCAATTACAGCTTCAAGACTTTTTGGGGATGTCTCTACCAGCTTTGCACATCTTGAGAATTAAATTTTTGCCCATTCTGCTTTACAAAATAGCTCAAGCTCTGTCAGATTGGATGGAGAGCATCTGAACAGCAATTTTCAAGCCTTGCCACAGATTCTCAATTGGATTTAGGTCTGGACTTTGACTGGGCCATTCTAAAACATGAATATGCTTTCATCCAAACCATTCCATTGTAGCTCTGGCTGTATGTTTAGGGTCGTTGTCCTGTTGGAAGGTGAACCTCTGCCCCAGTCTCAAGTCTTTTGCAGACTCTAACAGGTTTTCTTCTAAGATTGCCTTGTATTTGGCTCCATCCATCTTCCCATCAACTCTGACCAGCTTCCCTGTCCCTGCTGAAGAAAAGCATCCCCACAACATAATACTGCCACCACCATGTTTCACTATGAGGATGGTGTGTTCGGGGTGATGTGCAGTGTTAGTTTTCCACCAAAAATAGCGTTTTGCTTTTAGGCCAAAAAGTTAAATTTTGGTCTCATCTGACCAGAGCACCTTCTTCCACATGTTTGCTGTGTCCTCCACATGGCTTCTCACAAACTGCAAACGGGACTTCTTATGGCTTTTTTCATCAATGTCTTTCTTCTTGCCAATATTCCATAAAGGTCAGATTTGTGGAGAACACGACTAATAGTTGTCCTGTGGACAGATTCTCCCACCTGAGCTGTGGATCTCTGAGCTCCTCCAGAGTTACCATGGACCTCTTGGTTGCTTCTCTGATGAATGCTCTCCTTGCCTGGCCTGTCAGTTTAGGTGGACGGCCATGTCTTGGTAGGTTTTCAGTTGCACCATACTCTTTCCATTTTCGGATGATGGATTGAACAGTGCTCTGTGAGATGGTCAAAGCTTGGGATATTCTTTTATAACCTAACCCTGCTTTAAACTTCTGACCTGACACACCTGACCTGTCTGGCGTGTTCCTTGGCCTTCATGATGCTGATTGTTCATTAAGGTTCTCTAACAAACCTATTAGGGCTTCACAGAACAGCTGTATTTATACTGAGATTAATTAACACACAGGTGGACTTTATTTACTAATTAGGTGACTTCTGTAGGCAATTGGTTCCACTAGATTTTTGTTAGGTGTATCAGAATAAAGAAGGGCTGAATACAAATGCACCCGACACTTTTTTACATATTTATTTGTAAAAAAAAATTGAAAATGAATTATCATTTTTCTTTTACTTGACAATTATATTTCATTTTGTGTTGGTCTATCACATAAAAACTCAATAAAATACATTTATGTTTTTGGTTGTAACACGAAAAAATGTGGAAAATGTCAAGGGGTATTATAACTTTTTCCAAGGCACTGTAACATACTTTTTTGGACATATACCCTGTTTCCCCGAAAATAAGACCTAGCGTGATTGTCTGTGATGGCTGCAATATAAGCCCTACCCCCCAAATAAGCCCTAGTTAAAGTCCTTGTAGGTTTTATTTTCAGGGTAGGGCTTATTTTCTGGGAAACAGTATAGGGCTTATTTGGGGGGTTGCGCTTATATTGCAGCCATCACAGACAATCACGCTAGGTCTTATTTTTGGGGAAACAGGGTAGTACCAATGTGGGACAGGCAAACATAGCTGGAGGAGAACTACAGGCTCGAATCTGGTTACTAACCTGCACTACGCAACAGAAATGGAGAGATGTCTGTGCTCAGATCCAAAATGGATGAGGTGCTACAGTATTGTGACCACATGTTAACAAGCAAACATTTGCATAAAAAACAGGGATTCTTGGTACGTAGACAGTCACCTTGTCCATGTAGGGCAGGGGTCTCCAAACTTTCTAAACAAAGGGCCAGTTTACTGTCCTGCAGGCTTTAGAGGGGCCAGACTGTGGCCAGTGGGAGTAGAACATGTCATAGTGTGGGAGCAAACAACACCTCATCATTGGTGTCAGTGGGAGGAATAGTGCCCCTTCATTGGTTACTGTCCAACTAACAGTATTGTAGAGCTGGCCATAGATGGATAGAACTTAAAATTAAATTTCTTTGGAAAAGTCTTAAGAAAATTCATCTGAAAATTCTCAAAACATTCATATGTTGTTTGAATGATTGAATTTGCTTTTAGCATTTGATTTTGGAATAGATGGACTTTACAGAATAAAAACCACCTACACTGTTAAAAATGAATACGCTCGAGATAGATTTTCCATACTGCTCCTTCGAATTTTCTCTTCACCACAATCGAAAACAAACATCAATTTGACCCACTAATTAGAAAAGTAAACAAACTTTATCCGTCCAGAGACGGAGCAAATTTCCTCAACCATTGACAGTGTTGACAGGGGAATCCTTCCCAGCGAGCCATTGTGTTCACCCAGCAAAAGGGGGGGCAGTGATTATTGCTAGCCGCTATAACAGCCGTTAGCGATAATTACATGTAAAAGTCTGATCGATCAACTTGGGTACAACCAGACTGCCAATCAACTTGGGTACATTCAGCCTGCCCATACATGGTTTGAATCTCAGCCGGTTCAGCAGGAACCGGCCAAGATTCAAACCGTCTATGGCCGGCTTTTCTTAGAACATTCTTTCCCTAAGAGTTTTCGTTCCAAATTCTACACATCTATGGCCAGCTTTAGTTGGATGAAGGATGAAGCACAATTGTATTCAGGAAGTTGTCAAAGTCATTGCTCAAGATAACTAGAGCCAGACTTCAACACCAAGAAGGCGAGCAAAGGTGAGCTAGAAAGTCAAGATCATGTGAGGTATCTAGTCAAAGTTGAAATAAAGGTCATAATTGGCTTGGCTAAGTATGAGCCAGACATATATTCAAGAAGTTGCCAAAGACGATTGCCCAAGATAACCAGAACCACATGTCAACAACAAGGAAACCAGTAAGGCTTCATGTACACTGGACCTTTGATAAACTCTTCTAAACAATGTAACTTGACATCTAGTAACTGTCTTGAAAAAACGTGAGTTTTGCCACTTTTACATGCAGCGTTTAGGGGCGTTAATGAGCCTTTTCGTTTAGAAGCGTTTTGAAGGAATCTCTCTCTCTCTCTCTCTCTCTCTCTCTCTCTCTCTCTCTCTGTCTCTCTCTCTCTCTCTCTCTCTCTCTCTCTCTCTTCTCTCTCTCTCTCTCTCTCTCTCTCTCTCTCTCTCTCTCTCTCTCTCTCTCTCTCTCTCTCTCTCTCTCTCTCTCTCTCTCTCTCTCCTCATCACTGGCCAGGTGAAGTCACTGGCTAAGGATGAGGCAGAAGTATATTCAGGGAAGTGCCAAAGGTCATTAAAAAAAGGAGGAGGGTTTCCCCAGGGTGGGGTTTTTAGGCAGCAAAATGCAATTATTGAATCAATATTGTATAAAAAATATTGTATTTTATTGTACAAAAAAATCGCATGACACAAGGGTTAAAAATGAGCTCCAGTAGGGAATGTTTACAAAGCTTGTAGGATCAGACACACATTATACAGACATATTTCCATAACAACATTAAACAAATATTGTCGACATCATAATTTAAATCTGACGCGTTTCAACCCATATATCAAGGGTCTTCTTCAGAGGTCAGTCTGTTAAGGAATATATAGTAAAGGTATTACTTTACTATATATTCCTTAACAGACTGACCTCTGAAGAAGACCCTCGATACATGGGTTGAAACGCGTCAGCTTTAATTTCTGATGTCGACAATATTTGTTTAATGTTGTTATGGAAATATGTCTGTATAATGTGTGTCTGATCTTACAAGCTTTGTAAACATTCCCTACAGGAGCTCATTTTTAACCCTCGTGTCATGCGATTTTTTTGTACAATAAAATACAATATTTTTTTATACAATATTGATTCAATAATTGCATTTTGCTGCCTAAAAACCCCACCCTGGGGAAACCCTCCTCCTTTTTTGTCTCTACTATCAGGGGTGAGCAGCACTTTCCCTCTCTTTTTTGTGTCTTTTCTGTGCCAAAACGTATTGCCCAAGATAACCAGAGCTAGACAACAACAACAAGGAGGCCGGCAAAGATGAACTATTGTAGAAAGTGCAGATAATGTAAAGTTGCAATCCGGCCAGGTTAAGTCATTGGCTAAAGATGTGGCCGAAGTATATTCAGGAAGTTGTAAAGGGTATTTTCCCCAAGATTGCCTGGAGCCAGATGTCAACAACAAGGGAAACAGCAAAATTGTACTGGGAAGTGCAGATCACGTGAGGTATCTAGTCGAAGTTGGAGTAAAGGTCATAGAGTAAAGGTGAAGTCATTGGCTAAGGAAGAGGCAGATGTATGGTATACAGTACTCAGGAAGTTGCCAAAGATCATTGCCCAAGACAACCAGAGCCAGACATCAACAACAAAGGAACCAGCAAAGGTGTGCTGGGAAGTGCAGATTATGTGAGGTGTCTAGTTGGAGTAAAATAACCGGCCAGGTGAAGTCATTGGCTAAGGATGAGGCAGAAGTATATTCAGGAAGTTGCCAAAGGTCTTTGCCTAAGATAACCACACAGCAAGTTAAAAACAAGGGACAAACAAGTAGTCATAAAAGATAGCCAATGCCAGGGCAGTGGCTGCTGTCCCTGCTAAAAATGACTATATCTACATCTCATGATACATTAGTGTGATGATCGGTGAGAAGAATGCTCCTTACACTTGTGGTCATTGGGAAGAATCTCCCCTTACAAATAGCTAAAGAGATCATTGGTGTCAGTGGTAACTTATCTGAGAGTCAGAAAATTGATCTTTGCGCAAAGAACCTGTAACGTACCTGGTGGTGGAACCTGACTTGCAGAAGTAGGCTTCTCTTACACCTCTGCCTCAGGAGCCCTGGTACGGTAACAGCGCCAGAGCATAGAGTGAGCATGAGTGCCTGACTTGTCTTCCGTTTATGTAGAAGAGTAGGCTGTGCATCCGGGAACAGTTGGAAGGCAGGACTGGAAGCTGTACTGGCAGGTAGACTGGAGGGGACTGATACAGATCAGCAAGCTTGGATGCAGGGAATGAATCTGTAAGCAGGGTCAGGAAATCTGGGTCAGCAACTAGCGGGCATATCGAGCACATACAGCAGGCAGAAGAGTAGTCAGAGGTCAGGCCAGGGAGCAGAAGGAGCAGACAGAGACGAAATTCAAAGGCAAGCCAGGGGTCAGTGCAGGCAGAGTTCAGGCGCATATTGAGTCAGTAGCAGGAGTTCAACACAGGAATGGGTAACAGAAACTCAGGAAGTGTAGTAGACTAAATGGCAATGACTCAAGGTCATAGTGCAACCTAAATAGCCCGCCCAGTGCCTGTGCGCATGCTCTCGCACCTGCAAGTTGGCTGCGGACAGGGTTTCCTTGGTATTCTGCGCCTGCGCACAGGAATGCGCCTTTCCTGAAAAGAATCCCTAGGAAGCTTTAGATGTAGAACACTAGTTGAGAAAGGCCGACCTATAGAATGAGCCAAAAAAGACTGGGTGGGGGGGGACCGCAGTCTCCTGGCTGGATAAGAATTCTTCAGGGAAATCCCTGACACCCTGTAGGCATGGCCAATAGAATGAGCAATGTGGGCTCAGCGTTTCATTCCTGGGTACCACTAACAGGCCTCTTCCCCTAAATTCACAGTAGTGTGAGTAAATGAAACGCTGACGCATACATTTCCTAGCATATTTACATTACCATGCCCAACACTTCATCCCGCATCCATCTTGGCCGAGCCAGTTACCAATTCAAGGTATAGGCTATTCAGTGGCGTCACTAGGGTTGGTGTCACCAGGTGAGAAAAAAATGGTGACAGCCCCTTCCACCAACTATAGTCCCCCCCTCAGTACAGACCCCCCTCCTTCAGTATAGACTTCCCCCCTCAGTACAGACCCCCCCACTAACTACAGACCCCCCCACTAACTACAGACCCCCCTCCTTAGTATAGACTTCCCCTCTCAGTACAGACCCCCCTCACTAAGTACAGACCCTCTTTCCTCAGTAAAGACCCCCCACTAAGTACTGACCCCCTCCCTCAGTATAGACCTCCCTTCCTCGGTACAGACACCACCTTAGTATAGACACCCCCCCTCAGTGCAGACCCCCCAATCAGTATAGACACCCCCCCTCAGTGCAGACTCCCCATCAGTATAGTCTGACCCCCCTCCTCAGTGCAGACCCCCCATCAGTATAGGCACCCCCCTCAGTGCAGACACCCCCATCAGTACAGACACCCCTCTCCCCTCCCATAGCGCCCCCCCGCATATGTCCATCTACATACTGTATAGTAAAGTGTACAGACCTCAGAACAGCGTGGACGGATATGCTGTACACAGCGGTGTGTGTCCCTTGGGCTCCTCCTGTGTGGATGTAAACAGAGAGGAGGGGGAGGCAGCTTCGTTCCGCTCTGCTGAGGGAGGTAGCTGGTGAGACTCGAGAGTGTAGGGCAGC